>BOPP01000225.1:851777-927673 GCA_017312745.1 Gryllus bimaculatus | reverse complement strand
TGAATAATCCATGATACTTGGGCATGTAAATTTCTATAGATTTTACATTGTACATGTGCATCTTATCTATCGCTATCATATGAGTTTGAAAAATGGAATAAATTGTATTGTAAGGTAATATATTAATTACATGAAGACTGCATCATAAGCCTTGCAAAAATTATCCCGGCCCTGACATCCAGATGTTTACAGCTACGTACCTCAAGAATTTCATTGTACATTAGAGGTTGTTCTGAATTCAAGCCTGAGTCAAATTGATTGTTTTGCTTTTATCTGGATTTAATTTCATTTCGTTTTCCTGGGATCATTTCAACAAATCGTCAATACATTCTTGCAGCTGATCAATGTCGGATTTGTCATTAGTTTTTAGTTACACATTGCAGTCGTCCGCTAAAAGCCAGTTAACCGATCGAATTTAGGTTCCGATATCACTTATATTCATAAGAAAAAGTGCAGTCTTAACACGCTTTCTTGAAAGACGCCTGACGTCACATAAATCTCGTCGAATTGAGAGTCATTAATTCGAACGTGTCCGACCGTGGAGAAATTTCATTATCCATATGACTACTCTCGGGTCAACTTTCGATTAGAGAATTTTATTAAGAACAAGAAGTCTGTTGTGAGAAACTAAATCAAAATCTTAGTGTCTCAGAAAAGTGTATAACGATTGCATCAATAATAGAATTGTTCTTTTTCTTTGGTCGAGTGAATTGTCCATGTCTTGACAAACGGAAACTAGGTGATTTCCATCTAACACAGTATTAAACTCCTCTCTATAGTCGCGTAGGTGTTTAACTAGAAGGCATTCGGCAATTTGATGTTAAAACATAATATTGTACTTTTCTTACATAATTATGAAATGGGTGGAAGAAAATGAAACTAAAATTAATCCTAAGAAATGCAAAGCGTTAACCTTCAGTAGGAAACGTGAGAAAATGTCACTAAAACACATGCTTGTTGATCAACCGGTGCCTGAGATCAGTAGCTTCAAGTATTTGGTAGATGTTTTTCGAAACGATCTGAACTGGTCTGACCACATCAATTAGCGACAAGAGAGCTAGATAGGTTAATCTTTTCAAAGTGTACACTATAAAGCGTTAAACAACCTTCGAACTAGGAAAGGGCACCGTCAATATTTCGTAAGAAGGGATCAACCATGCAAAATTCAATACATGAAGAAAAAAAAACACGTTGCTAAATACTCTTTTACGAAGCGGACAATGACTGACTGGAACAAGCTACCTGCTGCAGTACTAGTGCCTTTTCCTTCTAGTATACGTTGTTTCCGGAATTCTCTAGAGAATACGTGTAATGCCAATTTTCAGGAGCGTTGTTTGATTTCTTATTTCAGTAGATGTATATTCCCAATAACATGTCTTTGTCATCGGATGTTATATACAAGCGCTCCAACCAAACGAAAGCTTGCAAGCAGAAAATAAATATTAATATATGATATTAATATTATTATAAAATATCATATTATTATATAATATTTTACTTAAGGTATAATATTACGTAATTGTACAATAATGCGAGTAAGATGTAATGTTGTAGTACTTTTTATATAGAGATAATCTGAACTTCAATTTTAACTTTTGCTTTAATTTCGCACACATTATTAAATCGAAACTTTGTCCACAGCTTCTGAATCATTAGTATCATTGTCCTATTACATACTCCTCCTTGGTTTTGTATGTATAAAAACATTTGTGGTTATTATTATTATTATTATTACATCATTTTTAATAAGAATTCTTATATCTGTGCATAAAGTGATGTACCACGGAGACTTGCATTTGTACACTTTTATTTTAATTTAAAATTTGTTTTTTGTTTTATTTTGTTCTTATTAAAATTATAATAATTGCCTTTTATTTCCTTGTGCGTTATTTGGAGACACAATCTACTCCATACAAAATAAGAGTTACAATTTCTCAATTTTAAAAGAATTTAAACTAAACTCGAAATTCCGATCTCAGGTAGTTTTAATGTAAAGGTAACTTACACACATTCCCAGTTACCTAATAGGAGAGAGAGTGATAAAACGGAGTTTGTAACTTTAGAGCTTTCGGTGACGTCAACTTCTAACAGAAGTTCATATGCTTTTAGTCAAATACATAACCTTGTAACCGATCGGTGAGAATACGCTGTGAGTACTACAGGGTAAACACTGAGAATTTAATTCCGAGTCGACACGAGATCGATGATCTTGCGCGAGATTTGGCGGAGTCTTGGAGTGTTGAGTTTTCGTGCTGCGGGCTGTGCGAAAGATGAGTGTAATGAGCTGAAATGTATTTATCTATAAGTAATGTTAGAAAATCAAAGGGTTTTTAAATTAAGAGATTCTTACCTTTTGTTAATAGATGCACGGTTGATTAAAATAGGAAATGGGTTTTAGATAGGACAAAACGCGTATCTTTCCAGTATGTTATCTTCCCAGGTGTGCATGAAACGAAATCAATTGGTAATGTTCAGTGTGTGCAGGATATTAAAAGTTGTCATTTGGATTGTATATTTTACAAAAAAAAGTTTTATGCAATGTTTCAATGGTTCGCAACCACTGGCATAAGGAGCACCCATTTGATCCGCATGTATTTCGAAATTCTTTTCGCTTCATTGCAAACGAAGACCTGTGCCAGTTGCGTTGCCTGTGGCGTCTGAACCTGCTCTGTAGAAATCATGTATCCTTTGGAGAACTTCAGCCCAAGGAGGAAACGTTCATGGTTCACGTTAGTCATGAAGCTGCAGTTGTCTAGTAGCGACTCATCTTTGTTCTTCGTTGTCATTAGGTCAAAAAAAATCACTATAAAGCTTAGAGAGATATTCAGAACGTCTATGTAATGTCTTCTTATGAGGCAGAATTCAATTCTTAGGAAGAAACAAACTGGAGCACAATTCATGTGTACGTAGTTCTGTATCTAATTACACGAAAATATTATTGCAATATCTGAGCCATAACATAGTTAAGACACACGTTTTTACGTATTTAACTCTTTAGAGCACACGTGGGCAACGCTTAGAGATCCAAACGGTTGCGAAGGCTGTTTTACATTAATTTACCAACTACATTTAATTTCTTACACCATGACCGTCTTAGTTTTAAATATGACACTCGAATAATTATGTAAATACGGTCCTTTATATATCTATAGGCAGCCAAATTATTGTGTAAGAAATTGCGTTAATCTCGTAAAAAATTTCTTTTTTTAATGAGTAAGTACCAGAAAATAATTTTTAGTATTTGCATCTGAAAGATTTGACTGTGTCCTCGTTTACTTTTTTTTTTCTTCTTCCCCCACAACCGATACCGGCCGCCCCAGCCACCTGTCCCACCCTTCTGGAACTCTCCCTATCCCACTGGGAGATACGAGTCTGGGCCCGGTGCGGGCATCGTTGTTGGGGAGGGGGGCAATCGTCTCTCTTCCCCCCTCCCCCGCCGTCCCCCCCCTCGTGTCGGGGGGCCCCGCTCATCAAGCGCCGTGAAGTGGCACATACGCGGAGCAGCGCAGCGCTGCGCGGGGCGGGGAAGGGGGAGCGCGTTGGCCGGAGGAACCACAAAGAAACACTGGGCCGCGCCGCTCTTCCGCTTGCCATCGCACCGCCCGCAGTGGGCGAGCGGTGTTTGCTGGGCCGAGAGGCGCTGCCGGTGCACGCAATTAGTGCGGGTGCGTTTCAGTCTGAGAATGCGGCTTCTGCGGGGCAGTTGATTGAGTTGTGCTTCCGAATGCGTCAACTGGTGTGGGCACTATTCCCCTACGTTAGACTGTGTTTGATCTTTAGTTTACAGTGAGAAAATTGTTTTTTGGAAGCAGTTTTACATAAAAACACAATATGATTGCATTATACAAAAATATGTGATACATAATAGCAACGTTTCGGAAATGATTATTTCAAAGTGCGGCCTAGAGTTAAAAACTCAATCATATTGTATTTTAATGTAAAACTGCTATCCAAAAATCTATTTTCTGTCCATAAAATATAGATCAAATATAGTCTGAGAAAGTTGTTCAATCTGCAGGCAAAAGAGAAAAATAATTTATTCCCGTAAGTATAGTGCGTATTTTAATCGTGGGAGGGGGCGGTGATCGGCTGTCGGTACATGGCAAGATCCGGCGCCGAGAATATCGATAAGGGCAGCCGGTCGATAGAATTCTCCTCCAAACTGCGTCTGAATTCGATCCAGCTGTCGAGCTAGAGTCGGATATACTCGTACTGCCACCGTTGGTACTCGAATCCTATCACCTACCGGTCAGAAGCACTCGATGCTCTGAATCAACATGATGAGCATGTGTCCTTGATGCACATCAATTGATGCCCTGTGCCATCTAAGCCGGTTCAAGGAACGGAATTTATTGCAATAAAAAAATTAAAAAACATGCATATACCTCGTACGTATATATTCTAAGATATATAAGAAAATATATAATATAAAAAATCATTGTAGTGTTTAAAATTGATCTGTATAAGCATTTTCGAGCACAGAACGTGGCTGATCAGATCGTATTATGAATTCAGAATGGTTGAAAGAAATATTTGTCTTCAGAAGTAATTGTACACTACTCTTCATCACATGTGAGTGTTTTATTCAAATTACAAAATCCGTTCGTAGTATATACAGAACAATTCTGTTTATGAGGAGCCGGAGCTCAAGTGCATTATACTCCTGTGTAGCTAATTATGGATCAGGGAGAGAAGTAAAGAGAATATCTCTCCCCGCAATACAGTATCGCGATACAATGGTCTGTAAAATATATATTTGTGGGTTTTAGATCGAGTTACAAGTGGCATCTTTGAAGTATGAGCAAGTGCTTGGTTGAAATTCATTCTGTTTCTCAAACATCCTCTTATTCGAGATTCCAGTTTTAAAGAAGTAGTGAGAGGAGTTTAAGTTTGACAATATCTTTGAAACAAAGACGATCCCAGTAACATGTCATCCAAACGGGCCTATGGAATGTTCCGTTTTGACGTATAAATATATTAAAATTTAACAAAACATATAACAAATTTGCAGTAACAGATGAAATATGTAAAATTATTTTTTTCTAATGTTTCATTCAGATTTCCTTGTAAATTCTAAAAAGCATTATTGAATGCAGGCATCTTGTTCCCTTAAACATATGTACTACATGAAAATCGTTCCCTGGAGACTACGAAGGAAACGCAATTCCAACTTTCATGACCGGTTTGAAGACAGACGCGCCTGTTTGCCACGGGTAGATAGCACTCTCAAATATTATTTCATTTTGTTTTTAACAATGTTTTTACCATAAAGTTTAATTGTTTTGTGAAACCACTAACCATAAACGAATTCATACGTACAATATAACATTTTCGGGAACATATTCTAAGTAATTGTATCTGCTTAATATTTCTATTTATATCTGAATTATTTAAGTGTTTTAAATTAGTCTAACATAATTTATTTACGTAGGAACTAATTTTATTAAAATAGGAAAATATTTCATCATGATCGTACAAGAAATAAATTTTCAATTTATGTTCGCGATATGCATTCCGTACATACTAGTCATTACACACTTAAGCACTTAAGCCACGTGATGTTTTTTGGAGACCTGCTAGGTTAGTTTGCTGTTCGTTATACTATAAGACAGATGTTCTCTCGCAAATAGGTAAAGAGTATGCAAACCGATAAGAATGCAAATCATTTATCTTCCAGGTCAATTTATTCGAATGAGTGAATGCAAGATCTTTAGACACAGCGGTGTCCCCCAATCTCAAAATCGTGTTGAGACCCCCCGCCGGAAAGAAAAATTCCTGCAGATTTATTAAAACCCAACACAAATACTAATTATAACTAGTGCCTGGAAGTTTAGGAATTTTATCTAAAATAGGCAGGCAAGAAGGCATTTATTTTTGCTAAAATAAGCATCCAAAAGACATTAATTCTGACTAAATTAGGGGTGCAGAAAGACACGTAATGGTAAGCAAACTAATGACAAATCATATTGAAAATGAATTACTGTAAAAATTAATAATTAAAATTATACAAATTTTTATTCGAATTCTAAAATTTATATTAGCACTTACGTGTAAGAATACGATGTTTTCTTTGTAATCTTAGTTCATGTTTACCTGGTTTGATGATTACGAATTTGTTTACGTACTTGCGACGCTGTGTCTTCGAAATGCAGTTGTGAAGAATCATTTTGAATCTTAAAACATCGTCAGTAAAAACGGAATTATATTGTTTTGTTTTCGTTTTCGTCTCTTGTGTAATCACTAGAAACGAGAAGGGTGTATTATTGTGTACAATAAAGACCTCTGTCCACAAAAGGGATCGGAGACCATACTCAAACGTGGGATGGGATTCTCCTTGAACGAACATAGCCAGTCAGCATCAATGAAAAAAATAAATCTTGACTGGAATCATATTACAATACTTTTTTCATTTATATTTTTAACACACACAACCTGTGGCGATGGTGCAACGGTTAGCGTATAGGACTGTTATACCCAAGTTTGCGGTTTCAAACCTGTCTGTCGCATGACAGTACATTTACTGCTTGTAAAAGATCCTCAAGCCTAAATGAAACCTCTGAGCTCATTTCAAATCCTTCTTTCGTCAACCCAGTGGTACATCCTTTCTCCGCTAGTGGGTGAAAGGAGCGTAGCGAAATTTGCGTAGACCGATGAGCGGGACTGATGGCTCGAGTCTCGCCACGTAAAATAAGGCATCAATTCAATTCAACGGTCCTGGAGCCTCCACTATCACAGAATGGCAAAACTTGACCGTGTTGTCAAGTCTTACAGGTATAGTTCCTGTAAGGTATATTTCCAGTTTGAACGAGATCGATGTCAGGAAAAAAGGAAACTAATGACGAAAAAGGAAGAAAAAGACAATCATGAGGCAAAATACCAACAAATAGGCATCGGAAAGTAAGATAGGTGGAAAGAGAAAATGAAAATTTACTAAAACAACTCCAGAAGTACAGTTAAGTGATTCCTGTTGTTGAAATTCCTAAAATCGAAACAATAGTAAAAAGGGATTTAACCGATTCGGGTAGCCGAGAGGGCAGTAGTGAGGAGACGGACTCGGACCGACGGATCGCGGGTTCGAGTCCCGCCTCGAGCATGCTCATGATTGTGTACACTGTCTATATGTGATATATATATTTGTGTCATACACTGTATATTTGTGATTGTCAATTTCATCCTCCATCATAATTATCATTTCACCTCATCCCCCAGAGATTTCCGCAACTCTGGATGTAAAAACGAATCAACAAGATAATGCTGATCCCCCGTGAATCTCCCTCGATAAATACGACTGAGCCACGGTGCGTTGCACGTTAGCGGGGTACCGAGATATTACAACAATAACTTTTCGTACAAGAAAGTTCGTACAAGAGAATTACAGTAAGTGAAGAAGAACAGTAAGTGAAGTCGTAGGCTTCCGCGGCCAGAGTCATGTGCGTGATCTGGGCTGGCCGGGTGACGCCCCGACGAAGGCTATGTTGCAAGGCAATGTGTTGCAACACAGCCTCCGATGCGACGTCACCCGGACAGCCCAGATCACGCAATTATAACAGTAACTTTTCGTACAAGTACAATAACGAAAACTATCAAATCACTTCTAGAGCTGAGCACAGTGAATTTTGTATTTCGTATATACATAAAAATGTCCAATTTCCCGCCTGGAAGCAATTTGAAGCCGGTTGCCCGGGCGCCCTGTGATGAGGGGCGGCGCGGGGGCAGAGGGCGCGCGGCGCGAACGACGCTGACGGCGCCGGTGGCGCTGACGACGATGACGCGCCGGACGCCGGGGCGTCGCGGCCGCAGTAATTGAAGGCGCCGCCGACAGAGGCCAGCTCAGCACCTTGCGTCTAATTGCCGAATAGCCCCGTGATTACGGGAGGCGGCGGCGGCGGCGGCGGCGGCCGCTGCGAAGCAAAAGCTGCGTTGGCTCGAATTGTCGCTGGCTGACGGCGTGGCGGCGGTGGGCGGAGCCCGGGCGGATCTGAAAGTGGGGTGTGCCGTGTTGGGATCTGAGATGGAGGGGCAGGAAGCGGTGGCATGGGGGTTGACTGAGGCGGGTATCTGAGTAGAAGGTTTGCGCGGGCGCGGGGGCTGTCGAGGTATCTGGGTGGGAGTGGGCGGGGGGAGGGGCGCTGTGATGGAGGCCGGGGTAGGATTGAGTGGGAGTCGACTGAGGCGGGATCCGAGGGGTGCCGGGGGGTTGTGGCTGGGGCGGATCTGGGTGGAGGGGCGCGGGGAGGGGGTGGGGATGGATGCCGCGCGTGGGATTGAATGCGAGGTAGGAGGGGTGCAGTGGGAGTATTGACTGAGGCGGGATGTGAGTGGGAGATGAGCTGGGGGGCACTGTGGCCGGGCGGCATCTGGGTGGGAGGGCGCGGGGGAGGGGCGTGGGTTGGAGGGGGGGAGAATCTGAGAGGAGAGGGTAGTAGGGGCGGTAGTGGTTTGACAGAGGCGGATCTGAGTGGGAGGGTGCGGAATAGGGTGGGAGGGCGCCTGGGGAGGGGTGGAGGCCAGGGCGGGACGGGATCTGAGTAGTTTGGTGGCCGGGGGCGGGGGGGGGGCCGCTGTAATGTGCAATGCGCGAGGCGCACGGAGGCGTCACGCCGTCCTCACAAACGCCGCGCGCGTTTTCTCCCGGCGCAATAGAAAGCCGTCGCTTGGGCCGCGGGCTGCGCTCGTCTCAACCCGCTCGCGACCAGCAATTTGAAATTGACGCGCAATTACAATACCCGTGTGTGGACGTGGGCTTTTCCAATACAATGATGATTGCGCTGTTTTTGTTTTTTAGGTGATTTCGTGAGGGGGGCTAGTCAGTGCTGCCTTTGTGGTTGGAGGATGAGCGTTGATCATTGCGCGCGGAGGGGGGGCAATGGCTGGGGAGAGGGGCAGTACGCGTGGCGTCTGTTCGTTTGATTTTTTTTTCCTTTTTTTGGCGCGGGAGAGAGGGGCGTCCTCCGTTCTCCGAATGGGAATTGTGGGATGGATCGAAATTACTCTTCGTAAATGTTTAAAGTTCATATTTCTAGACTGTAATTGCTTTCAGAATCAGTGAGAACGACTTGAAAGAGGTGGAATACAAGATGAATCGTTCTGACCTTGCACTCGGAAGCCACCGCATTATGATTGATTAATGTCTCCAAGCACTTCAAGTGCAATGGTCATTACTCCCGTTAGTGCACTACATGTTCTATCCTGGCAAGTAGTAGTGTTCTTCTCCCTCTGGATGGTGACATCCGGCGCCAACCTATTGGTCGACTTCCTGCAAAATTTTCCCTTCAGGTACATTCCCCGAGGAAGGCACCGCCCCGGATGGTACCAGCTCTAAGCTCCCGACATGTGGGGCAGTGTATAACATGTAAATGCACGTGTGCACATGTAAATGTAAACGTAAATGTAAATGCGAAAAGAGAGGGCCAGAAAGAGGAAGGAGAGATCGTAAGCAGTCCAAGGACCGTTTTTTAAGTGCCGTTATTTGCCGGTGTTGATCGATGAAACTACGAAACAATATCGATCCAACAGCCGGCCGCGCTTGATTTTGTTCTGATAGCTAGTGTCGATCACAATTAGAAACTCGCTTTGATGTAATAGAGGCAAGCTTGTGTGAAAATAGTCTTGCTTTTCTGTACAATGTGCTGCAAATACTGAAACAATTTCATTTGTTAATGTGTGTTTCATTTGTAAAAGCAAATCATGATTACTTTTCCTATCGAAATAAATACAGATATGTAGCACTTCCTTTGAATTGGTTGAATTGGCCTTTTTCCTGTTGTAGCTGAGGTGATAGTAGGGTAGAATTTGCAATATTTTAATACGTAGGTTTCCAATAATGTGAGAAAGTGTGTGACGTTGTAGCTTATAGATTTCAATATTAATTGCTTGTACACTTTACTAGGCACGCTCTGCATTTTTGTTAAAGAACTCCTCCTTAAGGTATTTACTGCCCTTGAACAATGAACTGTAGAACGTAAACGTCGTATGTATATCATATATAATCCTTGGACCATTTTTCCTTACGCGTATTTTCTGACATTACTTTTACTATATGAAACAAACAATATCTTTACGGACCTGAGTTAGAAACATTCACTATTTTTTTGGATCATACTCATTAATGTCATGTAAATTAAAAGAAAGGATCTACGTCTTAGTCTCTGACGTTTATTATGAAATTGATACTATTCCTGCCATTGTGTACTTCACGAACTGAATAATAAATGGATACTAAATCGTCGGAAAAATTATAAGGTTTTATGATGGTAATGTCGCACGAGTCGTACTAATACTCTCTAAATACAACCATAGGCATCATTATACTCTGTTTCAATCTTTGTAGTCACCATTCATTTGAGAAAGAAACTCTTCAATTTTTTGTTTTCATTAATAAAGTACCAGAAATAGAAGAAAATATTTTACAATTCATGATTTTCTAATCAACTCCTTTGATGCCAGCCACTGCCTGGATGGTTGGTTGGTTGTTTGTGAGTACGGGCGAGTCAACTAATTAGTCCCATAAGTGTAGTGCATGTGTTGTCCTCGGAAGGTAGCGGTGATCTTTCCCCGCTAGATGGCGAGATCCGGAGCCGACCTACTGTCGGCTAGCGGGATTTCCCCAACCAGGTATCTCCCACCAGTAGGGCACCGCCCCTGCCAGGACAAAGTCTAAGCTCCAGATATGCCCTGTCTCCCGGCATGTGTGGTAATGTACTGCGTGTTACCCACTTAAATTAAGTATACAAGTGTGTGTAACGGATGAGGATAGAATAAGGAAGAGGAAGGAAAAATAGCGCGCGGACTGTGAACCGTTTAGTAGGGTACTGCCCCAGCATTCGCTTGGTGATGATCGGAGAAACCATGGAATACTACCGGACTCGAGAATTCTACTCCAGATAGCGACTGAATTCGACCTAACTGACAATTTAGTGTCGAAAATCTAGCTATTGTAGGGAAACAGTGCCTCTTACCAGGACCTCCCGGTAAGAGACATTGCAGTGACATCAATTGATGCACTGAGACACCTCCCTTGGATCAGATGCTTTGATGTGGCCGATCACGATTACCAATGACCTGAGTGATGCGTTGCGCAGGCGGGGTTCATCATATCCTTATAAAACAATAAGAAATCGAAATAGGGGACTCATGATTGAATTCTTTAAACATTTCCTCAAGAACCAAAGCTTGAGAACGTGTGTGAATGGTGAATTATCCGAAGAAACAAAAATTGAAAATGGGGTGCCACAAGGAGCAGTTGTAAGCATCACTCTGTTCATAATGACCGTGAACTAAGTTGACCAAAATATTGAACCTCAATTCTTCGCTAGCAAATATGCTTACGATCTAACAGTATAATGTAAAGGTAAAACCATCCCAAAGAATTATGCAAACAGTCCTCAACAACCTTAACGAGTGGTTCCCAAAACTGGTTTTAAATTTTCATCTCAGTAAACAAAGTGTGTACATTTTTTCAAAATTGAATAATTAAAAAAATTCCAGATTTGAAAATCGTGATAAAACCGTTAAAATTCGTTATAAAAAATAATATTCTTGGCATGTATCTACATTCCAAATTATCCCGGAAAACCCACCACATGAATAATGAAGCTAGTGAATGTCATAAACGACTAAACATTTTAAAATCAATTGCAAACACGAGCCGGGGAGCTGATACACCGATTCTCCTACAACCTACAGAACTCAGTCCAAAATCGACTATAGAAGCATGATGTGCTTGTATAGTTCCTCTGGTTACAAGAATATTTATAAAATTGGCGTTGAGCATGAAGCACTACGGATCGTTAAGGGTCACTAAACCAATAGGTAAGTTTGCTTTTGTGTGTGTTATTTAAGGTCGCATCAACTTCTAGGTCGTTAGCAATCACTATTGCTTGTAACGGTATGGTAACAATGAGGATGACACGATGTGATGATGATAGGGGAGGGAGAAGGAACATAATAAAACCATGCCCGAAGCGGGACTCGAACCCCGGATCCTTCGGTCCGAGATCGCTACGGCACTACTGCCGTCCGGTTATACTGTTTCGATCAAAATTCCGATTGTAGCTATATCGAAAATCCTGCCACCGTCGGGAGTGTAAGTGTAGGACATCGCACTCAGAGGTACAAGAGGAACATCAGTCGCTGCCCTGAGCCACCTCCCCCGTCCGCCATGTTGCACAGGTGCCCTCGCTGCGCGGGGAATGTGGGCGGGCGGGCGGGCGGGCGTCGGGACGGCGCCGCGCCGCGCCGCGTCGCGCCGCCTCATCTCCGCTGACGGACGGCGCGTCGCGTGGCGTCGCGTGGCGCGGCGTGGCGCGGCGTGGCGTCGCGACGCTCAAAGCGCGAGGGGCGTCGCGCAGAAGGCGGCGTTGTGTCCGCGGCGCCTGGCACCGCGTGAAGGCCGCCTTGTGGAGGCCCCGCGCTGCTTCGCCGCCTCAAGGGCCGCCTTGTGCGAGCGCACTAATTAAGAGGCGGCTGCGGCCCAGGAATCCACCCCTCACAAACAACATTTTTATCTGCTCCTTACACGTTCGAAGCATTTTAAAATAATTCCGGACGGTTATTCTGTTCATACGGATCACGCAGCTTCTTAATGGCTATTCTCCGGGACGTTGCTATATTCGACGGAGGAAAATATTTTTCCGCAATCCTCTCCTCACGCAGCCGCCCTCACAAACGACATTTTTATCTGTTTCGTACAAGTTCGAAGCATTTTAAAATAATTCCGTACAGTTATTCTGTTCATACGGTTCACGCACCTTCTTAATAGACAATAATGTGCTCCTTTATCTCCTACGGGTGATAAAAATAATTTTAGTCTACTCTCCTGGATTCGACGAAGTAAAATATTTCTTAGCAATCTTTTCTCGTGCAGAAGCCCTTACAAATATTTTTATCTGCTTTTTATACGTTCGAAGCATTTTAAAATAATTCCGAACAGTTATTCTGTTAATTCAGTTAAAGCAGCTTCTTAATGGCCAATAATGTGCTCCTTTATCCCCTACGGGTGATAAAAATAGATTTAATCTACTCTCCTGGATTCAATAGAGAAAAATATTTCTCCGCAACTCTCTCCTCTTGCAACCGCGCTCACAAACATTTTTGTCTGCTTTTTATACGTTCGAAGCATTTTAAAATAATTCCGTACGATTATTCTGTTCATACGGTTAAAGCAGCTTCTTAATGATCAATAATGTGCTCTTTTATCACCTACAGGTGCTAAAAATAGTTTTAATCTACTCTCCTGGACGCTACAGGACGCTACAGGCGACGGACGGAAATATTTCTCTTTGGGTTGCTTAAAATACTTTTTATTTTATAGTTTACGAAAAATTGAATGAACTCAAATATTATATACGATTATTAGGGCGCCTCGTGCTTAGGTTACACGGTTGCACAACCCTTAAGTAATTGAACAAACATATTTTAGGAATATACATCTACCATTTAAGGAGATTGAATGTTCACGATATTGCTGCAACATCGATGTATGTGAAATCGTTTTAAAATTAATGAGGTCATCTCGAGTCAGCTTAGACTCGTGCGCTTCCAGAAAGTACTCGATGTCCCACCAACTCACGCTCTTAGCCTTTTTAGTATGTCTACTCTTTGGCCGCGCACCCCTATGCTTTAACACGAGGTCCTCGTTTTCGCACCGCAGCGAGCCACCAGCCGCCACCGCAGAGTCCCGAGCACTGCAGCGCCAGAGGTGAAGGGCGTCCGAAGGAAGTGCCTATTTTTATTTCGTCTGAAATTAGATGCAACTTCATTTTACGTGTTATTAAACGTACACAAGTTCAGCCAATCCTCGGACGGTATTGAAGGCATTGTTTACGATATTTGGGGAATTTTCATTTTCATTTAATGTTAGGTTGTTGGTTCAAAATGTGCATTTGATGAGTATTTTCTGTAAACTAAGCTTTCTGTAAACTGTAGCTTCACTGTGCGCACGTTTTATTGAACTCTCCTTTTGCTTGTAATAGTAGAAGTAACGGCGAAGTACTGTTTTGTTAGCAATGCAGAAAAATCATACTTGCAATTCGTTTACCGATGCAAATAAGTTTTCTATAACTCGGAAACGAAGATGTCTATTTTTTCAAATATTCCTAATCTCGCGATTTTTTAAAATTTATTTTGAGTTTTTACTCATCTTTCAACTATTTATAGTTAAAACGGCGGGAAGAGATTCTGGAATCCAAGAAAATGTGCACAGATTAACTTCTCCCCCACATGTCACATACAGTTTTTACTGTTTTTTTACTAAATAAATCTAAATCTGAAGTTAACAGTCTGGAAGAAAGTCTCTTTCTGAGTCTCTCGGTGTGTACAATGATATTCCCGACAGCACCTGCAGTTATTCTACAAGCGTTGTTCTGAATATGAGTGTGTGGACGATCTTTCAATATTTCGATATGTACTAGGGAAGTGAAATTTTCGAAATAAAAACATTTTATTACGTTATCATTAGAAGTATTTGCAGCAATATCAAACAGGATAATGAAATAAACTAATGTAAACGTGACCAAGCAATAGTGGTTGTTGCAAAATGCTGGAGTACAAACCACACATGTTCGAGGCCTAGATTTTTTTGTTTGATTTCTTTTACTGGCAATTGTATCAATACATAAGTAATACAAAAATTCAAGTGCTCAAACGAAATCCAACTTAGAACCATGTGCGCGAGAAGTGAATATATCTAACACGGACATATCATCAATGCTTGTATATAGGTATTGTGGTGAGTTTTCGTTGGTTTTTCCAATGAAATAATTATATTCGTCGTCATTGCCAACAATATTATTTATTAAAATAGCAGCGAACAAGCTATTTTATAGAGCTGCGAAGAACCTGCTTGTATATAGACTTCTATTAAACTTGAATTAATATTCATGAATTGCGTACTTGTGATTTGAATTTTGGAAATTACATTTCCGTTACTGGATGCAGCTGCAACCACCAGTTTGTTGGGACACCAGCCTGTACGCCGCATGACGAAAAAGAAACATTATCTACTCTATACCCCACGAGCAACGATTCAAAGTGCGTGAGATTATAGTTGTACCTTCAGCTTGTATCTTAGGTGGCCAAAACACTGCGTTTTTGTTGGCTAATTTCAAATGTGATTTGAAGAGCTGAGTTCAATACGTATGCTTTCGGCGAGTGTGTGTAGTTCACCCAAATACTGGCCAATTGTTGCTTTTACACAATTTAATAACAAAAAAGTGCCATTTCCTCATTCTAGGTTCCTCAACAATGACAGTTGAAGTCGATCGTAGAAATCGCGTTTGCCGCATCACTCCATTCGCAGGCAGATGTCACTTGAAAAGACAGAAGAATAGTACTGTCGGGTTGATGTAGTACGGAATGAGCAGACAGGTTTGCAACTGTGTATCGATACTATGGTAGGAGAACCAGTTAATCAGAGACTGCACCTTTCTCTTAAGCGTTCTTTACGCTATTAAACAACCAAAAGTAATTAAAATATTTGGTACAATTTTTTGAAAATTTTGAAAAAGTCCCAGGGGGTTCTGTATTATACCCAAAATTAAAATATCGGTTTTTAAATCTTAGGCGGCGTGACATCAGCTAGAACGATTGGGAAATATCAATTTTGGATAAAATCAGCTGAACGATTTAAGAGCTAGTGTTGACCAGAGACAGACAGACGTCTTGCCCTCAAACGATTGTTCGGTATCAAGAATCCACAAAACATGGATTCTGACTACACAATGTGTTAGAGGAAGTCATTTACAATACTGGGTACCCCACCAACTATGAGCCACCACCATAACTTCTAAACGGTTCACGATATCGAAATGCAGGTTTCGCTCAGCGATGGAGAATTATGGGGCAAGGGGCAATCAATATGCTGAGGAGATAATGTTCAGAATATTTTTAGCTTTCAAAAAAATTATTCATATTTTATTTTTTCAATGGAAATATATATTTTTCTTTCTAACAATCATAAAGTGAGGAAAGAAAGTGAGAAACGATGTATCATTTGTAAATTTTTAGATACTAGTTTTTAGTATAAAACTATGCTTTCTGGCATTTAATTTTAAATTAATTCGACATTACCTGTGTTAGCTTTAGCGCTGTGCCTCAGGGGAAGGCGGCCATCCCGGCACCAAAAACCGAAAAAATGCATTTTGATGTCGTAAACCGTTTAGAAATTATAGGGGTGGCCCATTGTTGGTGAATATAGTGAATAACACCTGTATATAGTGTTATGATTTATCCTCTTTTTCGTTACCAGGGCTTTATAAGAGTTTTCCTGTCGAAAAGTCGCCGTTTTCCTCGCGGCGTTACAATACTTTCTCTATACTGCGTAAGCATTAGGGAGTAAGTAAAATTGATTTTTTTCAAATTTCGGATAAGTATTTTATCTGTTTGTAATAAGAGATTTCAACGAAAATGATAATTCTTTGAGTGTCCTTTCCGCTGTACCAGAACAACGTTTAATAAG
Organism: Gryllus bimaculatus; assembly: GCA_017312745.1. Classification (NCBI taxonomy): domain Eukaryota; kingdom Metazoa; phylum Arthropoda; class Insecta; order Orthoptera; family Gryllidae; genus Gryllus; species Gryllus bimaculatus. Next base: position 911,217 of record BOPP01000225.1, on the reverse strand, counting down.
GAAACTTGGAGTCTGTTTGAGAAAATTTTGAAAAAATATTTCAAATGACGTAAGACCAACCTCTAAAAAATTAAACTATCAGTTTCAAATGGAGAAGGCCTCAAGTTTCTTTACATTCATGGAGGAATATCAATTTTGAATAAAATCAGCTAAATGGTTTAAGCGCTAGTCTTAATTACACGCAGACAGACGAACGTACGAACGGTCAGACCGACGTTTTCCCCTCAATCAATTTTTTTGTGTCAAGGACTCCCAAAACCTGGACGAAAACACAACGTATTAGAGAAAGTAATTTACTATATTCAGGAACACGATTTATCCATTTTTTTCGTTACCACGACCCGGCAATAAGAGTTTTGTCTCGAAAATAGGTCGTTTTCCGGCTCCCGATGAAAATACTTTCCCTTCTTAGAAGTGCAACCGCTGTGGTCGCTCTGAGTTCTCGCGGCTTGGAAACCGCTGAGGTGCCCGGCACCGCACCACAAACTTCCGAGTACCTTCGTCACGTATGACGCCCCATTTCACGCTCTTTATAGTTAAAAATACCAACATATGTGATATTGATGAATTCGTCTTCTCAAGACCTGTCTAGCTGTTATAAATTCTGTCTTGAATAGTTTGTTTAAATCGCCTATGGGGACTTTGGTGAATATTCGAGGTTGACGTTTTTGTCTAACATTGTGTACTGCTATAAAAATGTCAGTTTATGATGAATAACTCTTCTAGCAGACGTATAACAAAATAAAAGAAGCGGAATAAGCAATGAACGTGGCCTTCGGAAAGTAATGCTTTCAAGTAAAACAACTTGAGGTATTTCGCCATTTCACACTACGCCGTTCTTCACATTTTCACGTTAACTTGGGGGCGAACAATTGCGGTTCCCTAGCAGGCTGCAGAGTTGTTAACTCGAAATCCATTAACCGACATTGACCCTCGCATCCCCGCTCGTAAGAAGTGTTACGACAGTGGAAGGCGTGCCTCGTGTCCTCGCCACCCCCCCCCCCCGTCGCACGCAAGACGCGAGGCCACGTCTCCGGAGGCAGAGAGAGCGGCGCCTGCGCAGCAAGGCCTTCTGCGCTCGCTACTAATCCGCACTTTTCTAGGAAGGGTTTTGCCTATCCCACAGACACCACACAGTGGTATGTTGGGATAAAGGTTTTTATTTGCCTGAAGACTTTTTAGCAATTGGTGGAAAATCATTTTTACATTCTCATATACTTATAGATATAGAGAAAGTATTTTAATGCTGAGGGAGAGAAATTTAAATCTGAGAACTTGCGACAAAAAATTTCTTATTGCAAAGCCCTGGTAACGAAAAAGTAGATAAATCTTATTCCTCTACCATGTTGTGAAGTCTGAACACACTTTTGGTGGGCCCTTGATACCAAAAAATTGATTGACGGGAAAACGTCTGTTCTGTGAAAGACGTTATTGGCTAATCCACTTTTGTTACCAGGGCTTTATAAATTCGATTCTCACCAAAACTGATATTCCATATCTGACTGATGCCAAGACGTCATGAATTTAAAACGAATATTTTGAATTTGGGGGGTATTTTACATGAAGCCTCTACATTTTCAAATGTTTCTCAAAAATCGCTCCAAATGTTTTGAAATGGCGAAGGTCGCATTTTCATTGTACCCCTAAATTTTCAAAAGTTCAAAATTTTTCGGCTTTTTCCTTCAACTACGAGAATGATGATATATATTTTCATTTTCTCGCGCCGAAGAAGGAACGTCTTAAGTAGAGAAATTTATGTAATGCTGAGAAAAAAACAACAAAAAAAACAGCGGATTTACAGTGGCGCTTAGACGCTATTTAGGACGAGGTTTTACTGTTCTATTATATTCATAAAATAATATATAATATTCTTCTATTAGTAAAATAACGAAAAATTGAGAATTTTAAAAATCATATGTTCTTTGAGCGACGGTAGATGGCAGCTGCAAAAGTATGCAGCAAGTCAGAATAACTTTCCCTGACCAAAGGAAATAGAAAACTAATACGGGAAAGTCTATGCCATTCTGTACCACCAGTAGTTTTTGATACGAGTGGAAAAAGTGACCTGATATTTTGCGTGTAGGAAAAGTTGGGACAAGAAGCCGATAGACCGATTGGCACAATCCAATGTTCAAAATAAAATCACTTTTACCAAGTGTGTCATACATTGTTTTATAAACAGCCTTACTGGCTTTCATTTTATTGTAATTCAAGTATGCAAATTATTTGTGTTCTATGCTACGTTAAGTTCGGTAGTAGCTGATATGGTCTGACGAAAGTATTTTGTTTTCTTTGTTTCAGTCATACTGTTTTATATGAACTTTTGAACATCTCACTTTTAGAACAAATGCTAAAAATTGGAGTTTTAAAATGTTCTGTATGCTCCTTAACTCTTTTACTGGTGGCTGCCAGGTAATTTATAGCATATTGCAATAGTATTACCACACGAACAATTTGAATCTTGCTTGACTTCAGATTGGTCAGTTTTGAAATGAAACATATTGCACCATCTTCTGTGTGCAGGGCCTCACCTAGTATCATCTTAACTGTTAGATAGCCGAATAATTGTATAAAATGTGATAAATCTACGCATCAGTCACTGAAAGAAGTTATTTTAGCTCCTTAACTTATCACAAGTATACAAGTATCCAACTTTTGGGGTGGCAGATTCTGAGTCAGTCGGTGTCATGTGGAACTGTACCCGCAGGGAGCGTGAATTTCGTGTCTGCTTTGCGTGTGCCTAAAATATATTAATGCATTAGAGTTCTTTCGGCTTTATAAAGCGAGATTTGGCGGATGATCTGTTGAATTGACTCGGTTCGATAAAATGCAAATCGTAATTGTGAGAATGAAAATGTCAGAATAAACCTGATAACTTCCGATATGTTGGTGGAAGATTTGCACCCAAACTTCAAAGAAAACGAAATTACAAAACTTATTTATTCTTTATACTTTGGCTGTAGTGTTTGTGATCAGGACAAAACATGGGATGCTCATCTGTAGAACGAACCCTAGGTTATGATTGTATGAAAAACTTATATCATTGTTATTCGCTGTACCAATGTTGTGGAGGATATCAACGCACCATTTTAATTACTAATACTTCCTCATGATAAAGCTACTCCCACTGGCCTTTCCCGATCAATTATCCACATAATTCTTCTTTCAGATAGTTTCAAAACAGTTATAAATATGGTCTCAAAGCAATGATATAATTACGGATGAGTAATGCAAAATGAGAGGAAGGAATTTTCATCGTCCCCCAAATCATGAAACCCATGTTGAATGAAATATTGTAGGAAAAATTGCGATATATTGAGTTACCATCTTGGAATTATTTACATGAGTTGTGCATGCATTTCTTGGGACAAAAAAATAAGTCAATTATAAAACATTGGTCGCAGAATGGCCAGAAAGTTACAAAACGTGAGGGTGGGATGTTTCTGAAAATTCATTTTCTTCTCTCATCTTAATTTTTCCCTCATAATTTAGGTGATATTAGTGATGATTATGGTAAACAGTTTAATCAAGATATTGCTACAATGGAAAAGACATACCATAGGTGTAAGGATTCTGCAATAATGCAAGATTATTGCTGGTTTCTTCTCAGAGAGAGTAAACAGAATACAAGAGTAAGTAACAAGGCCCAATGCATATTTAAGCAATGCAAAAGGAATTTCTCCTTCCAAGATGTTTCAATATTATTGTAAGAATATGGGTATTCCATTTTTAACTTTTTCTTTCCTGACATTAAGCATGCTCATACAGTTTTGTAGGGACAATGCGAAAATTTGCATAGGATTTTGTTTATTTCAAATACTAAATATACTTATATTTTTAGAACCCTGCGCGATAGAAACATTTTGTAACGATTTTCGAAATCATCGTGTGCGTTTCCTTTGAAGTCACATTCTTTTATCCTTAAGATATGAAAAATAATTGTTCCCTAGTGTTCTTACGGGAAAATATAAACCGCGTAGTTAATTAAGATGAGATGTGGATATTATATTGTATAGCTTTTTTCTGTGTGGATCTAATTGTTAACTAATGATGCTACAAAGCACATATATTCTCGCATTTTTTTCTAAATGCAACGCATTATTATACCGTTACATAAAACAGCAAAATATTTTTCAACAGCAAATATTTTTCCTCACCGAGTCACGAACTCAGATCCTGAGAATTAACTTGCAGGCATTCATGCCACTATGCCACACAAGCGCACGGTGGAGATCCGGCAGAGGCATAAAAAGGTAAAGGCCGGATTCATGTAAAAAACTCAACAATCAAAATATCCGTTAAAAACTCCCAACGCCTCCAGTCCGTTCAGATTTTTAAGGGAATATAAATTTTGGAGAAATTCAGCTGAAAGGTTTAGGGGCTACTTGTCCACTGTCGGACTGAAAGTTGTTAGGTTTATTGATTAATTGATAGTGATCAAAATGTCATAACATAAGAAACTGTTCCAAGAAAACATTAATATTTATTGATGCCACATGTAACCAGCCTGGAAGTGATGGTGCATCCAAGCGCGCCTTACACCAGGGCTGTGGGTTCGGCACCCGCATAAAGCATCGTCATTTTGAATTGTTGTGACTTATGATATTATTTCAGTCACCTTGCATCCCACTGTAGTCCTTATTCTGTTCTTATCTCTTTCCGGTTAGTGTTGAAAAGTGCCGTGGTATTGTTCCTAGAAATACGGCAATGTTGCTATTGAGTTGTGTCCCCTTATTGCTCTGTAAAGATGCAAGCGCCAGCCCGGCCCCACGGGCTACCTCGGGAACAGGAAGGCTCAAGCCGAGATGGGGCCACGGGCTACCTCGTAGGTCGGGATAAGGAAGAGTAGTGTTCGTCACAGATGACGTTCCTAGGCGCCGCTAGTTTGTAGCCAGATAAGGTGTGTGTTTGTAGGCCGGAGTCAATACATTCTTGGCTATCCGGGATGTGCCGCGTCTAGTTCAATTGTACACACGTTTCGGCCATTTTGCTATGGCCTTCTTCAGAGCTATACTGCTGAGCTTCTGCAGAGCAGTATAGCTCTGAAGAAGGCCATAGCAAGATGGCCGAAACGTCAGTACAATTGACAGAGACGTGGCTTATCCCGGAGAGCCAAGAATGTACAGATAAGGTATGGTACAATACAGATAACGTAGATTGACAATAATTAGGAGAAAATAAAATATGCAAATACAAAATTTACTGAGTAAAAATAAACAATTTATAAAAAATTTCATAATATTTACGAGTATGCTGTCTCACTACTAGTAGTACCCAGAACGGAAGAAAAGTATTTTCTCCTTCACGTTCTTCTAAAAGAAGTTCCAATTTCCCTTTCTTCCAACACGAGGACGACCCTTAAGTAAGAAGCTGTTTGCAAGAAAATAACCCTTCCTCCTTCCCCGCTGCTCATTAGGAAGGACAAATATTATTCAGAAGGAGACCGAGAGTTGCTCTAATTAGGCTCGCGCCGGACGCAGGGCAATTGATGGGCGACGCGGGGGGAGAACGGCAGGTGGCGCGGCGCGGCGCGGGAAGCGGAAGCGGGACGCGAAGAGGAGCGGGGAGAGGGAGGGGAGGGGAGGGGCAGGTGCGCTGGATTTAGAGCCAGGCGCGGGCGCTGGCGCATGTGTCACTGTACAGAGGAGGCCCTTGTGTCCTTCCCATAAGGGGGAGGAGGTAGGAGGAGGGAAAGGGGTTGAGTGGGGGAGAGGGAGGGTGAATAATGTGGAAGGGGGAAGGAGGATAGGGGGTGGAGAATGTGGAAGGGGAAGGGGGATAGGGGTGGATCGGGGTTGCAGCGCGCTTGGAAGCGGCTGTCGCGCTAGCGAAGGCGTTGGAAACTGTCCTCTCCTCTAAAATCTGCTCCACGCGTTCGGCATTCGCCGCATAGCAGCGAGCTACTGCTCGCCCAATCCCGAACAGCTGATGTGTTCGGTGAATGTTCGCGTTCTTTGATTGTTCCAAAATATCGACAGGCGGTGGATAGGGAGAGCACTGAATGTTTATTCCTCGACAAAGAGTAAGCAACTCATCCACACTACTTGGGATTCGGCGAGCGGTCACACGCCGAATAACGAATGTGTGGAGCCGCTGTCATGTTATTTATAAAGGCAATTGACGTTTAAGTATAATTAAAGTGCTGTTATTGAATCTAAGAAAGCGTTTTAGGATCCTCGATGAATAGTGGCGGCCGGAAAGGTGCCATTAACCACTTAGTCAACTAAATTTCTGAAAATCCGAAGTGATAGTGGATCCCGTCCTGACAAACGTTTTTCTGTTATCTAAAATAACCCCTTTTGTTCTATTTTCAACACCCTTAAAAAACAGTGTTGACACGTTCAACTTCTTCAAATTCCCATTTTCTATTACTGTGATACTTCATGTACTTCTTTTTCCTCCCGCTATTTTTTGTTCTTTCTTTTTGCCGAACTTACTCTTATCCATTTACACAATCATTCCTTCACCAGCTAAAGGTACGCTTTCACTCTCCACTCTAATAAAGCATTTCTCTACTAAAAGTCATCCATCGATCACAGTTTCAGAATAACTCGTAAATCATTCAAAATATGTTTCTCTTTCGCTCGTGCAACTCGAAAATACGTAATAATCAATAAATACAAATACATAAGTTAAACCAATTTTGTAATGAATTAAAAGCCATGTTAGGGTGGTTAATCACTTAAAAAAGGTTTCGGAGGAGTTTTAAGGCCACCTGGGGAAGTAGTACATTAGAAACCTCTCGGAGAGGCGAATAGATTGGCTTTTTTTCAGTTCACCGTTTTATAGCATTAGCATTTCTAGGTATGTTCAGCATTTTATCGGTCACGAAATCTCACGTTTTGGGCGAGAATTTACATTACCGCGATAGTAAACAAATTAATACTGTTGCTGTAGCACGTTACTCTGATATTGTGAGGTGTTGATTGCGATATATTTATTTAAACAGTATCCGTATACCGTGCTTCGTGAAAAGATGGAAGCAAATAATTCTCCTGAACCTAAAGATATTTAAAGAAATGACGTTCAGTGAGGAAGTTGGCGCGATCGTCAGTACAGGAGAATACTTTCATTTCAAAGAATGCAAGGAAAATGAGGTTAATTTACCGAATATACATTTTTATTTGTACTATTAATAACATTAGAATTTACTATAACTATCCCCAAAACTAATAAGAATATTCTGAATTTTTTGAATCTGATTTCGTTTGTCCATCGCCATGTTTTTTTCTTAATAAACATTTGGCTTGCAAAGAATCGATCGTTGTTTATTTACGTTGCGACCACCTCTAAGCTCCTAACTGGTCTCCTGAAATATGTGGTGGTGTAGAGCATGTGTATAAGGAAGGGGTAAGGTTGGGACAAGGCAGAATCAGGAAAGATCACAAGCAGTATGTGACCCGCTTATATAGGTACTGCTCTGGCATTCGCCTGGTATTGATAGGAGAAGCACGGAAAACTACCAATCAGAGGAGCCGACCTCGAGACAGCGGCTGAATTCGACCTATATTTCCAGCTGGTGTCGAATATGCTGCCACTGTCGGGAGTGGCACTCAATAGCCTGCCGGTCAGAGGCACTGCAGAGACATCAATTGATGCTCTGAGCCACCTAAGCCCGTGCTACTGACGGGATTCGAACCATAGAATGTTGCAGAGTTGCACAGAGGACGGAAATTCTGCCTCTGAGCCAACTCGCTAGACAATAGAATTCGTAAAATCGATTTTATTTTTACATATTTGTAGTCGCTTTTCAACTTCTAAGGTCATACAGCGACCAGTGTAATTAACATTGGTACTGTAACTTTGAAGGAAGAGTAGCGAAACTCGCCTATTGTCACATACAAACATCCATGCCCCAGGGGGAATATGGATCCGTCACTCTTCAGGCACGAGGAAGCTACAGCCCTTCAGTCTTAGTGTTACGAAATGAAAATAGAACTTGGTAAGAGTGTATCAACTCGTAAAGGAACGAACTATTGAGTAATGTAATGGGTTGGAACGGAGGCAAGTTTGTTTAGGGGACGCTGGCGAGAGTTCGAAAGAAATGGCCGCATGACGATTGTGTCATGAGTTTAAAGTGAAACGCTTGTTAAAATATCCAATTTGTAATGTAATGCTGATTAGAAGATTAACAAAACCTTGGTGACAGTATTTGTTATAATTAATCAGTGTTTCAAGAATATAGAACAAAATATTCGTAGAGTGGAGCAGGTAAAAGTTAGCCGATTAATTAGTCATCCGGAATATTCGACCATTATTTTTTGTTGGAACTTGAAGTATTTTATTTTGACAATCCTCAACAGTGAGGAGAACGGACAACGACTTGGAGTAATTGGAAAGCAGCGGTAGCTAAAATGATATTGGAAAGACCCACGATCGCGAACCCCCACAGGCGCATAAACTGTGGCGGGACATTAGTCACTAGATATGTAAGACGAAGCAACCTCGGCTATCTAGACCGGAAAAATTGATATTTAAAAATGTGATGAGAAGGAAAGTGATGTGTGTGTGTAATTAGAGACCGGAAAAATATGTAGTATAAAACGCCAAAATATGTATACAAATATCTAATGAAAAACGTAAGAATACGTAATAAATATGTAAAATTGGATATAGTATGTAATATTAAAAGTCACTAACTATAAAACACATTTATATAACACAAAGTTATATTTATAAAAAAATTCCTAAACAATTAAAAAATAATACGCCTTTTTTACAAATCATTTAGAGATGCACATTTTTGCATGTTTATGCACATTTTTCACCATACAGCTTTCACGTCAGTCGTAAAAACTTTCCCCTTTGCTATCCAGGACCGCTTAGTAGCCAGACTAGACGCAGAAAAAGGCATCGTACAATATGGCGATAACGGCGACCAGCAAACAATCACTGCAGTGTGCAGTACTCTCATTGCAGTGTTACCTTCGCTCCAACGTTTCTCGGAAATTAGGGTTAAAATTGACGAAACGCGGCGTCGGTGATGTTTATCACACTTATAGGTAAAAATGATCTCAGTTACAGACATGCACCTCACACTAGTGAAATAACTGAAGCAGGCGCGCCGGACTGAGGACATCTGACCAACCGTTCACGTAGCGAAATACACAGCATGCTGTAATAATGTAGGAGAAAGTGCTGATGTTTTAAAAATATATTTTTTTAAAAAGTGCAATAACATTGTAGAAAATTGGTAGAATAACAAAATATTTTGTGAAAATAGCAAAATATGTAAAATATGTAGTATATTACTAAATAGTATGTAACGAAAAAAATGGATACTGTATTAGGACCATTCGCCAAGAATATAATTTTGAGAATGATTAGAAGAAGGACAAAAAATGTTATTTTTAGGGAACAGAATGTATTGTAATAAAGATAGTCAAACATGTACATGTAGATGTATTTACTTTTTCCAAAATATGTAAAAAGAATTGAAAATGTATAAAGAAATATTATAGAATTTAAAATTCCTGCATATAAGCATTTTACGAGCACAGAAAGTCGGCGATCGGTCCTGGAGAGAATGAAAGAAAGTTCTTCCTTTACAGAAGTAATTGTGCAGTAGTTTATTTCGCCATATAAAGGACGTTCGTCTTAATATGGTAAAGGAAATAATCTCCACAAGACTTTTGTGCAAGATATCTGCTACCGCCACGGAATTTACGTTGGTCTTATATACACTGTTTACGAGGAGATAGTGTAGTAGCGTATTGTCAGTGATGGATTCCGGAGCTGGGGGGTAGGGTATTCCCCGGCCGACGCCAATAACGCGACAAGACAATGAACTAAGAATATTTATTTTTTTTATTATCGCGTTACGCATGGGGCCTAAAAAAACAAGAATGCGGTTGACATTACTTCTGCTTCACATGTTCATCTGCTCAACTTTGAACCCGAGTACATGATTTTCAAGAAGCAAGGAGAGTAATAAGTTTGACTATTCATGAAGAAGTACTGATGGTCATTGAAGCGCATTGCATTGTTTTGCAAGAAAGATGATGAAATGATGAGTTTTGACGTAAAAATATATTAAAGTTTAACGGAATATTTAGTAATGGGTAAAATATATAAACATATGCAATTATACCAACTTATTTAAAAATTTGTGAAATAAAAATAGTTCTATTTCATACATAATGTCCTGTAAATTCTAAAAAATATTTTTGAATTCAAGTGTCTTGTTCGTGTAAATATATGCATTTACATGGAAATCCGTTCCCTAGTAATTACATAAAAATCCGGTCTCTAGCAATGATGATGAAGTGGTGTGGTGAGGGGGAAGGGGGTGGGGCAGGCGCCGCGCTTATCCGCGCCGTGCGCTTTCAATGGGGCGGCGCCTGCGAGTTCTATTTCAGCGCCCGCGGGCGGCGGCAGTGGTGACGGTGTCGGCGACGGTGAGGGCGGCGGCGAGGGCGGCGGCGAGGGCGGCGGGCGAGGGCGGCGGCGGAGGGCGGCAGGCGAGCAGGAGGCGGCGGCGAGGGCGGCGGCCGCGAGGGCGGCGGCCGGAGGGCGGCGGCGAGGGCGGCGGCGCAGGAGCGAGGACGCGCGCGGCCGCAGCGGTAGACGGCTGAGGGCAGGGGTGGCGAGGTGGCGGCGGTGACGGCAACGCGCACCTGCAGCAGCGCTGGCAGCGACCACGCCCCCCCCCCCCCCCAATGGCCAACGGAGCCTTGTGTCTGAGCACGGAGCGTCGCCTGCCAGACACATAGCGACGCGCCAATGCCATCTCCCACAAATCTACTGGCAGCTTCATCGCCTCTGCATTGCGAGCTAAAAGTAGAGGGAATGAATGTTTGTGGGGTGGAATACCTCAATCAGATACTTTTGAAGGAAGGGAATCATTTTATTCGTTGATTATGGGTAAATGAACAGCTATAATAATTATATGGGATTAATAACACAATTTTCTCTAATATTATTTTCCATTTCTCGGTCTCACAGTATTCTCCTTATAGTTTTCGTAATTTTGAAATCATGAAAGTAGCATTATTAAATGAATTCTAAAATAATATATGGAAACAGTTCATAAATTTTTTAGAGGTTTGAGATAATATTCTTCTATTTTTACATTCTTGCGTACTAATGTAGTGTAGGGAAGGTTATGTATTAATGCTGAAGCGAAAAGCTGCGAATTTTGGCAGAAAATTTCGTAGGTCTGTGTTATCAATAAAGAGGATAATTCTTCTTCATACTTATAGTAAATTACTTCCTCTGACTTCTTGTGTACTCAGGTGTTATGAATCCCTGATACTGAAATATTAGTTAACAACAAAACATCTGTTCAATAGTCCGTCCGTTGGAGCTAATTTACAAGAAGCTTTAAAAAGTAACAAATGCTTCATTGCATGGATATATGTGAATTTCACATGGATATATGTGGTGGCAACAATTAATTATTATATTTTCCAATCATTTTGAACTCTAATCTGTCTAGATTTAAAATAAATAATAATATTTTATTATAAATTAATATAAAAATTGTCTAATATATATTTTTGAATGTTATCTCAATGACGCTCAAATATGAAAGTCTTGGCGCTAGAGGCGTGAATTTAAATAATGTTAGAAAGTCAAATTTAAATAACTTGTAAATATTACTAAACCGTCAAAAGCAGAATTAATGACTTTTTTGAAGTGTCTGTGGTGCTGCTTTTGAATTCTTTTGAAGCATTTTTCAGGCTTTCTGATAGTGATATACAATGGAAGATTTTAAGAGATTTAATTTTTTTATTAGTGTCCTCTAAGATAACAGAAAATGATTTTCGTATTTATTCAGTTTTTACAAAGACACACTATATAATTTCTTTTAATATATTCTTTGCCGAATTTAAAGGTGTCGTGGGATGTTAAAGCATGATTGCTACAACCCTTCATTATGGAGACTTAGTACTACCCCTATGCAATCGCAGGCGTTTCTGTTACCACATGATGCAAAAAACTGCCATTCAATACTAGAGACAATTCATTTTGTTTTTGTGTTTGCTATCAGAGAAATAGATCAATTTGTGTACGACGAAGTAAGCAGACCATAATTAACGCTTCTATTTTCTAAAAATTCTGCTCTGCCTTTCTTAGCTCTAATTCATTGTCCGGCATTTTTACATATTGCGGTCGCAGCACAGCAATATAATGTCACTCTTCTAGTGATGTGACACACAATTCTCTCATGCCCTTATCACAATTTGAAATGTTGCTGTAGCATAAAATCTCGGGCAAATAAAGATGTGAGTTAGGGTTGAAATTGTCGTGTTACTTTATGTACGTATTTCCAAATGATGCCCGATTTCATGATGCAGATTCACGACCACCTCTTTGAGCAACCGGAACCGCAACTGGTCGTTCGGATCATCGAACCCCTCCATGGGATTTTCTCTCCCACGTAATACTCTGAGTTTTGGAAGATATATTCATCTTCCGATAATGACAACGATAATGAAGATGGAGCTGATAAATAGAATTCTCTGTCCATCCCGCCCCTCCACTCTGTCTGTTCGTCTCGCTTTTTAAGCGCATCTCGCTTCTTCATCTTTCTTGCTCATTCGCTCCACCTCCTTTCGCTTCTTGCCCTCTTTCTGCTTATTCTGCTTCGCCCAAACTTTGCTGTCCTTCCACTCCGTCTGCTCCTTCCCTCTCTCCAGCTCCACCATCTCTCCCCGCTCCGTCTGGTTCTGGTCGGTCCCGCCCCGCGTCACGTGGCAACGCTCAGCAATAATGAAACCAAATGGTGTGGAAATTGCATTTCACTGGATATTAAAACATTTTGAGGAAGCGGCTCTGATTCGCAACTTAGTAATTGATCATTCTTGACCCCTCAAAATGCGTGCCAAATTTGATAACAATCACTTAAGTTCTGAAGTTTTTGTGTCATACAAATACGAATGTATGCATTCACTTTTATGTGAAAAGTGCACAATCTGAGCAATGAAGGGGGGATAAAAAAACAACTCGTGTCCTAGGAACCGTCGGGGATAATAGGTAAAATAAAACCTAATTAAGTCTCATTGGTAGGGTCTACAATATGTTTAAATTTCATGTTGTTAGATTAACTAGTGTTTTAGTTAAATCGGTTCGTACAGAAGATCGGATAGACAGACACTTCTTTTGATGTAAGATTCGTTTTCGTAATCGTAAGTTGCACAAGTATTTAAAAACTAAAAATTCGAAAATCACAGACGTACTCTTCAAAAGTATTTATCTGTATTGATAAGCTTACGGATTCTATACAAAACGTTTATGTACCTGCCCTAGTCTTAACCAGCAACTTAAATACAGAAGAGGTAGGAAAGGGTAATGTTTCAGTTATTTCTAACGTGACAGCAGACAAAGGATAATAGACTTTCAAGACATTTTGTTCTAGACTTACGTTATAATTTAATCTCTGTGACTAAGTTTACGAAAAAATGTCATTACATTGTATTCAGAAAGACAAAGGCCGGTAAGCCTTAATAGCCATGGATAATTCCTATTGATTTCTTATCGAATGAATCGTTTCAGTACTGCTTCTGCATTCGCCTGGTGTTGATCAGAGAAAACACGAAAACCTACCGATCAGAGTAGCCGGCCGCTAGAATTTTTCTCCAGGCAGCAGCTGAACTCTATCTAGCTATCTCGATAGTGTCAAAAATAGAGGGAGTTCACCGAAAATGAGACCAGCATAATTTTCTTTACCATACTTTGCTAAATACGAGGAACAAAACGCAAGGAAAAACTTTGGAGCCGGTTTAAAAAAATAATTGTAGTAAATGGAAACGAACTCAATTCGACCTTCCCATTTCGGTTTCTTGTCCCGTTACCCAACAACACACCAATTATTGACGCAAACGGAATATCCACTCTGCCTTCCATAAAGGACATCACACTACCACAGATCTAGATGTGTCACAAGATTGCGGCACTCATTACTCTATTTTAAAGAGTGCAATATATTGTGCCAAAGTAATAAAGGTCATAAAAAACTTGCGAGAAAGAATGTGCTGTTGGAGCATCACTAGTGAAGTTTAAAATATGCATTTAATTGAAATTATGTTGATATATTAGCTTTGAAAAAATTAGTTTTCGCACCAAATGTTTTACGATGTTTAATGTAGTGATGACAGATTGATTAATATGGATTAATCCTGGTTAAGATGAATTGAGGTAAATAATATTATGTATCCGTTACTAAATGCGAGAAACTACGTGCTGTTTTAGAGTGTTAGTTTAATAACTTTCAGCGGTTTTATTTTCGCTCTTAATTTCATATATGTTCAGATATTCAGATGCTCTGCTATTTAGTTTATCATATTGAGTTTATCATACTGTAATTTTTGCTAATGACTTGCATTTTCTCTTTTAGTCTCTTCTGTTGTTCACATCAGCCATTATTATTTTGGCTTCAATTTTCTCTTATTTTTTGTTCTAATCTTCTTTCCCATAGTGGTTGCTTTCTTTTTATTTTTGGCAGCGGAAGATCTGCTGAAATTTGCTGAAGGGTTGCACTTCTGTCACGTGTAATGATTCTCCTCAGTCGTTGTCGGTATCATACTTGCACGATCTTTTTTAGTCCGCAGTGATGCCGGAGGTTTGATGTTTTACCGGTTTCTCAATATTCATTGTACACTCCTGAAATTGTCGTATGGGAAAATTAAAATTTCATCGCGACCTCGGAGATGCTATGCTCGACTATAACACCACGTTCGAACTCACTTAAATCATGATAACTTGCCATTGAAGCAGCAGTAACCAATCTAGCAACTGTGCAAGACTCTGGGTGTCTTACGTAGTCGTTGCCGACTGGAGAGCGTATTCTGATTGGTTCCAGATCTCATTATTTCAGTTTTTGTCTCTTCAGTGCATAAACTGCATAATTCCAAGACTATACCATTTCTGCGAACAAAATACCAATGTGACATTAACAATTTCTGCATAACAAAATACGCATCCATGAACTCTTTGGTCATAAAACACCCGTTGATTATAACTGCGATGTAGATGTTAATAATTTCAGATTTATTGATGCTCATCAGATCCTAAGAGACTTGACAAGACTAACATTTGGCACGACACCAGTCGCTGACAAATCACAAATATTGTTTTTGCGTCTCTCAAATACGATTTCTCCTTTACTACATGGACCGTTTCCTCGTAATAGAACACATTATTATTATTATTATTATTATTATTATTATTATTATTATTATTATTATTATTAACTTGTGTATAAAATTATTGCATTTTATGTCGGTTATTTTCAATAAAAATCTTGACCAGCCCATCGATGTACTTCACGAAAAAACAACGACTTTGAATCTGATTATGAACTTGAATTTCAGTTATTGTATAACTTATCGTTGGGACTAACCCATTGCAAAACCGAAACACGAAATAGTTGAATTCGGTTTAAGAGTGCATTTCCCTTATCCCAATCCCTTTGATGACGGAATTTGAGAACCTTTTTATTACGCGGCGCAGCGGCGCTTCGGGGCCGTTCCCGCCTTATTACCTGCGCTGACAGCTCGCGCCGGCGCTGATGAGGTGGGCGTGGCCGAGGGCGAGCGTCGCCCGCCACCTGTGCCTTTAATAAGCAATTAAACCGTGAAATGGGCTCCGGCCCCCGGCGCAGCGCGGTGCGGCGCGGCGCGGAGAAATAGCCCTGAGCGGGCGCCGTTCCACGCCAAACTCGCAACACGGAGCTGCACATTAAAAAAAAAAAATTCTCGCCTTACGAAGGAACTGTGTAAGAAGGGAAAGTTATGTAACCGAGCGCCGGAAAACGGCGATTGTTCGGCAGCCGGGTACTCGAATCGAAAAAGTAGATAAATCCTGTCACTAAAATCAGACAGAAAAAAATATTCCTCTAACACATGGTGTAGCCAGAATCCGTTTTGTGCGTACTTGATACCGAAAAATGTGTTGACGGCAAAAGTCTGTTTAAATGAAGTCGGTGGCTTCCGCGGCCGGAGTCATGTAAATGATCTTGGCTGTCTGGGTGACTCCGCGTCGAAGGCTGGGATGCCGACGTTTCGACCATCTTATCGTGGTCTTCTACAGGACTGACCTGCGATCGCGTGTATATATGCAAAGATCATTTACAAAACGTTTGTCTGTTGGTCTAAAGCCAAGACTATAGCGCCTAAATCGTTCAGCCAATTTTCTTCAAAATCGATGTTTTCCTATCAATCTGAATGAACTCGAGGCTTTGAGAGTTTCAAACGAATATTTTGATTTTTGAGGTACTTTAAATGGAGCCTCAGAAAAGATTTGCTTACAAATGAATGTCTAACGTACGGAATTATAGAATTTTAATTGATTAATTACAATTGTATTAATTATTTAATTAGAATTAAAAAGTCATTAATTAGAATTGCAATTCTTACTTCCTGTTTTAAAGGTTGGAACTACAATGGCAATTTTGAATAGTGAGGAACGATTTAATTTTTTTCTTATTTCAAATAATCAGGTGAAATACGTAGCCATCGGTTCCTTTCCAATTTTTAACAGTTCTCCGATAATATCAAACCCTACTGATTCATTCATTCCTATATTTCGAATTCTTTCCCTAATGAGTCGAGATTTTCTCCTTCAGTTCCAAAAGTTTTGGAAGTGTCCGCTTTTAACCCGAATACTGATTTTAAATATATACAGAAATGTTTTCCTTTATCTGTTGATATAAATTTTCCGTTACGCCTCTTTTGTTTTACGTATCTTAGAAAATTTCTCCAACTGGTCTGCTCGTTTAATAGAATTTTTGGAGATAATTTTCTTGCACTGTACGCTTTTGCTTTTTTAACTGTTTAGGGACATGACAACCTTTCGTGCGTTTAGCATCGCATTTCTGGCCTTTCCCTTCAATTTCTTGATTCTTGCCATGTAAAACGCTGGATCGCTGTTCTCTTTGGCTATCTTGGTCGAAACAAATAAATCCCTGCATAGAAACATTATCTGTTCTACATTTCCTTCGCGTTCCTACTTTTTCACTACACAGTGGAATATTCTTCTCTTTGTGTCATCATTCGATATAAGGCCATGTAGAGCTTTCATTGAATTTGTGCTTATTGCGAGTTTCGTCGTATATTTATCGATTTTCCCATCGTCAGAAATTATAGTCCCCAAATATGCAATTCTTGAACAGTTAGCTTTTTTGTAATCAACAACTTTAATGTTAGAGCCATCTTCTCCGATGCATAAATATTCGGACCGGGAGAGATGGCTCAGGGCAACAACTAATGTCACTGCAGTCCCTCTGACCGGGAGGTTCAAGGTTCCGACCGTGGCAGGACTGTCGACTCTAGCTTTTCATCTAGGTCGCTTTCAGTCGCTGTATAGAGGAGAATTCTAGCGGCCAGCTGCTCTGATCGATAGTTTTCCGTGGGTTTTCTGATCAACACTACGCGAATGCCGCAGCAATACCCTCCCAAACGGGCCACGGACCGCGCGCGATCTTTCTTACCTTTTCCTTGACCCATCCTTACCCCTTACGTACACTAACACGCAGTGCACTACCACACATTCCGGGTGACCAGTCGGGAGCTAAGAGCTTGTCTCGGCTGGGGCGGTGCCCTGCTGACGGGAGATATCTGAATGGGGGAAACCCCGCTTGGTAAGTTTAGGTCGGCGCCGGATCTCGCCCTACAGCGAGGGATGACCAGAGCCACATCACGGAAAATGAAGATGCAATACACTTGCAACTAATGCCCTTAGTATTTGACGCGCCCCGAATCACTAACAATCAATCAAGCGTAAATATTCGGTCTTTTTAAGGTTGATTTTAATAAATAAATTATAGACTATTTATATATTTTATTATAATAATATTATAATTATAACTATGTTTAATAAATAAATAAACGTTAAATAAAAAAAAACTTCTTTGAAAACTCCGAACCTTATCAAAATGCGGCTTTGTATGCGCGGCGCTGCTGCTTTGTGTCGGCGCGGCGCACGTCACGTGGGACTCCCTAGGCGGCGCAGGCAGCGCGCGGAATTTACAGCTCCTCGGGCGCGTATTTCTAAAATAAGTCACAATTAGACCATCGGGAGCGCGCGATAAGCGCCCTTAATGACTTCATAGTGCACTCATAAATGCACGTCGTCCTTAGATATTAGCCGTGTATACATCATGCTTAATTTGACACGATACCGATCTGGGTGAAAGAAATACGGGGCTCGGCGGGCGGCCAGTGTGAAGGGACGACGGCGCGACGGGGGGAAGGGGGGCAGGTGCGCCGGCTGTGACGGGCCCTCGCGTCGAACCGGGGACTTCAGCAAGTCACTTTGGCTAGCCGGATGCAGTTACGGGACTCATGATATTCGAAAATGCGTTGTTCTAGCGCGCGCATTAAATTTACTATTTTATTTTGAATATCTATTAATGCTGTCAAAGAAGAACATTGTACTCTTAATTTATCGTTTTTGTTTATTTTCATTGTCTCGTATACCTAATATAGTGAAAGTAGTGTAATGCTGCTAATCATGTATATTTTTCGACAGAAAATTACTTTTATGAAATCCAGAATCTGAAAAGCTATTTTTTTCCTATATGTAGTAAATTATATCCTCGATTGAGTAAGGTATTCAGAATCCCGATTTCTAGGTGGATGATACCGAGGAAATGATTTTCAGTAAAAATCTGTGCCAATACGCCTGTGAAGAACACAAACGCCTACAACGACCACACGGTTTTCTCGAAAAAGGATATTACCCGATTCATCTGGCCGAATAGTGCTAATTTGAAATGGATATAAACATTTTTAGGGGTATTGTTCTATGTACGCCCATTGATATTTTCACAGTGTCCTCAAAAATTAATTTAAAGTTTTATTTCACCTTCCGGATCGAATAAAGTAAGTTCAGTTCAGACAAATAAATTTGAAGTGTGTGTAATGTTTGAATTTTCTGCTTTTAAATACCAATACAATTTGCTTAAAAGCGAATCCCCTCAAATCAATTGTTATGTGTTGCCTATCCTTCTCTAAGAACCAATTTAACTTAAAACCTACTGAATATATCAACATTAAATTTAAACATTAAGACATTCAGATACTATCTATGTGATTATCTTAGTTTATGTTTTTCTGTGATATCCCAAACGGTTCCGAAGATATTTATGATATTTTTGTTGATCCCCCTTAGACTGTCTTACTCTGTTCCTTGAAATAAAAAACGCACATAAATATGTTAAGAAAGTTCCCTCTCTGTCAGTGTTCTGGTTTTCATAATCAGAATGATGTGGAATCAAAGTGCCATAACCGTGAGTAAAAAAATTAAAAAAATTCTTCACATTATATTCACGTGCGATATTCAATTTAAAGCATTTGGATATGCACCGAAAAAGGGGATAAAAAATGCATTTCGACTTGAAGGATAATGGAAAAAAACTCAAATATCCTTGAAGTACAACTCTGATGACACTTCTTTCTTTAAGTCGAGCTAATTTATTGGGAAGAGCCTTATTTCACGAAGATGTTCTGGTACATTTAACAAGCAAAATTATATATTTTTACATAGTCAACAAGGTATCCTTGATGATGGATATCAAAGAGTTGCCTGAAATGTCGTTTTCGAAAGGGTTTATTTAAACTACGCTCCCAAGAATCACGGCTGTCGCTGTCTTTCCCTGTGGTTGCTTGTAATAAATGGATCTCCGTCGTTACAGAGCCACAGAACTGTTGTTGGTGTTATCCATGAAACGTATCATGCTGCATACTTAGCCTTTGGTTTATTGGTACATGCCAATCACTGGCGTGAAACATTTACAGAAGCAGTGTGAGGTGAAATACGTCTAAACTAAGAGAGAGGTTAGGTATCATGTTGGTTTTCTGCGATGTTTCAAATCCATTTAAATTGTGAGAAACGCTTTGCGAATTTGTTTCTACAGATTTTATTAGAAAACTTTCAGGTTGTCTATAATTAATATAAAAATATTTGCATGCTCAAAAACCGTGCTGTATCTTACCGCGAGACATGATATTTTCACTAGGGGAAAACAATTGGTGAATTTAAGTTGTCGACGCCTTACATAAGACTGGTATGAATGAATCATTATTTGAAAAATTTAACTTTGACCCAATTCTACTTAATTGGGTAACTGAAAATCAAAAATCAAAATTTAATCTCAGACAAACAAAAATTTATGAACAAATACTGGAAGAATCTCCCTATTTTTTGAAATATATCAGGGGATACAGACATAGCATTCTTCATAAATTTAATTGTTTTGAAAGTCAGAAATGAAACGATGAGCGCAAACGCATTCGTACATCAGTTGTAACGGAGATAAACGCTGGGAGGTAAAATAGCACACTCAATGTTTAAAGTACCAATAGCCACGGATTGCGTGGAACATTTTGTGTGCAGTATTTCCAAAAATCACAGAGTTGGAATGCTTTAAGCTTGTGTACGGGACAAATTTATAATGACCCACGGTGTTTTTTATTGAAGCAGTCGATTGGAGTGAACAATATTTAAGAAACTATAGTCGACCATTTGGTGGGTTAACAAGTTTATTTAAGGAAATTTGAGAAACATAGTCGAGAGTTTTTGCAAGACATCCAATATCGTAGTTAGTAATCGTTGTCAATGGGAAATAATGAATCTCAGAAAAAATGAGTTTTTGCAAGTCGTACAATCGAAAACATACATAAAACTAGGAGGTATTTGGAACTGAAAACATCTACAGTTCCTAAAATCCATTATTGAACATCTGTGAATCTTCTAACTACTGATCTATTTTTGGTTTTATAAGGATTAGCAGGTACAAATATGCAATGTATGAACCTGATTTATCATACGAATAAGTAAAATACATAACATACAATATATTTATATTATTTATATTAGTAATGGAAAATGATGGCAATTATATCAGTTAATATAGTTATACAACATATATATAGTTAAACAACAATTTTTTTCGTAACAGTCGATGTTGCCTCAATACACACATAACCGCCAAATCCTGAACTTATACGTTTGTTTATTCCTGACGTATTTGAATTAACTTGCGTAAAAATTAACCGTGAAGTTCCTGCTGTACTATGTTGGTACTATGGATATTGTAATTTTCATTATTTCCATTCTTTTTGTATATTAGTGTCGAATTCATGTTTATTAGAG
The DNA here is from genome assembly GCA_017312745.1 of Gryllus bimaculatus. Taxonomy (NCBI): domain Eukaryota; kingdom Metazoa; phylum Arthropoda; class Insecta; order Orthoptera; family Gryllidae; genus Gryllus; species Gryllus bimaculatus. The sequence continues at coordinate 890,121 of BOPP01000225.1, read as the reverse complement.
GTGGCGAAAATCACGTAAAGTGTAAGCTACGAAAAGATTTGTCGCAGACGACAAATCAAGAAAATGACGGGACTCGTCAATTGAAATCCCGCCATGTGTTGCCTGCACATGCGCAGATGAATTCTCTCCAGAATCGTCGTGTTACATCTTTCAAATCCACTCTATAATAACTGTTGTTAATAGAGGGACGCGCCAGGATGACGTTGCAGCAGGCATTGACGTTTCAATCATATGAAGATACACTATGTGATCAAAAGTATCTGGACACGTGGCTAAAAATTATTTACCAGTTCGTAGCGCAGTTCATCGGTATTGCTGGAACTTAATTAGATGTTGCCCCACCCTAAGCCATGATGACAGCTTCCACTCTCGCAGGCAAGCTTTCAATCAGGTGCTGGAAGGTATCTTGGGGAATGGCAGCCCATTCTTCACGGAGTGCTGCACTGAGGAGAGGTATCGATGTTAGTCGGAGAGGCCTGGCACGAAATCGGCGTTCCAAAACATCCCAAAGGTGTTCGATAGGATTCAAGTCGGACTCTGTGCACACCAGTCCACTCCGCCACAGGCCGTGCAGTGTGAACAGGTGCTCGATCGTGTTGGAAGATGCAATCGCCATCCCCGAATTGCTCTTCAACAGTGGGAAGCAAGAAGATGTTTAAAACATCAACGTAGGCCTGTGCCGTGATAGTGCCCCACAAAACAACAAGAGGTGCAAGCCTCCTCCACGAAAAACACGACCACACCATAAAACCACTTTGGACGTGTCGGGATTCTTTTGATAACATAGTGTATGTCCAATTCGTATTACGTCTTATAGAAAACATTAGAGCCAATGCCAGAAGTGTATTATCTCCAAAGATTTTTTTCTGATGTGAGAGGAGAAAATGGAACATAATAGTATTATAGGTTATTATTTTACCGACAACTATTCGCGAAGTTGTCAAGGAAAAATACTCATTATCGGAGAACAACAAAACAACAACGTGTTTGGGAACAACACGCACAACCGAACGTGTTAATATAAAGGAGGATTCATGTTTGTGCAAGAGGTAAATTTTAGCATCTAAAATGATCAAATAAATAATATTATGCGAAAATACTTCAACCATTTCTGGAGCCATAATAACAAGTACAAGACATAATACGTGATGGTTTCACATTTATACAATGTGTAACCAAGACAAGGCAGTCCACTATTCAGTAGAACTTTTAAACATTATGAGTATGAGCAAACCTCATTGTTTGGTACAGCGAAAAATTGGAGAACAATTCATAATAGTTGATAGACGTTCTGCCGGCAATCTATTTTCCGGTATGAAGAACAGACAAAACAAGGATTTCGACATCATGTGTGTTTTAAGAAGTGATTTAGGCCTACACCATTCCATGGGCTGGGTGAGAGCATGCGATTTCCGAGAGAAAATTTTCTCCTGATCTGCCGTGCGTGTCAGGGCACAGAGCGTTCATCATATTGGTTCAGATTATACTTTCTCGCTATGGAGTAGAGACAAAGTTATGTAATACTGCTCGAAAAAACGGCGAATTTTTAGCGGAAAAAATCTTATTGTCGGGCCCTGATGACGAAAAACTGGATAAATCCAGTTGCTAAATTTTGGGGGGAAAATCGTCTAACACGTAGTGTAGCCATAATTGATGTTTTGTCGGTCTTTGATACCGAAAAATCGATTGAAGACAAAACGTTTGCCTGTCTGTCTGTCTCTCCGTCAGTAAACATCGCTAGCACCTAAACCGTTCAGCCAATTTTCTCCACAATTGGTATTAATAATCAGTTTGGCTGATGTTGCGGCTCCTTGAGTTTAAGACCGATATTTCAATTTTGGGGGATACTTCATATGAAACCCTTGTGGCATTTTCAAAAGAAATGGTAAAAGAAATGGCTTCATAGTTTTTGATTAAATTTTGGTGTTGGATAGTGTAAAGGACGTTTAAGAGAATGGTGCAGGTCTCGTGTTCGTTAAAAATCCTGATTTTTCAAAAAAAATGCAAAAATTGTAAATTTTTCGGCGTCATCCTACAAGGTGAATATTAAAGGTAAAGATTTTCCCTCTTAATAATTTGTGTTCCTTAAAGATAGATTTTGATATAAGGTCGTGTACAATTTTTCAAAATTTGAATCCGTGTTTTAAAAGATATTATTTTCAAAGTTAAGCCGTTATCAAGTTGAGATTTTAAATCTTTCATACGACGATAATTAATATGCATCGCCGTTTTAATGCTTTGAAGAGAGTTGGTTCTCCAAACCGCAGGCCGGGGCATGACGGTCGGCGATGGCGGTGCCGATGACTAAGGTAATTGCCATGATAGCACGCGCACTGCCTGTTATTTAGAGAGCCGCTTCCGGCTCTTGCCGTGTGTGAGGGGCCGCCGTTTGTCGGCAGCGGGGTCGCGCGCCTGTCCGCGACTTCGCACTCCATCGCCCGCACACGACGCAGACGCACTAGTGACATCCGGGATGTTCGCGAGTTCTTTGTGCCGAACTATGGAATTCATTGATAGATAACTAGTGATCCCGGACGCGTCAATGGCTAAAGTCATTAGTCCCGTAAGTGTAGTGCCTCTTTTTTGCTCGAGAGGGGGGTGTCTCCTTGCCCCACTGGATGGCGAGATCTGGCGCCGGCCTACCGTCAGCTAACAGGGTTTTTCCGCGACCAGGTGTCTCCTACCAGCGGAGCACCGCCCTAATCCGGACAAACTCGAATCCTCCGACCAGTTTCCCGGCATGTGTTGTAGTGAAGTGCATGTAAGTGGTGAGGATAGGACAAGAAATGGGAAGGAAAAGATCTCCCGCAGTCCGGGGCTCGTTTGTCAGGATACTGCTCCAGCATTCACCGGGTATTGATCGGAGAAACCACGGAAAACTACCGATCAGAGCAGCTGGTCGCTAGAATTCTCACAATGTGATAGAACTCGACCTAGCCATCCGGTTAGTTTCGAAAATTCTCACCCCCAGGACCTCTCTGACAGAGGAACTGCAGTGACATCAGTTGATGCCTAGGCGACCTCTTCCGATTAAAGATTTGGAAAATAAACGAACAAAAGTATGTATTACAGTATGTAATATTTACAAGTATGTAAAGTACAAGCCACCGACAAAGGTGAATTCAATGTTGTTTTCGTTTCCTTTCATCGATGACACCGCGAGTGTTTGTCAAAAACAATAATATTATCGAAGAAGTTAGACAGTTCTGTTAAAAAATCTACTCAACGCAAACCAAACTTGAATTTAACTTATCATGCCGTCCAAAAATAAACTCGCAAGGACAAGAACTTAGCAGATGTAATACGAAGATATGTTTCGCCAAGATCTGAACTCAGGATCTGAATTCACCATCGAAAATGACATTTTTGAAGGGCAGCATGTGATCATTCCAACAAACCTTCAATCACTTGTTTTATTAGAATTACAGTTCCTTGCCAGTGATCTCTCGACGTTTTATGTACTTCGCCATTCTGTAAATTTCTGAGTGTTTGCTACTGATGGCTTAGAAACTATTTTTTTGCGCGATTAGCCGTTGGGAAAAGGATTCAAGGCAATGGCTGACTATTAAGCCCCCCCCCCCCCGAACGCTTCGTCAATCACCTCAGCATGCCCTACCATGGCCGTCTTGATCGTAACTCCCGACCCGCCCATCCAGTCTCTTCCTCTCTACAACTTGCTCTCACTACGTTCCTGCACAGCTTCTCAGGCAACAACGGTGCTGCCCCGCTCATCCAGCCTTTTCTTCAGGATCACATCCTCCCAGGCATCACGCAAAATGGCTGTCCTGCTCGCACTTCCTGCACGCCTTATTCGGCCTACCATGGACGTCTTGATTGCAACCCCCGCCTCGTCCTAGAGCCCCTTCCGCTCTACCTGTTCCTTCCGCTCATAACGCTAAGAACGTTCCCACATAACGCTACGCATGCCCCATGGAGCTGGCATACCTGCCTTGCCCATCCAGCCTCTTCTACTGGATCACTTCTTCTCGGTCATCATGTTTCGTCCGTGTCCCCCGCACGCCATACTTGGCATGCCATGGCCCATCCTGGCAGCACTTCTGGCCACACCCATGCAACTCCTTCTGATCTATCCGGTCTCCCGCTCCATGTTATTAATGACATATTTTCATTTTACTATTACGGAACCAAAAATTAAGGAGACGTGAAAAAAATTACGCGTTTTAGAATGAAACACTATTGTCTCAAAATGCGTTTTACAGAAAATAAAACTAAACCACTGAGTTATTTAAATTTATTGGTCAACATTTTATTGTATAATGTTTTTTGGAAATTTATTTAATTTTGAAGGATTTGTTCATTACTGAGTTTATGTTAATAATAATTTAAGCTAATCACAGAAACGTTTAGAATTAATGCCATCATCGTAAACAGAGTGTTTGTGAGGAACGCTTAGATATCATCAGAGCATTAAATGTCTCAGTACTTGTGACATAAGCGCACGAGATCTCATCTTGAACTGGCCCAACGAGTTAGAATATTACTTCTTCGAGTGGTTGAAGCGCCGCGAGTTTTGCAGAAAACTGAAGCCATATTATTGCAGTCAAAACCGAGTGGTCGCGGAGCGCACGTAATATATTCTTACTATGAGTTGTCACGACCAAAAACCAACCATTTAAAACAAAATAACAATAAGTAAGAAGAGTGAATTGAGAAATTTGAAAAAAAAAAGATTCCTGCTTCGTTTATTGTCATAAGTAGACCCCGATGGTTGGCAAAATGCCTTTTTTTTACAGTTACTATTTTGACTTTTAACAATAGGAATCACGTAATTGTTCTTCTGGGGTTGTAGATTTAGTAGATTTTAATTATGCTTTTTTTTGCCATTAAGTTTTATTTGTGCTCTAATCTGCCTTTTACATCATTATTTTGCATTTTATTCCCCTGACACCGATCTCAAATTGTATATATACATGCAAGCCTGGGCAACATGACGCCATGTCGAGTTTTGTCTTCAGCAGAGCAAGGGAAAGACGCAGTGAAGTTCTGAGGAAGCAGAGGCAGCGTTAAGAATCAAAATGAAAAAGAAAGACAACAGTGAAGATTTTTGTCTTTTTAATTGATGCAGACAGGCCTTGTTTGATCACTAGGGATCCCTTCCTACTTTTGAGTATGGCCTCCGGTCCCATTTGAGGATAACTCTCTGGGTAAGATGTGCAGGGATTATACTCGTACAAGTGCGAAGAACCAAAAGTATAATTCCGTTTTCAACTACGCGAATTCAAGATTCAACTAGTCGTGCTAAAAGTGTTGCTAAAAACCTGCGTTGCTTCTGCACCGTAAGTTAACGCAAAATGTTGCAAAAAGTACTCAAATTTTTGAAATATTGAATTTAATCTTATTTCAAAATCTATATTTAAGCAATGGATTTCATTAAGGGAAGAATCTCTTTCCTTAATATTTTAGTTGTAGGAAGCATCCGAAAGAAATTTTAACTTAGGCAATTTTCGAAAAATCAGGGTTTTCAACAAACATTAGGCCTACACCATTATCTTAATTGTCCTTAACAATGTTCACCAACAAAATTTCATCAACAACTATGGAGCCGTTTTTGAGAAACAAAAATTTGAAAATATTCAACATTTTTTGGCGTCTTCGTTCAACTACAATTACGGAGATACAATTTTTTCACTTTCTCATACGTAAGAAGAAACTTTTTAATATCAGAAAGTTGTGTAATGCTGCGCAAAAAAACGGTGAATTTTCGGCAGAAAAACACGTATTACAGAGCCCTGGTAACGAAAAAGTGAATAAATCTCGTGGCTAAATTTAGAAAAATGCTCTAACACGTGATGTAGCGAGAATCCAATCTTATTTGTGGGTCCTTGATACCTAAAAATCGATTGAAGGCCAAACGTCTATCCGACTGTCCGTCTGTGTGTCTGTCTGTGAACAACGCTAACATGTTGGTGGATAACCCTGAATTTTTGAAATTCTGAAAATAGAAATTCAAACTTACTTCGACTTCTTCCTATTACTACAATTATGAATATACACTTTTTTTTCTTGGTGAAATGTGTTCAAATTCAATTATATCAAAATCAATTTTTCAATTAAAGTCATGTTAAATATTTCAAAAAATGAGTATTTTTGGCGAAATTTTGTTTTAAATAAAGGCAATTTTTAATTTCTTTTAACATATTTTTCTTAACAACAGTAGAACATTTTATATTAAATTGGGAACTTACCATAATGGACATTAAAGAGAATGGTGCAGGTCTTATGTTCGTTAAAATGTTTATATTTGTGAAAATTTAAAAACAAATAAAGGAATTTCGGCGTCTTCCTACAACTACAAGTGTCAAAATTTTTTACATTTGTGTACATTTTTTATTTAACGTTCAAAAACAACTGAGTGCGACGTACTATGGGGAGAAATGTATTCTGTGAACATTTCCGTAAATTCTTACATCCCTACCCTAATCCATTTTAGTTGAATTCTGAATGGAGATGGAGACGAAAGGCTTATTCTTCGAATTGTAAAGACAATTGGGGGAAATTGTCTTAGGTGTGAAAACGTATAGAACATTAAGCATTACATGTTCAGACAAAGAGTAACGAGTAGTTCGTGTTAAAACGAGCATATTTGGAGAATATTACAATACTATGGTGATTATATATTTTTGGATCTATCAGCATTTGTTTGCCAACGTTGTCAGTGTTATAACGTCGTAAATTGTGCAAGCCGTGCGTCCATGTGCTGGCAACTATGCAAATGAGCTTTACAAAAATGATGAATGAGGTGTTAATTCGGAGAGAAATTGTGGAAAAAATAGAATTACGTAATTATTACTAAAGGCGAAAAAGTACGTATTGTTTTAACACCACAAGTTACAATTTAGATGTCCCTGAAGCTTTGTGTTAAGTACACCCAAAAACTGAAATATTGGTTTCAAATTCAAGGGGGCGCGACATCAGCCAAATTGATTAGGGAATATCAATTTTGGAGAAAATCGGCTGAAGGTTTAGCCGGTAGCGTTGTTCACTGACGTACGGACAGACGGACTGTCAAACAGCCGTCTTTCGATTTTTCACTATCAAGGCCCCAAAAACATGGATTGTGGCTACACCACGTGATAGAGAATGTTTCCGAAATTTAGCAACTTTAGAATTCATCCACTTTTTAGTTACTAGGACCCTATAATAAGTTTTTCTGCCAAAATTCGCCGTTTTTTCGGGTTGCATTTCATAACTTTCTCCCTACTCCTTGGGAGAAAAGTGAAAGAGAGTCCACAAAAGCATTTGTAAGAGACAGTAAGAGACGCGAGTAAAACAAAGTCGTATCCATCATACCGGATGCCCATGTAGGTTCAAGTTTACAAAGAAAAGATTGTTTCCATACTCGTTATGTGCCAACGTAAATTTTAGAGTTAAAGTAAAAATGATTCAATTTAATTATTCATATTTTAAATAATTATTTTTTCAATGAGATTTTTCAATGTTTACCTAACTTTTCCATCCCCATTCAAGCTAAAATAATTGCTCTTTTGCCTGCCTATTTTCGTAAAAATAAATGTCATTTTACCTGCCTAATTTAGATAAAAAATGCCTTAACTTTTGGGCTATAGTCATAAGAATAGAAGCGATTGAAATGTTATTGTAGATAGCATAACGTCTGAATGTGAATGTTATTGCAATAAGAAACAAACTATCACAAATAAGGCGACAAATAAGAATAATATCCCTTCTATTACGGTTGTCGTTAGCTTACAATTCTAAATGCAAAAGCCATGTATTGCCCCATAACTATACTATGAAGGGAAAGGCTGTCAAAGAAAACTACGCAATTGTTTGACGGGAACACATTAATAATTGCCCATTAAATAATATTAGTTTAGGATACATCAGTTTTTTTCTTTCTTTATCTCAGAAGATTTGGTCTTGGAGAGGTGGATCATTCTGTAATAATTGTGCATAAGTATCAGCTACACTATAAAACTGTGATTTTTCTTCAAATTCTGTTGCAGTCACTATATGATTTCTTTCTAGACAGTATGCCCTCTAAGTTTCAAACTTATGATTTGAAATATGAAAATCAAAATCTATATTAGAAATCAGATTTATTAAAGCATTTACTTGAAAAATTATATATCAGTGGTTTGATTACTTCTGTTTTTGTAGTTACATGCCAAACAAACTGAAGGTATTGTGAATATTGTATTCCAACCACTAATATAATATTCAAATACAGTTAAACGAAAAAACTCAACATACTAATAAACTGTAGTAAAAATAACACAATTAAGTATAACAGTTAAATATGCCAACACTCGTATGTTTTGACTGGAGAAAAAATGGAGGTCCCCAGTTCTGAGACCGTTCACCAAGAGCGCTGAAGCAATAAGGTCAGCCATTCTATGTGGTAATATTCCATCTCATTTATCTGTCCAATTTTTTTTCTATTAAGATACCGTCGATGCGGTATTAGGACAGGAGTTGCAACCTTATGTCATCTCGACATCGACAGAAACTGTGCAAAAGCATGGCGCGTGGAAAGAAATTCAAAGTCGATTAGGGAGATCCACATACTTCGGCAGAGAGGATCACTTGCACAAAATTCAGACAAGAATTCAGAAAACGGACGTTGGGAAATATTCATTCGCGAATCGAATTATTAGATTTTGTAAAGATGTTGAGTTCTGTAATGTTAAGTTAGTGTATTCTGCCACCAAGTTTTCAAAGTTAATTGCAGAATTATTAATAAATCTAAAAAGTCCTCGAGGGCAGAGTCTCAGTCTCTACCTGTTTACGCAACCGCCCGTCGTCCCCGGCGGCAGCGGCGGCGGGCGTTGTGAAGTTGAAGTGGAAGTGGCAGCCGTGGGAAGGCGTGGAGGGAGCGGCGAGGGCGGTGGCGCTGGGCGTTATGAAGTGGAAGTGGAAGCGGCAGCCGTAGGAAGGCGTGGCGGCGCTGGGCGTTCTGAAGTGGAAGTGGAAGCGGAAGCGAAGGGCCGTGTGAAGGCGAGGGCGGCGGCGGCGTTCTGAAGTGGAAGAGGAAAGGCCGTGGGAAGTCGTGGAGGGGGCGGCGAGGGCGGCCGGGCGCAGAGGAAGCCGCCCGGCTGCGGCCGCGAGCCCCTGGCGATGGCCGCCCTGATACTCGCCACGCGAAGTTCAGAGATACGAAATTATGAAAACGTATATCTGGATACAAAAAGGGGGGGGCGCGTAATCGTCGGGTGTAGTTCGCCTCCGCGCGCGCAGTTTTTCCGAGAATAAAAAAAAGAAAAAAAAAGAAAAAACTTGGAAAAGAAGGAACGCACGCAAAAAAAGGAACAGGTTTGCATTGTGTTGCTGCTTCGCTAGCTCCCAGTTTGGGGGATTAACGAACTCGGTCACGAGAGATCCGGATGTAGCGTGGGCTGCGAGGAGGTCGGCCAGGGATGACACGAAGCGTTTATGGCAGTGGAAGCTCGTGGAGACAGATCTACATTGAACAATGCCGTAAGTGAGTGAAATTATCTTATACATGTTGTGGTAAGTGATAATAATGAGTGTTGATGATAAGAGCTATTAAGTCAAATAAAAAAGAAAATATTTTAAGTTTAGCTGTGTATTACAGTCTTAAAAGGTAATAAACTTTTAAAATATATTCTAATTTTTTAAAAAAATTCTTTCAAATGAAAATTACGCCACTTTTATCTGTAATGTGTTAATAGAAAAAGTTTTTTGTAAAAAATGTTAATAGTATTTACAACAATTGTTCGTGCAAAACTTCTCGAAAAACTGTCTAACAACCAAGTACCATGATCGTCCAAATCACTTGTTCTCGAGTTGAACACGTTAACCAAAAAGCCCGGACAACATCGAAATATTAATATTTATGATGAACGAGAGTCTTGCTGAGGCTGTTGTGGCTCATATTGTTAGTTACGCAGGTCTTTCATATTATTGTCAGTGTTTACAATTTGTGGCGTTGTAACATGAAATGTTTCTAGGTGTAAGATATAAAATGCTGCCGTGAAGTTATTTTTAAAATCTAATAAGTGCTACTACTATATCTTATTAACTTTTTAAATCTATCACAAACATTTATCTTTTCTTTCTATATTCTTTTTTCTATTTGCGTACAATTCTATATATTGTGTATAAACAGCGAAAATTATTCAAGAATATTTTTTTGTTTATTCCAGAAACCCGATTTACCACTTAATAACATCATATCTAGTTGATGTATATTAGAACACAAATGTTGAGTCACACACTTCTCATTCTTCCAAATCTCTGCAGAAGTATCACAAAACAATAATTTGGACTCCATCTTTAGACAAATATATACTTGACCTATATATATTATAAATGTATATTATAAATATATATACTTTGTACTTGGTGTTTCACACGAAGATCATATGACAAAACAAGAAATACTCCAATATCATTTAATCAGGATTAGTAATTGGTGGTGTAGATATCCACTGAAAATAAATAAAGGAAAGTCTTCTAATATAACCTTTCAGCTAAGAAAAGAGACGTGCCAGATATGTAGAAATACCAAAATACTTTCGTTATCCTTCACTGGTAAATACCTTGGAATAAATCTGGACAGAATGCTGATTTTGAAAGGACATATAAATAAGAAAATAAGTAAAACAGTCTTTAAATACATGAAATATTGCTGGCTGATTAGGAAAATGCAAAAAAAGGACATAACAATAATGAATAGGTTAAGAATTTACTCTTATTGGTAAAATACATAAATACATATGGACCTAGAGGTAAAACATGTAACAATTTGTAGTATAATCATCTACAATGCCGTTTGCACTTGTCAGAAACAACAGTTAATCAATTCCTCACGTAATCGACCGAGAAATATCCATTTTATAGAAAATCCTTTAAACGGAATAACTCCTGGAGAAGCTCACAAACGGGTGGAGGAATAAATGGATAGGCAGTCGACGTACAGAAACAACTACTCGTATCAGAAAACCCAAAAATATTTCCGTCGAAATCTTGGCATCCATATTTTGCAGCGTTATAGTCGAGAAAGTAGGAGGTTCATCAACCCCAGACTTCTTTACATCATCTCAGTTTTCCACCATCACGCAATCTCTTCTTCTTGACCCCGATCACCCGAAGACTTCGCCTCTCTAGTCCCTACAGTATGCGTCGACGAAGTGTTTCTTTTGGGGAGCATTCTTGAATTAGGGATCCGTATGAGGAGGGCGTCGAGTGCCGGGATCACGAGCGAGCACGTGAGGGCGCCGCACGCGACGGAGGAGCACGAGAGGGCGTTGCCTGCCTGTAGCAATTTGAAGGAACAACTGTTTTTGTGGTTAAGTTTTGATCAAATAGATTGAAAGTAGCAGAGCTACAACAGAACATAAAGTATCGGAAAAATTGCCGGGAAGGTGGATCAGGACATCTGTTGATGTTTCTGCCATGTCTCTGACCCGGAGACCTTAGGTTCGAGTCCCCGACGGTGTCAGGATTTTCGACATTAGCTAGATAGCTGCGTCGAATTCTGCTGCTGTCTGGGAGAGAATTCTAGGAGCCGGTTGCTCTGACCCAGGCAAATGCCGGAGCAGTACCCTAACAAACGGGCCACGGGCAGCGCGCGATCTTTCCTTTCTATTCCTTGCCCTATCCTCACCCCTTACACTTACTCTTACAATCACTACACTGCCAGTCTTGTCGGGAGACCAGTCGGGAGCTTAGAACTTGTCTCGACGGTGCCCCGCGCTAGTGAGATATACTTGGTTGGGGAAAACCCGGCTAACCGACGGTCAGATCCCATCCAGGGTGGAAGATCACCGCCAACCCTAGAAGAAGAATCGTGCACTACTCTTACGGGACTAATGACCTTAGCAGTTGACGCTCCCGGATTCACTAGTCGACCAAACCATTAAAAAAATCGATTAATTGAACTGTTTACGTAATACTCGAATATTACTACAATTCCTGTTCTACTGCTGCCTCTTCAGCTATCACTTCAAAAATTCCTAACCGAACGAATCGCGGATGGTTTGAACTTATAATTATTTCTGCAGCTATATTCGGTGTAAGTAGGTACAGTACAACGACTATTAAGGAAACATTATTAATTCACAACCGAAACCTTCTTTGCAGCATCACATTACACAGACAGGTTTGGATAATTTCACACTAGCTTGCCTTGATTACTCTGAAGAGTGTTCCCGTCTTTGGAGTGAGTATAATATAATCAGCGGTCAAAACTTTTTAAAATAATAAAGCCATTAATTCCATGTAGCTGAAACTCCATCCTATATACCTGCTAATGAATGTATACAAGTCATGTTACACACATATCATCGTTTAATATTTAAATATTGCGCATTTGCTAAACAATAATTATTTTAGAAATGAAAATTGCTTTGCGGTAGAAACAAAAATTGCCGGGCAGACTTGGAACTGTGCATTAAAGCATCATAGGCACGGTACTGTGCGAGAGAAACCATTCTATTGTTGATTAGTCGAGGTAAATTACTCGAAAAGTCACAGAGTCACTTTTATTTTATCTAGAAATACTATTTCTGGATTTTTACTTCAATAATATAAAATGAATTATCTTTTATCCTAAAATGACTCATAAGTTTCTGTTTTCTACACGTTCCTGGCCATCCTTCCTGTGGAGTAGGGACATTCACTAGGAGCAAATCTCCAAATCTCTCACGTTGTTAATATCTACACTACTGGTATTTATTATACATTATGATATTTGTGAGTTTCAAGTACTTGAAACAATTTTCGATGTAGTTTTGAATGTTACAAAAACATTCAAAATATTTTTGTAAAAATGATCATTTTGCGTATCTGGAGAAATGCTTAAACGGCAATTTGCCAAAAACAGCACCAAATTTTCTACTGCAAACGTAGAAAAGGGATGATATTTTATCCTTCTTTAATATTCATAAAGTGATATTTAAATTTTACTATTAGGGTTCCTTAATATCGAGGAAACGTGAAAAAATGATTTTAGACGTTAATAAGTGTCAGCTGAAAAAGCGGCCTAGACGAAACCAAAAAGATAGCTCGACGTAAGAGATAAGGAAATTAACTAGTACGAAAGTCTATGCCATTCTTTAGCACCTGCCACTAGTTTTTAAATTGGTTTTACGCCTTCAGTATAGGATATAAAAATGTCTTTAATAATGAAAAAGTTTTGTCGACAATAGATCTTTAAAGCATTTAAAAATTAAAGTTTTTGAACAAGTGAATCTTGTAATGAAAGTAGTAGTTTTTGCGTAAATTAGCCCTTCAATGGTCACGTAGATTACTATTGTAATCCAGACTTATTCATTCGCTGCTTACTGTGAGAGTTGACAAAAATTTAGCTTCTAGCTTATTGGGCATTTCTGTACCTTTTGAGGAGGGCTCATTCTATTGAATTATAGCAAAATATGACTCAAGTGTTAACTGCTCTCGAGCGATAAGTGCAGGAAACAGCTTCGATTACAATAGTAATCCATTCGACCACTTGCAGTTGAGTTTCTGACCTATGCTGACATCTTAAATAACGTTGCAACCGATGCTATTACTATTTATGCAAAGAACAACAATGGAGAAAGGTTGACTAGAAAGGGATTTATAAAGAATTTTGCTTTTGTTCCTTATGAAATCAGAAATGAAAATGAAGTTCGGAAGAAAATGTGTGCCGTCAGCAAAAAGGCCTCGTGGTATTCCTAGTAGAAGTCTCCTGCACGGAATTGATGGGTCAGCGGAGTCTCCAAGGGCAACGGGGGACATAGCTTTCTCTGAGCGCTCGACAGTACTGCGTAAATTGTGTCAAAGTGTAAGAATATCTGAGTAAGATGTTCATCTGATTTTGACATTGAAACCCATTCAGAATAATTCAGAATAGAAGATTCCACGTGTTTAAATAATTTTGTCAAACGGTTTTATTTAATAACAGTAATGAAAACTATTACGCTCGTGTGTAATAAACTTCACACGTGGGTCGCGCGCAAACATATTATTTCACTGAGCATCTATTGCTGTGTAGCTTCGAAAATGTAATACCAACTTTACATAACAATACAGCCTTTAGTGCATTATACCACAATAACAAGTCCGTAAAACACGTAGAGCGCGAGGCGTTTAAAAAACATTTACTCGCATGTATTTCAGAATATTTGTTTAAGGACGTAATACAGGCGTTTTTGTGTAGCATTTCATAGAACTTGCAATATATCAATATTCTAAAAAATGTAATAGTATTTAGAACTGTAAAGTGTTTTAGATAGCATCACTCTCCTACATTTGAATTAAAAGACTATCTGTTCGTAAAATATTGTTTGTTTATTTATTTACATCAAAAACAGTTAAAAACTGTGTGTGACGTGCTAAGGGGAGAACTTAATTTAGAGCTACATTTATGTTAATAAGAATTTTTTAATGAATTATAATTGTAATTTATACGCCTACACGCACTCCAATTTGAGCACTTCTCCTGAAGTGTTAGTGGTATCTGCAATAAACACCCCCAACATTCCAAATTCATTATAGCACAATAACTACGGAGTTTTTCGCGATATCAGAATTACACAAGGGGTAGAGGGGTAGCTTCTGAGTTTCCCCTCCACAGCGCTCAGGTTAGAATCCTAGATTATGAAAAGAATAGTTTTTTCTTTAAACTGTTAGTAAGAATTCATACTGCTGAGGCTGCGAACATAGCTTTAATTTTTTGGGAGACCTTCTGGAGATATCTTACCGTAGAAACTGCTACACGTGTTTCTAATGCTTTCACACGAGGGAAGGTTCTCAAAACGACAAGTAATCAAGACAGTTAGCACCTTGGCGTAAGAATCATTGAGTATTGGAAAAACTGTCAGATTTACCTTTGTCTGGACGCAAGGAAAGCGTTTTCCCAGTAGCTTGTTACGCTCGCTTGTAATAAAATTTACATGTGGGTCGCGCGCAAACACATTATTTCACGGAGCATTTATTGTCGTGTAGCTTCGGAAATGTAATACCAACTTTACGTAACAATACAACCTTTTGTGTAGTCCCCTCGCGCAGTCACCTTTAGATTAAGATTCACAAAATTATGTATATTTTCGCCATTGGGGTAAAATGACCTGAAAGTCTGTGTTGCTGCAGTGGCGGCCAAAATGATTCATACAAATTTGCACTTGTATGAAAAATGCACTTAATATGACATAATATTTTCACAAATAATGTCAAGTATTGTTTTGTTCCATTTGGGGGACACACGGCAATTTAAAAACGACGCCGACTGCCACGTTGCATTGTACAACCACATCCCGAAATCAAAATTATAATACACACTATGTAAAGACATGACAGAAATTACTAAGTATCGTAGGCTTTCACGGCCGGAGTGAATAAAAGATAAATTTTTCGGGCTGGTGGGCTATAGGATGTCCACCGCAGACGTGGGTGAAACCTTTGGAACGCAGCCTACCAGCCCGGAAAATTTATCTTGAAGAAAATACAAATTTAAATACTACTTTAGGAATAGCAATAAAAACTCAGCAATCAAACGCAATGCTTCTGTAATGTTCTGTCGGTTTCACCTTAACATTTTAATCAGTTTTAATTCATTGGGTCATAGCAATAAAAATGAGCACTTGCTCAGGAGTACTTGCTCCGGAGCAAAGTGAGCCTACTCCGCGGCACTGAGCAGAAGCTCCATTTCGTATGAATAAAAACTTCGTATGTCTCCAAAGAACTTACTCATGTCTCGGAAGCGTTTGCTCGTTGTGAACAAGTGATAGTGCAGGCTAAGAGTTTTAAAAATTGTTTTCTTGAGTAACAAAGGTTACATACGTTACGAGCGTCGCGCACATTTGTGCGAAATAAAGAACAATGTTTTGTTGTCTCTTTCTTTAATACGTGTATGAGTAGCAGTAACGAAAACAGGTGCCACAGGCCCAGCTAGCTGTTGTCAAAATGCTAAGCGAATATAATGTTTTTTTGAAAAGAGCCAGCTTCCGGAGGTACGCTATGGCCGAAACGAAACATTACAAAGCTTGAAAAAACAGTACCCCGAAAAATTCCAAGTAGAAAAGAGCGATGGCCAATTAATATAGAAATATGCAATATGAAAACGCGCCTGAAAGCAAACGCCGATAAAAATCGTACCAACCATACATTGTCCTTTTCGAAAAAGCAAAGATTCTAATAGTGTACATCACGATAATTTCGCCTTTTTGTGTAATTTTTTTAGTCCTCTGCATCTGCATATCAACACACGGTAAAAAATAGGCCAATTTAACCTTACTTTTCAAACATGAGTCTGCTACTAAGGTCCCTCCGAAATTTTGGAGCAAGAGCACACTCTAGAGAGTAAACGCTTAACTTTATTCATACCAATTCTGAGCATTTGCTCGCCAGTTGAGAGTACGCTGAAAGATGGAGCAAATGCTCAGAGACTGAGCAATTGTTCACCCACTTTATTCATACGAAACTGAGAAGGATCTCCTAAACTCGGAGCAAAGAGTAATTGCTTACTTTTATTCATACCACCCATTGTCTGCTCACCCGTGGGCCTCACGCGTTTTGACTAAGACGGGGAGGTCCACTGGTTGACCTTTGTAATACTCTCGGTGAGAGCTATGAGGCCAACCCAGGCGGTTTCAAATTGATTTTGTTTGAGCTGTCTCCAATAGAGCGAAGCACAAGTTGCTACGGACTACACTTACCTCTTGTAGTAGCAGTTGCAATGTAAACAAGTTTGCGCGTGATTGTTTACTGATTCGTTCTATTTTGCACTGTGTGACGAACGAAGATTGAATTTTGTTCTTTTATGGTTAGTTTTGTTTTCTTCTCTGTATTAAAATTATTTATATATTTTGTATTGTATTATGTCATCGCAGAAAAGAAATTTGAGAACATTATACAAGTGTAGGAAGAAATAAGTGAAATTAACAGCAATGTTAGTGACTTCAGCGAGAGTGATAATTGTGATTCAGTTATGCATGAGAGAAGCGATAAACAAATTTACTGAAAGCGACGATGCAGATAGTGATGATGATTTTGGGGAGGCGAGCTCGGGGTGCAGTAATTCAATACAAATGGTATTCTATCACCTGCATCCAATGATTGTTGTTGATTGTTGTTTCAGAGCGCAACTTTCTGTTTCTCAGGTTAGTAATTTGAGTACATTTCCTGTTGTTTTTTTACTTTCTATGCATTAATGGAACAAAGTGTGAATGTGTCACCACTTATTGTTGCTTGTGAAGCAAGCTGTAAAGGTAAATTAATTTTCCATTCATTTCAAATTTAACCTCAGGGGTCGTTTTCACAAATATGTAAATAGAAGACGTTTTACTGAATTCTGAGAGTACTGTATGGAGCCCAGGAAAATTAGGCCATAATCATTTTCCTGTAAATTTACCACAGTCAAGCATTAAGTCTGAGAAACCGTATCACTAACTTTAATCCTTAAGAGATTTTTTTTTCTTTTAACAGACGATGAAATTATTAAATACATTGTAAAAGAAACTAAAAAGTTTGCTAGTCAAAAATAAATTGTCAGCAACTTAGTAAATATTTCAGGTTTCAGAAATGGAAAGTGGCAGACAGGTGGAAAATGAGGCTATTTTTTTGCAATATAATGTATTTGAGGCTTGTAAAAATGTCCAGTGTGTTACTAGATTTCTAACATGATATTTTAAAATCAAGAAAGTAACTTAATGAGTCGAAATCGCTGAGTTGAATTGCTGCTATGTTTATTCCACCCATCAAAGAATGAGACTGTAGTTATGGGGGATAGATTGTACTGGTTGGTGGAGATTATTGTATATGTGTGATTGATTTTTATTGCCAAAATTTCGGAGTGTAATTTGTCCTCAAGAAGGTATTTGCGTAGATGAGACAATAACCCATGAAGAGGAAGATTATCTTTTACACAATATGATCTAAACAAGAGACGCTGATATGGTGTCAAAGTGTTCATCTGTGTTTGCCAAGTGGGTACACTTGGGGCATGAAAGTGTATGCTGGCAAAGAGGATACTTCAGGTGTAAGTGTGCCTCAAAAGCTTGTTCTGGTAAGTCCACTAATCGAGCAAGGACATAAACTCTTTTAAAATAAATGTTATACTATTTTATCATTAGCAAATGAATTGCTGAAGAAAAAGACCCATATTGTTGATACACTTCGGGACAACAGGAGAGGGAACCCGAAAGAATTAATAAACAAAAAACTGAAAAAGGGAGATATATTGTATTTTCAAAATGATAAAAAGTAACAATAATGAAATGAAAGGACAAAAGGTCTGTGCTCATGCTGTCACAAAACTGTTAGAGCACAAACAAGACAGTGAGTGAACAAAAAAGTGAAACAATTTCATTCAAAAAAAGGAGGTAAAGATATTACAAAATCCAAAGTGGTTATAGAGTACAACTCTCCAAAATTATTTATTGATCTATCAGATCAGATGAGCTCGTACACAAGAACCCTCAGGAAATCAGAAAAGTTATTTAGAAAATACTATATTAATTACTGTTTGGTACTGCTCTTGTAAATGCTCTAGTTTCATGCAACACAGTAAATAAAAGTGCAAAATCTCCCATGAAAATTGTTAATTTCAGAGAGGCACCGACCCTGGAATTTCTTGGAACTAAAACATAGAGTTCTTCAATAACGATGTCAACAGAAACATCTCATAGATTAGTTGAGGTAGATGGATCTAAAAAAAAATCAGAAGAAAATGTGCAAAATGATATGAAGCTTTAAAAAGTTCAGAAAATTGACCCAAAATAAAACCAATACAAATACAAAATACAACTTATACCCAAATCTAAAATAGTTTTCATTGAATATTTTTTAATTGTAATACATTTGTAGTATGTTTGTGTTTTTAACTTTGTTTGTAAGATATGTTTAGGAATTAAGTGTTATTGGTTGTGTATTTTTTAAATATTTTTTTATTTTAGAGAATTATTTTGTATTGTGTAGAATTTGTTCCATGTATTTAGTATTGTTTATTTTGGAATGCAGTTAATTTCTTGCTAAAGCACTTAACATTTAAATAATTTCTTTTTGGTGAAATATACTAAATATAATTGAATTTGAATTAGTAAGTCTTTCAAAAATTGTGGCCCAATGGTGATACTCATGTGTATGTTTATTCGGAGCCACGAGGGTCACCAGTGACCCTCATGTGTGAATCATGCGTGACACTTTATTTTTTAATTATTTTTAGAAACATCTGATAATGATTTCACCATTAAAGTAACAATGGTGCGGCCTACAAAGACAACATTCGTTTTTATCCTATATCCCCTAGATATTATTCTTCATTGTGTCTTTGTCAGTAAATAGTTAAACGCGAGGTCATCTTACGAATTACGATATGTTCTTGAAACTGAACTCTTATTTTCTCTTCACAATATACTAAAAAATCATCAACCCTCCTTATTCGAATATGAATTTCATACCTTTAGATTCCATATTCATTATACTTTCCCTGTCCTTATCGCTGTTGTCCTGTTGATTGTAATCAACTCTTGTGGCAAAGTGCAGTACAAGCCTATCAATGTTTGTATGTTCCCCATTCATCCCTTTCTTTCTCAGTCTACAATATTCTGCCTTCAACAGTCATCAGTGTTCTCCAGTATAGGAGGCTTGAATGCCCATATTCTTCTTCTATCTCTCTCTCTCTCGATTTACAATATTCTATATCCAACTGTCATCAGGGTTCCAGCGTATCTCATGTAGCGCCCGTGTTTTCCTTCGGGCTCTCTCGCCCGTGGCTCAAAGCAACAGTCGCGGAACACAGCCGGTGGAGCTGGCATTTGTTAGCAATGGACTCGTCAGGCGGATTCCGTATCGTAATTACCAACGCGACCACTTACCTCCAATAGCTTCTCGAAGGACCACATTGTTATTGATAGTGAACATACACACTCCAATCTGAAATAAATATATAATTCCAGGGAAGTTATCATTTGGGCAATTCAGAAGGCTTTATTTGATTCTATATATGTATATGTATATAAAATAGAGTACAATTCGATTAGACAATTACTTGTACAATACTTAATTACTGTTCTATGACAAGTTGCGCATGTTAGATTATCCATAATATGATTGTAAGTAAGGCATTAGATAAGCACGAGTTCCTAATTTTGGGTCAAATTGTGCCCCTCGAGTCGGTAGAAGGGGTAATAGTGGCTCGTATATGTAGTAAATTACTTCATAACCATCGATTTCTGTCTACATACCAAAATTGGTTTGCGGGAAAACGTCCGTCTATCCGTCTGTTCCGCCACACAAACGCCTAAACCGTTTACTAGATTTTTACAAAATTTCATATTCCTCAGTTGATAAGGCAGATGTCATGTTCCTTGGATTTCAAACGGATATTTTAATTTTTTTAGAGTATATTGCACGAAGCCCCAACGACATCTTCAAATTTTCCTAAAAATGGTTTCAATTTGTTTCTTTAGATTAGCCAAAAGTACTCTTCTAAAGAAGACGCAGTTTTTTTCAAAATTTCTGACATCTTTTCACTACCACAATATTGGAGAGATAGATTCTCTTAATTACATTTGTTCAAAATTAGATATTTGAGTCCGATTTTGATTAAAAACTATGAATTTTCAAAAATTACAGATGTTTACTGTAACATACATTCAAAGTGATGAAATCTTTTTCAAGCATCGGACACATTTGTATGACAATTTTGACGGCATCACATCTCGCCGTATGGTCGGTTACGGCAGTGCCCGAAATATGGAGTGCGTAATACGGAATGATAGGGTTTCACGTGTGTTTATGGCATTGCAGCTATTTCATAGCACCACCCACTTAACTGCTATTGCCATTCATTCACAATCATCTCTTCTTTCCCCGTAGTTCTAGAGAGGAAACTGCTGTCTTGCGATTATGCGCTACCTCGGCTTATTAAGAAACAGTAACTGACTGTGGTGAGCCCACGGGTTCCTTTATTACGGCATTAGAGAGCAGCAGGCGCCACTAACTAAATACAAATTAATTTCGGTGGCAGGTTCCTAGCAGTAAGTGTCCGAAAGCATTACCGTCGATGACGTCACTCGAACACTAGTAAAATTTCGCATTAATTATATCGTTTGAACGCCATCTTCTTAAAACCGGGCTCTAAAGTTTTAAATGAAAATTGCTGCTCAGGATGTATTACTCGTCTTTAATATTCTTTTGGGTGGCGATAAATGGCAGCTGGAAAAGTATGTGGCAAGTCCGAATTGCTTGCCCAGACCAAAGAAAATAGAAAACTAATATGAGAAAGTCTGTTCTAATATGAGAAAGAAGGTTCTGTAGCACCACTAGTTCACTATTCCATGATTATGTTTTAGTGTCGAATTCGTGTTTAGTGATGGCGGCGAAAAGTACATAGTACAATGTTTGTAAATTAACACTATGTACGCGCATGTCGTAGGCGGCAAAACAGAGAACGGTAGGACCTGTCAATCGAAATCTCGTCATCGGATGCCTGCGCATGCGCATTGCAATTCTCTCCAGGTATGTCGTTTTACGTCTTTCAAATTCATTCACTTCACTGCAAAAAATCTCTAATAAGAAACTATTACGAAAAAAATCTGTCCCATTCTCTCGCACCACTCGATAATCTATGTCGTGTGCTTGGTTTAATTTATTTTATTCCACTTTTAAATCTACTCTTGAATTTAATCCAGTAGCAATTCTAACGTTATTTGTTGCAAGACAGGTAACTACTTAAGAATTTGACCTTTGGAGTTTATGCAACTTACAATAAAAATAATAAAGAATTGTGTGGGGACTTAAGTAACCGCCCTTGCTTATTGTATTTACAATAATAAGATATATTGTAAAGTGACATATTACTCAGTCTCGTAAACAAATGTTCTGTGTATTTGTGATGAATGTTTTCTCGAGGGCAAACGCTTTTGAAAAATATATTTCAAAAAACACATCCCTCATCTTCTTGGGCAGGAACCCTTTTTCTCTTCCACGCAACCTCGTCGAAATCTAAAATTTTCATCCTCTCCACCGGTTCTCGGCTGTGTTTGACGTCTTCCGGCCTCTGTCTGCTGGCTGAGCGAGTGAACAAGACGCAGTGAATATTCAGGTAGGAAATGGTAAATGCCCTAATAAATTATAAATTAAGCAGCTTAGAGATTGATGAAAAGTATAAGCTGTGTCTGATATTCTACAATTAATTACGTTCATGTAATTAAGGGTAATTAAGGTCCCATTACTTTTGGGCGGATTATGGGAGGTCGTGTATTTTGTATTTCGTCATGGAGGTCTCAGGAGTTTTACGTACACGTGTTTACACAGATTCGTGCGTGCATGAATAAAACCGGAAGTACGTATTTTAACACATTTAAGCAATACTTACAAGCTTATATGCTTGCTAGTCCGTCTGTTAATGAAAAACAGTAGAGTCTGAACCGTTAAGGGATTATTCACAAAATGGATATACCCCAATCGATCCGGATATCACGAGCTCTCGAGTTTAAAATTGATGTTTTTAATCTCATAATAATAATAATAATAATAATAATAATAATAATAATAACAACAATGCCTGCCCAAATAGCTATGGCAGTAGTGCCATGGCGATCTCAGACGGAAGGATTGTGGGTTCGAGACCCGCCTCGGGAATGGGTGTGTTTGTGTATGTGTGTGTAGTCCATCCATCTTTCATTATCATCATTCCATCTTCAATCCCCTCCTAGACTAAAAACCCTGGGGAATTCAGGATTCAGCATAATTCTGATCCCCCAAAACACACACTTGCCACGGGATAAATAGTTGTGAGCCGCGGTATGTACAGGTGTATGTCCGCGTGGCCACAGATGACCAATTCGCGACCACCCTATTATAATAATAATTTATTTTAATTAATGTGATTAAAATTAACTGCAATTTTGAGTATTTATAGAATGCTAATTTCAAAATATTAATGTTTTCTTTACAACAATCACTTAGAGGATTTCTGTGTTAAAATTCAATGGGTGAATTTTAGTGTTTTTATTAATTTGAATTCTGTAATACAATCCAATATTTAAATATTTTTTTAATTATTGCTATACTAATATCGAGGAACAAATCCCGCATCTGACTCCGCAGACGATCGTGTCCACCTCGGAAGAAGATATCCAGAGAAACATAACATGCTCCGCGCTACAGAGTTATAATTTGTAGCTAAATCTTTGGCATACCAAGTTAAATATTTTTGAAAAATAAAAATTGTTAACAACACCTATATTATTGAACAAGTATCTAACTTCACTTGCCTTGGTTCAAATGTCAAATGGCATCAACCTCACAATGCAAGAGAATATAATTAAATACAATTTGTTGAATAATTTTATGAGGAGTCATTTTAAAGATAATATTATGAATAGCACACTGAGTTTTTATAATGTGGTATCTCAACCCACCTCCTGCTTCATAAGTAAAACGTGGACACTGAGAAAATATAACGAAAGAAGATTAGAGGCATCTCATATGAATCTCTTAATAGCTGTGTTGGGTCTAACCTTGAGGGCCAGAGTTCCAAATGAAGACATAAGGTCAAGATTAAATATTGATAGTGTGGTAAATGACAGTAAAAAATATCAACAGAATTGGTTTCAACAAGTAAACAGTATAGGGACAAGACTACCAAAGTTAGCTCTCTTATTTAAACCTAACATGAAATGTCGTTAGAACTAGAATGAGGTGGTCAGAGCAGTTCTGAGTGTCGGAGCGGGACATTGACTACCAACTCTTGTAAAAAAGAAGAAGAAGATGATGAAAAAGATCACGATCGTCTGCATTACCATGATTTAACTGATGATGACACATGATAACACTGGTTTCTAAAATTCTAAAAATTTCTAAAATGTCTGCGTTATTTGCAATTTTGAACCGCTTAGCATTTCATTTATTAACATTAATTGGGTTGAAACTCATATCAAAATTGAAGATTTTATAGTTTTTGTTTGTTCTTGTTAATAGTTTGATAGTATTATCTTCTATCTGTTGCAACTATGTCACTATTTAACATTTCCTCATTGAGAACTTTTATTATTTATTTTTTCAACTATTGTATTTTCATTGCTTTTCTGTTTAATGTATTGAGTCATGTTTTCTATATTTTTGTCAATGTTCTCGGTCTTCAGCAGACATTCGGATTGTTTTCTGATTTTACTCATTTGCATGAGGCGTATTCTAGGATGGTCCCGATTTGCTCTTCCTTATGGGAGTAAGAGGTAGGTTGCTGCCCTTCTCGATCTTCCTTACAATATACAAAGTGGTTGCGTAAAGGATCTAACCTAAAGTCATGAGCCGCACTGCTAATGAAGACATTATTATTATTCCTCTAATTCACGACTGAATCGATTAATTATGAAGTGTACTTGAGGTTGCAACCAACTTTCAGAGAAATAAATCTAGGGACTGGCGTTGCCTATACTATACTTTGCGTAAAATCTCGGCTGTTCCAAATAAAGCAATGTTTTGTACTTCCCTTTGTCATTTGTCATTGCCTTTGTCATTTGAATGACCTGGGAGTTTAGCAAAGTTCTTATACAAATTTTGCGGAACAAATCGAAGAACTCTGATGACTATCGGTACGACCTGTGGTCGATTTCCAAACACTTGTATTTAAGACGTTTCTCTGCCTCTTTGGTTACGTTTTGATCGTATGGCACAGCAACGTCTAAAAGTGCAATGTTTTCTTCTCCAAATCCCGGATTACAATATCCGGTTTGTTTGTCACTATCATACAATCACTTTGAATGTGTTGGTCGTACACAGTCCAACAGACGTCACCGGTTTTGGTGAGTGTTGTACCACTTGGGGCACGTATTTAATACTTAGAGGATAACTATATACCCTGTCGTGTCTATTTAAGTATTCGAACTTTGCTAGAATTGGACCAGCTGAGACGATATGATCATTAGTTTCTTCTTGTTCCTCGCAAATGCAGCATTTATCACCTTAGAAAATTTTGAAAATCGTTTTATCGTAATGTAGTGCTCTCAATGCCTGATCTTGGATAGCTATTAAAACTGCGTCCGATTCTGGCTTCATTCTCCTTCTTTTAAGTCATATAAATGATTTATCTTTATTGGTATTCACCTGGTTCATTATTTTTAAATATGTACATGAAGAAGTTTGTCTCTCCACGATTTTTAAAAATTTTTTGTGCCTCACATTTAATGTTAAGTTGCATCAGATGTTCAGTGTCTCTGTTATTCTGCGTATCTTGCACAGTCTTGTTCGCAATGATTCTTGCTACACTTCCAATGCCTCTATTTCCCATTCATATATTTATTTACGTCAAAAACAGTTAAAAACTGTGTGTGACATGAATTGTGTGTGACCTTGTATTCTTCGGTCAGATTTCATGACCTTCCTCACTAGTGAATCATCTTGATGACTGACTACATGCATTCACATACGGACTATTTTATTGTGCTTCGGTTTGTCTGAGACATCTACTTCCTTCCTTACGTGACACATAGTATATGCATATAATCTCGGGGATGAGTGACATGATGCACTGTAAGCAGTTTTCTGATTTTTCGATCCATGAATCGTTTTTTTCTCGGTCAGTTCAGGAGTCTGAAACTGTATTCGGCTAGAGACACTGCCAAACTACCTATAGCAGTTTTTTATTCCTGGAGTTCATAGCGGACTGCATGGCAAGTCACACTCTTCATTTCCTCAATCTACAACACAATTATTTCCTCAATCCACGTAAAAAATATTATTTTTTGCAAATAAAGACTAGTGGTGCTACAAAATGGCACACACATTCTTACACTAGTTAGTATTCCTTAATATTGTGTCGGGACATCCTTTTTGGTCCAACCCCACCTCGTGTTAAGACATTAAAATTGACGGTTAGCATTTGGAGCGAGAGCAAATTTGATGAAAACTGGTAACGTTGGCTGGCGCATTCTAACAGCATTCAGTGATTTTTGTTCCTGAATCGAAGCAATAATCTTATTTTTAACACATTTGTGCGGACGCAGACTATAGACAATTTCTCGCCCAGCTGGGTGCTCCTTGTGTGATCTCGAATTCCCCACGCAGTTCGAGCGCTCCTAGTGTTTGAATCGATTATGGAGGAGTGGACATGAATTTCGCAATAGGCGACCAGTGATGCTCTGCTCGCAATATAACAGCGCCAGCAAACATAATCCTCCTGTTCATTTTCGCTTCTTCGTAACTTTTAGCGCGCTTGCCCGAATGGTGCTGCACCCTGGTGGCAACGCTGCGAAGTATTGAATTTTAGAAGTAAATGTTACTTGGATTATATTTTACTCCCTGCAACTGGGTTTGCGGATTTTGGAACGAAAAAAAATCTTAAAAGCGCTATATTTCAAAACACACGATATTAGTCCGAATTTATGATGAGATATTATAACTGTTCATCAGAGGTTAGGCGTCCAATTTAAATAAAATGTGAAAGAAATGTGATAACAGCAAGTAAATTTATATAAAAAACTGATCAGTGGCTGATATTTATACGATTTATTATTATATTGATAAATTATAAATGCTGCGAAATGCATCACAAAATTTCATTTGCTTTTAAACAAATTTACGTATGCTGATAGATGTGAGATTTTAAAAAAATGTGTTACATACGCACTTTAAAACTTCGCCTTATGTGCAATAAGTAAAGCAGATATCCACAATTTTTGAAACATTTTGTGGCTATTTTCTCAATGTGTTCGTGTTTGCATCAGATATCATCTTACAGAGATTTGGTGTTCATGGTTTGAACATAACCGCAGTATACATTTTACGCAGTTCTGTCATGTGCTCTTGTTTCATTACATGTATTGACACTATCTAAGTTCCATAAATTTTCGAGATATTGATGATGTTTGATCTGAACAACTTTACTACGCCAAAGATAAAGTATTCCGTGCAAAGCTTTCAGCTTTTTTCGTCGGTGAACGTAATGTCATATTTCCCCAGATAACAAGATGTAATCTTTATGAATTTCTTTAGACAGTAATTTGCAAAATGTTCTCGTCCACAAACAATGTAGAATACTGCGATGAAGTATTCGCATATGTTTCTCAGACTTTAGGAAGTGATGAGTAACTGTTATGTCTACGTTATTCACATGAGTACATGTCTTCACCGGGGGCGCTAACGTATTCTCATTACTGCCCTACTTATCTAGTGAGTATCTATTTGTGCTATCATCATCAAGCTACCCCCGCAGTCACTAACGTTCTCTGATTCTAGTAATTCACCTTCATAACTGTTCAACTTTCAACTACTCTCATTTTAGTTTTTCAAACTGATTGTTCAATTCAGTCTCTCCTGAATTTTAGTACACCTAGCTGCCATACGAACCCCCTTCAATACACGAAACCCTCAGAGTCATAGTCGACTACCTCGATCAAGAACTGTACCCTAAAATTCGTCTTTAAAGATCTAATTTGGAAAGCTAATTTCATGCAGAAAAAAATATTAATATTCAATATCAAATCAATATTGTAGATGTAGTAAGAAGCTGAAAAACAACTAGTTTGTACTGTTCGACAATTGAAACAAATCAACGAAAATATCGACTAATCGGCATTTTCATAAGTATTCTTTACTCTATACCCCCAAATCAAAACAAAATAATAAAGATATACGAGTAATTTTTTCAATTTTTTAAAAAAATTTCCTATGGACTTAATGTCAAGTACTCTCCAATACAAAATATTCATATTCATGCATTACGACAATAGAATCGCTCACTGAATATCTATTTTGATTAATATTCTTTCTATGGTTCACTTACACATCTACTAGCGTTGTTCATAGACGCACTGACGGCCTGACGTACAGCTAGTCGAATTGCCAGTCGGACGGCCAGACGGACCTATGTTTTCCGTAAACCAATTTGCGGTGTCAAGGACCTTCACAGTGTATTAGGAAACGTTATTTACTATGTGTAGAATTAAGAATAGTCTACTTTTTTGTATCACGGATCCATAACAAGTGTTTTCTAACGAAAATCGCCGGTTAAAATCGTCGAGAAATCTCCGTTACTAAGAACGTATTATTAGTGAAAGTAAAAATAACAAACATGTAAATTAACTCAAAACAGTTGTAGTTGCTGTAACAACATTAAAATGGTATAAGTTTTTTCCTTTCTCCCATCCATAAATTCTCTTCAGTTCTATTTCTAATGTTTAATAAGTGCATTTTCACAATGTAGCGTTCATTCAATGTTTACAACTCGCATACTACTCATCTGCGTCACTTTGTAAATTCTGGACCTCAGAAAATCACTGGAATTACAATTTCACATCTCTCTTGCTTTTGAAAATTAACGACATCCGCCTATATCAACAAAATATAAATATTATTAAAATTTCCATACATTTGATTCAAGCCTGTGTCTTATCTGTGGACGAGTTTTTTGATCCCCTCTTCAACGAACGTTGCCGCAAATTAGTAATTTCAAATGGCCTTGAACTTTGCTTCGAATCTTCTCATTGGCCGGGGATCTTTAGACTCCTAGCTGTTTCATCAAATTTCCTTGGTCCCTTGAGCAAATGCTGAGGTGGACCCTTGTTTTGCTTCTGGACAATAATGTAACTTCACTCTCTCTACCCAAGATATCATATTGACTCAATATACACGATTTTAGTTGTATAATTGTATATGTTAGTGTGTGAAGTGAAGCGAAGTGTAGTGAAGTGCAGTTCAACAAAAATTCAGTACGGACTTTGATTAGGATGTATCTTTTCGTATTGTATTTGTTAGTGTTCACTGTATTGTATTAATTATACATGTTACTCAACAAATTATTATTATTATTATTATTATTATTATTATTATTATTATTATTATTATTATGAATTGAGAAAGAGGTTAAATCACTCGCCGGGAAGTTGGGTTGTACGCCGAATAATCAAATACGTTCCAGCTGCCCAAGATGTTTGATTACAGCAGCACTGTGAAGGTCGACGTTGTTTTTGATTGATGGATTAATCAGTAATTCTGGGTGCATCAGCTGCTAAACACCAACCGCCCCATCCGGAACAAGGCCTAAGCCCACGACCGGTCTCCCGTCATGGGCGATAATTTATAGTGTATAGATGTACGTGTGTGTTAGGGGTGAGGGTAGGACTAGTAAAAGGAATGAATGATAACGGATGGTCCGTGGCCCGTTTGTTACAGTACTGCTCCGGCATTCGCCAGGTGTTGAGCGAGGTTTCCCTTAACCAGGTATCTCCCATCAGCGGGGCACAGCCCCAACCGAGACAAGCTCTAATCTCCCGACTGATCTCCCGGCATGTGTGGTAGTGTACTGCATGTTAGTGTGTGTAAGTAAGGGGGAAAGGATGTGACAAGGAAAAGGTAGGAAAGATAACGTGCGGTCCGTGGCCCGTTTGTTAGGGTACTGCTCCGGCATTCGCCAGGTGTTGATCAGAGAAACCACAGAAAACTACCGATCAGAGCAGTTGGCCGGTAGAAGTTTCTTACAGACAGCTACTAACTACTGTGGAGTACTTCTTACGACAGTTCTCTAGCTAGTGTGGAGAATTCTGGAACCGTCAGGAGTTGAACGATAGGACTTCCCGGTCAGAGGCACTGCAGTGACAGTATTTGATGCCGTGAGCCGCCTTTGCCTGTGGGCGTGGTCATGAATGACGACATCTCCAGAAACCAGCATTTCTTAGTTGAAAGTCTACATCGCATACTTGTCCCATTGTTTTGTGAATTTCTGCTCCACTATTCCCTTCTTGAAGAAAGCAAATACACCATGCAGCGCGAACTTGGCGGGAGCGTAAATCATTTCAACCTGTTTCATGTAAGATAAGATAAATTTATTTGAACTTCAAATAATAATAATAATAATAATAATAATAATAATAATAATAATATGAATGTGAATAACCCGGTGGCAGCTATTTACATAAATAAGATAATACAGTTAACATGCAAATTATGTAATAATAACAACAATAATAAAAATAATAATGATATAAAACTGTGTAATTCATAAAACATTTAAAATTACCTTAAAAAAAGATACATCATAATGAAACTCCGCACTGAATTTTTGTTCAACTGCACATCACTTCACTTCACTTCACTACACTACACTACACTTCACTACACTTCACTATAACACTTTAATCACATCCTACATTATTTCTCTGTTCTACACTGCACGATCTCCCTTCACAATATATTAATGACGCTTCGCTTTATAACCTACTATTGTCAGCTAATTCCCTAATTTATTTAGTAATACCCTAAATTAATTTCCTACACTGTTGTACGCTTCGAGAAATGGATTCAAAGGCTTTTGCAGGCAATGAATTCCATTCTTTTATCGTTCCATTTTTAAAAGAAAATTTTTCCCACATCTGTTCTCTGCGGTCTTAAATTTATTTTGTGCCTGTGATCCCCTACTGATGTATGTAGGAATACTTAGTCGCCGATTAATTTCATTCCAAACTGGATGACCGCTATGAGCTTTGTACCTAGAGTTCACTTAAAATTTGAGATCTGGTTTTGGTATTGGCAGAGCTTATACTAAAAAAAGATTCGTATTCTCCAAATACTGCTACTTGTCTAGCGGTTTAGATGCTTGGCCGAAGGTTGAAAAAACAAAACTTTCTCGTAGATCTCATCACATTCTCAGTATTGTTAGGAGCATATACGTTTATGGAATAGTTATTTATGCACAAAGAGCGTTATAATGGCTCTAATGATCGATATCTTTAAAACCAATTAATGCACATTGTATATACACGATTTCTTTAACCTAATTTTAATCATTCTGATTTACTTATTTATTAAATAATTAGATTTTAATATGACTCTGTTTCTCTTTTCATCGTATTTCCCTCTCATAGCTCCCTTCCATAATTCCCTCCATATGAGAACATGAAGCATCATTGTTTACATATTTCGCTGGAAATCACGATCCTCTTGATCCTTTTTCGATGTCTCTTAGGAGTTAATGTTTACAGATTGTTGCATGTGTAGGGACTATAGAAAATATATCAGAATTAGTGATCACGTAATTTGAGTCCAAATCTTCAAATCGGTTGTTTGCCCAATTTCAAACTGGATTCATAATTAGTGCAAGAGAAAATGGAAGCGTTCACATCAAATAATGAAAAATTATGTTTTTGGATACGAATATTTTCCAAAAAAATTCTGGAATTCAATTGATTTTAAGATTCGATTATATAAACCATCATTGGGCATTTCTAGTCGGTTAATTCACTAAGGCTTACTCACTGATTCACTACACACAAATTCACTGACTCTCAGTTTCACCCTCAACCCTTTCACACGGTTGGGCACTGAGCCTTGTCTTCCCGACGCAGTGGCTCTTAGGCCCAGAAAGGCCCGTTCCGACTGCCCACCGAAGCCCAAAGGCCCGTGACGGCCCTCGGAGCATTTTACCGTTCAGGGAGGTGCGGGGGCGGACAGACGCAGCACAAGTCACAATCGTTGACGTTCGTCCCTCCATCAGTCCGCCGCTGATATACTTTGAATTGAATTGAATTGAATTGAATTTGCCTTATTTTACGTGACGAGACTCGGGCCATCAGGCCCGGTCTTCCGTCTGACCACGCAAATTTCGCTACGCTCCTTTCAACAACTAGCATAGAAAGGAGGTATTTCTTGGGCGAGAAATAGGCGATTTGAATTTAGCTCAGAGGCGTCATTTAGGCTTGAGGATCTTTTACATGCAAGTAAATCTACGGACATGGGACAGCCGGCTTTACTTCCCCTCCGAAGGATTTTTCGCCCTTAAAAATCCACGGCTTCGATCGGGTTTGAACCCGCCAACTTGGGTGCAACAGTCCAATACTTCGCCCTCTCGTACATGCATTTCGAACAGGAAGAGAGGAAGGTTTCTTATTGATTGATTCATTTATTAGTGGCTCCGGGAGCAATAACTGCTAAGGTTATCAGTCTCGTAAGTGTAGTGCACGTTTTTACTGAGAGAGTATGTGGTGATCTGCATCCGCTGGATGGTGAGATTCTCCGCTGACCTACACCTCTGTTTTCCCAAAGGGGCACCTCCTGCCAAGGGGGCACTTCCCCAAACGGAACAAACTCTAAGCTCCCCATATATGTGGTAGTGTAATGAATGTGATTGGAAGTGTGTGCAAGTACGAGGTGAAGATAGGACAACGAAGAAATAGGAAAGATCGCGCGCGGTCCGTGACACGTTTGTTGAATTTTAATTGAATTGATGCCTTATGTTATATGAACAGACTCGTACCATCAGGTCAGATCTACCGCCTGAACACGCAAATTACCCTACGCTTCTTTACAACTAGCGGAGAAAGGAGGTATTTCTTAAGCGACGAAACATGCGATTTGAATTTGGCTCAGAGACTTCATTTAGGCTTCATTTAGGGTTGAGGATATTTTACATGAAAGTAAATCCAGTAACATGGGACTGCCGGCTTTACTTCCCCTCTGAAGAAAGGCGTACGAAGAATTTTTTCTACCTTAAAATCCACGGCATCGATCCCGCGAACTTGGGCATAACAGTCCGATACGGTAACCGTTTCACCATCCCCTCCACCGTTTGTTCCGACATTCGCCTGGCGTGCAGCGGAGAAACCTCGGAAAACTATCGATCGGAGCAGACGGCCGCTAGAATTCTCCTCCAGACAGCCACCTTTCTGGCTCGAACCTAGGACTTCTCGGTCAGAGGAACTGCAGTGCTATCAGTTGATGCTCTGAGACAAGGAAGTATTATTTTTGTAGGTTATGCATGGTGGTGCACCCACGCCACGGCACCCGAGCAAGCCTTATGTCCGAAACGGGATTCGAACCCGCGCCGCCTCGAGCTGCGTCCGCCTGAGTAACCTCGGCTGCCCTTAGCCAGGTTGTCTGATTACATAAATAATATTTGCATGCATTTTGTCGCGTGCGTTGGCAGTTCTGACGATTCGTTGCAACCGGTTGACGCGAGTTCCTGTCTGGAACCGGCGCACAGGAAGTGCCGCGTGGCCAGACCCGTTCCCCAAGCGCGGTTGCTCCGACTCCGGGACCTCCTGTCAGCGCCTATCTCCATCTCCAGACGACAGCCTTACAGCCGTCTGCGAAAAATTAAAATGCATGGCCGGACCTATCGCCTGTCACGGAGCGCGTTCTTTATTCATAAGGAATATCGCATGCATTGGTTTCTCCCATTTGGCTCCTCAAACTGGTGCCTCGAGACGAGATTGCAGTGGGTGGAATGTGTTAACGCTGCCGTTCGGCGGAGAACAAAAGTTAAACTTGGTTTTTTTATTATCTTGCTAGTACATGGAATTCATTGTTGCGTATTTTTCTTGAGATACTTTCAAGATAAATTAATTTATGATATGTATATTATTACAAAGTGGACGAAAAATATTGCCAAATATTCTGCCTGATAAAAAGATCTGCAAAAAAACTGAAATTTTTTCTTGCATTACTGGAGTCTTAACATATAATAGTATGCCAAAAAACATAAGTAAGATAATAAGAAGATTTTAGTGATTACACAGTTGGTTCAAAGTTGCCTTTGGGTCTTCGAATCGGAGCTTCGTGGACATGTCGTGTGTGCCGTTCGTTGTTGCCAAATCGTAAGCTACCAACAGGGAGAGGTGGCGTAGGCATCAACTGTTGACACTGCACTGCCTCTGACCGGCACATCCTGTGATCGAGTCCCAGCGGTGACAGGACTTTCTAGCTACCTAGCTAGGTCGCATACAGTCGTTGCCTGGAGGAGAATTCTAGCGGCCGGCTGCTCTCATCGGTAGATTTTCGTAGTTTTTCTGATCGACATAAGGCGGATGCCGGAGAAATACCCTAACAAAAGGACCGCGCGCGTTCTTTCCTTCCCCTTCCTTTTCCTATCCCCACCCCTTACACATTACACACTTACACTTACACGTACTACACTACCAACCATGCTGGGAATCCGGTCGGAAGACTAGAGCTGGTTGTAGATATTTGGTAGGGGAAAACACCGCTACCCGACAGGGAGGTCGGTACCGAACCTTACCGTTCAGCGAGGATCTTACCATCCAAAACTACATCCCACGGAAAAACAATGCACTAAACTTACGAGACTAATGATCTTAGCAGCTGATGCGCTCGGAATCACTAATCAATCAATCAATCAAAGAGCCCTCCAGCAAAGTACACTGATGCTCTGCGTGAGTAGCTCGGTGCCACGAACGGGATCAAAGCGTCGTCGTGAGGATGTGGCTTCACGTTGTCTGCGTGACTTTCGTAATTCCTCCAAAATTATCCACCAATTCGCGTCTTAAAGAAGCCAGTCTCTACATATTACCGCGCCGCAAGTAAATTTCAGCTCGTTATTGTGTACAATCATTCTATCGACGGCCAGACCTGAAACTCATCTTCTTGCTAATATATTTCTTTGATAATTTCAAAACGATGGCGATTTTCATTGTTTTACGTCTTAAAGAGCAGAATTTCTACTTTGCAAATTTTTCATATCGCAGTCTGGAAGCGAATGTAATTGCGTCATAGAAGCGTTAAAAAATAATTAATTTTAAATAGAATAGCCTTATAATATTTGTGAACTAGTGTAGATGCTAAACAAGAGAATTGAAGCGCTGTTGTGAGCTCAAGAATAGATATACTGAACCACTGCATTCAAGTTTCAAACGATAGGAATAGTGCTGCGTACGAACATACGGGAGGGCGGATAGAAAAATCTGCAATGATTTAGAACTCTCTTCTGAATTCGTTGAAAATATTAAAAGTGAAACAACGTCAAAATAAATACGTCCCGATTTCATGACACTAGACATATCTTGGCTAGGAGTATATTCTCCTGAAATAGTTTTCTTAAAAAATCTCCCTATTTCCTTGCTCTCTAATCGACTCTACACGCCTGTTATCTTAATTGTCCTTAATTTCAGCTGGGGCTTACAGATGCGCTATCTTTCTCAGGTGTTCCATTAAACGTCCTCAGTCGTCACTTACTCGACAGAGACAGATGTTGAAGATGGCCTCGAAAGATCTGAAAAAACACGTGTGTACCTAGAACATATACGCCCACGCAATTAATTTTTTCACGCTGTATTTTTGTGCATATATATTTTAACGTTGCCACCCATTCCTACCTGCACAAAAATCAGAAATGTTGATTAATGCATTCGTAGAATTTTAGATAGATTTCTGAATCACCTTTTCTTCGAAATAAAATCCATAGCACTCTGCTGGTGACGCTTTTGAAGCAAACTGCATCTGCATGGAAAGAAGCAGAGATAACCACGGAAGAAGCGATTCACTTCCGCACAATTTCTTGGCAACTGACAAGAATCTGCGCACTGGCAGTGAAAGCTCCAACCCTTCCTCTCTGAAGACACGACTCCCAACTCGCAACTACGCATTAATCGCTACCGCTTACGAAATAATCCTCTAACGGGGGGCGAGTGCCATTATCATTGTGTTGTGGACAGATGATACTGAAAAATTGAATGACGGCAACACGTCTGTCCGGCAGTCTGTGAATAAAGCTAGCGGCTAAACCGTTCAGCCGGTTTTCTCCGAAACTGACATTCCCCTATCGATCTGGCGGATGTCGCGGACCCTTCAATTTAAAACCCAAATTTTAATTTTGGTGCGAACTTTACAATGAAGCTCTGTAATATTTTCCAAACTTTAAAAAAAGGGCTGCCTTTTAATTTTTTTGGTAGTATAAAGAATGTTTAAAGAGAATCGTGCGTTAAAAACCCTTATTTTTTTTGTAAATTGCAAAAGTTCATATTTTTTTCGCAGTCTTCCTACAACTAAAATATTAGAGATAGAGCTATTTTTAATGAAATCTATTCCCGAAAGATAGATTTTTGAAAATAGGATCATGCAGAATTTTTCGAAAATGTTAGTACTTTTCGTGTACTTTTGCGTAAAAGTACGGACGGGCGATTGGAACTATAAGTGAAACGGTTGTACCTAGGGACATTTTTCATAAGCCAATTTTTTAAATTTTATTTTGAATGTGACATTGTTGATGTTCCTCGTTTTAAAATGCTACACATCTCAGCACTTTTATGTGAATAATAATAAATTTAAGAACATTCTATCAGGTTGTTTCTGAGCTCATTTGTTTTTGTAAAATATGTTCCTAGGTGCATTGAACTGATGTACCTGGGGACAATGAAGGAAGTGTAAAATAATTATAACTGAATAAATGTATTTTTTCATGTAGAAAATATTACAATATCATTTATTGAGCAAATGTATCTTAAACCTAGTTTGTAATAAATAGAATGTAAAGGAAAAAATATTTTTTGCTGTCCTTAATTACAACCAAACACAGACTGGTTCTGGAGCTAATGTTAAGTTCTCTATGTCAACTTCAGCATTTTCTAACAAAAAGGACTTCAATCTAGATTATAACTTGTAAAGGAAAGTGGGAAATCAATAAATGTTTGTTACCTTTGAGAACAACCGAACACAGATGAGCCAGGGAGCTTGACATTTATGTTATCCATGTCAACCCTATGTTTTGCAGAGCATTCATCAATTTTGAATTGGACAATCTTCATATGTGAACTTTTTTAAACTGCTCAGTAAAGTTTTCAGATTTGTCCTAGTCTATAACTGAACTACTGCTGAACAACGAATTGACATGCGATCTTTAACACCAGACAAACTGCATTATTAGTTTTTTTCTACTGGGGAGTTGAAACCTATAATTGTTTCTTTTGCTTCGTGTCTTGGCCAGATTACATTCTGAAACCAATTGAATTCAATTTAATACTACACATATGTGCCTAGAGACGTCCCTAGACAATCAAAAGTCTCTGTCCCTAGGTTCAACAATCAGTAATCGTGATTGAACATGACTACTGTTCATTGTAAGTTATCTAGAGGAAAGAAGTATACACCTTGAATTAACTACATACTCTGCTAGTAAGTATCGATATACTTCAATTTTCGTGAAGTAATAGTAGTTTTTACAAAACTGATGAAGGAGAAATGCAGAAATTTTTACTTTTCACTTGTCAAATCTATTAAACTCTCATAAAATCACGAATAGAGCTCTCACTACAAAATCGTTCACTTAAAAAAATACAAATGGCATAGCAGTGTAGGACAAATACCAATCCGAAATTTCTCACAGACTACACGAACACATGCTTTGTCCCTAATCCCTACAACTGTTTCCTTACTCCGTTTTAAGTTCATTTCCTTGTATTTCAGCAAAAAATGTGCAGAAGGAAAT
Source organism: Gryllus bimaculatus (assembly GCA_017312745.1). Lineage (NCBI taxonomy): Eukaryota > Metazoa > Arthropoda > Insecta > Orthoptera > Gryllidae > Gryllus > Gryllus bimaculatus. The sequence goes on along the minus strand of BOPP01000225.1, from coordinate 852,983 downwards.
TAACTATTTTCAGAATTTTTGAAGTTGGCACTAGGGCTTCATCAGTGAGTGACAGATGAACGGACTAGCGGACATTTGCAGTTACTCATATACTTTTTTAAAATCATTTGAAGCATTTCTACTCGGCAATGCAATAACGCATAAAACGCCTCTAATGTTAAAATCAACAAAACTTTTAAAAAAATACATTTATAAAATTTGGAAAATTGAAAAAATACTAAATCAAATGGAGTTAGTATCATGTTATTCAGTGCATTTAGCATCATCTGTGAAAAAGGTTAAAGAAACAATTTGGTGTCGTCTTTGAGAAAAAGGCGTTTGAGCGTTTCTGAAACTGAAAAACTTTGGGCTCATTCCACTGAAAACTTTTGAGTTTCAGATAAACATTGTAAGTCTATATTTGAAGCACATGTACTCACAAATGCAATAATGTGTACAAACCGCTGGTAATGTAAATATTCACGATGTGAGAGACATTACATTTGTCACTTTTTTAAAAGAAAAGAATAGCGTTTATTTCATCTTACTCAGGTCATTTAGCGCTATCCCTACCAAAGTTTTGGAGACTTTTTGAGTTATTCTTGTTTTTGATATTTTTCAATATTGTGACGGTATTATATTTCAATGAAATATATATTACTTGGTACTATATATATATATATATATATATATATATATATATATATATATATATATATATATATATATAAAAAGAGAGAGATAGCCAGCGTGATGCGCGCTGGTCCGGACCTCGGTCCCGTGAACAAATACCGTCACATGGCCTGACGCCAATAATTTAACGCGTCCGTGGCGACCGTGTGCCTACAGCACGCGCGATCGTCTGGCCCTTACTCTCCCGGACCATTCGCCCCACTCCTACACCCCTTGTACACACGTACAAGCTCCCCGAATGCAACACTGAATGAGAGCGCGGGCGCAGATGGCGGCCGCGTTAAATAGTGAGGCTGACCCCCACCACTGTTCCATAGATAGACTCGCAGGCCAGCCTTGGTTACGCCCCCACAGACAAGAATTCTCAGGTTGGCTGCTGCTTCCCGAAGGCTCCGCCGGCAGCATCCTCTGGAGTTTACAGTCCCCCCCTCCGGTATTTTTGGCTCTGCGCACTCCTGAGTCAACCGCCCGAGCGCAAACCCCCGATGTTCAGGCTCAACCCCTTCCTCCCCCGCAGCGTTACTTTTCACTCAA
>BOPP01000225.1:838234-851555 GCA_017312745.1 Gryllus bimaculatus | reverse complement strand
CCTAACGGTTCTGGCCCTCGTGTTAACGACGCCACAAAACGAAAAAATGGATACATATTGCCCCTATACCGTGCGTGAAAGACGCATAACATTTTCGGCCGACAGAGCTTTCGAATTCGAGTTAGTGAGCCGAGAGGTAGGTCACCGAACTCTTGTCGCCTAGCCACAGTTACTACACAGGAACGAAAGTAGAGGGCGGCTCCTTTGATTTCAGTGAGCCGCCGCGCAGCACGGACGGCCATCTTCAGTGTGTGAAGAAATAGCACATGTCAACTCAAACGCCATTTTCTCGAAAATGGCTCAATAGTTTTTCTCCTATCTTTTCCAAAGGGTAGCGCTAATAGCTCTGTTTATTATGTCATACAATTTATTTTGATGTATTATTTGTTTTTTTAAAAAATTACACAAATGTATTTTTTTTTAATATCTCTTACGCCGTTAATACGGACATTTCCATGGATTTGTAAACTCCATTGTATTTGTGAGTTTCTCGAAAACTGAACAGCTTTTTGTGAAAATGAGCTTCAAATTTAGCGTTTACTATAACACTTAAACGACATTTTCTTAAAAATCAGCTCCACTTTTTCAATAATAATTGCCACTTAAGACGAAGTTTTACTCGCTTTTAATATTCTTAAAGTAATATTTGGGTTTTGTTATTAGTGAACCGAAACATTGAGAATTTTTAAAAAGAATGTATTTTAGCCGGCGTTAGATGGTAGCTCGCAAAAGCATGTGACAAGACAGAAAAGTTAGGCCAGACAAAACCAATTAGAAAACTACCTAGGGCGAGAGTCTGTGCCAATCTGTAGCACCACTAGTTCTCTCTGTAATGCAGTCGGCGATTTTGAGGGAAAATAATACGTATATCAGCCGCGGAACGTTTAAAATGTACGCTCTTTTCCGTTAATTCACCCCAAAGAATTGTTATAATTGTTAATATTCGAGATTGGGTGCAAATTTTTAATTATTTCGGGTACCTATGTGTAAACATTTGCAGATGTAGTTTCGTCAACTACCAAATACGGAAGTCTTCAATTTTGCATCAAAGTTTGTTTACAGTGCCTCTTTGTGCTATCAAAATAATTTTTGCTCAGAGCTCCTTCGAAAGGGAGGCCCCTAGTCAGTTTTTCGCCAAAAACTCTTTCAAAATTGAGTTTTCTAGTTTTCTGAATAGGATATTAGCTTCTATCATAACATGACACATCTCTATAAAGGGATTCCTTTTGGTTTGTTCCACTGATATTTTTATTAAGAATGTTATCTTCAATTCAGATTTGAGGGCTACATTTCCCGTGTGTAATGCTCCTTCTACCGGCTATTTTAATTGGATTTCTTGTCTCTTGAAACTGAAATAGAAAATTAGACACTATAAATTTAATTAGCCTGTGTATCTATTACAATCCAATCCAATAAAATAATAAAAGTGTAATAGGTTCATTTTGGGAATTTGTAGCTCCTATATAAAGTTGGATTCCGTGGATCTGACTGTACGATGTGTTCTAGCCGTCATGACTTTTAATACCTCAATTCTGCAAACATTTGTCCATATTTATGAAGTAAGTAAAACATCTGTTACATGCTTGGGAGAATATGATCTTCTCATCTGTTGTGAAGTCCGGAAAGTCAGGAAGCCATGTCGAATGAGACTTGCTCTTCGACATTCACGTTTCTGCTAAATCCAACAACTCGGTTTACACTACACTGTTCACATTCGTTTGAAACATCAATATGCAAACATAAATACTCAGCTGGTGTAATAGAATGCCCACCACCACAACAATTGTTTTCTTTCGCAGGAATTCAATCGCTTGATCTCAGAAGCAGAGGTAAGCTCTTCCACGAAGTCAGGAAGTACTTGCATGGAGACCTTTATCGCAAGTCCCTTGTCGTGTATATTCATTTCTTGCTATCACATAGATTAACTCAACTTAAAATTAATATCATCCTTGTCTGTTGTGCCGGCACAGAAAAAAACGGTAAACGAAACCCTACACAAAAGAAATTAGGCAAATTAGTCTCATTTAGGGTTTTTAAAAGTAAAATATTTACTAATGGGCTTTAACGTTGAAATACTAGGCTCTTTTAGGCGCAATAAAGTCGACGGTAGTCTGGAAAAACATCTATCACAAATTAAACCTTACCTGGAACTGCTTTTGGGGCACATATAATTGCAGCAACATCCATCAGTCAACAAGATATTTTTTCTCATGAAACATCAGTAAGAAAATTGGCCGCAGAGGGCAAGTAGTCCTTTCGAGAATAAGATCTGAGCATTTTAAATTAAACTATTTTTACCTATTGCAAAAATTATTTTCTCCATGATCATATCTTTAACGTATATATATATATAAACCTTAGATGCAACCATCATAGGATCATAGGCAATTATTTGATGAATGTAGAATGCCTTCATATTTGAATATTATGGCATTTACATTCATCAAAAAATCAAGAAAAAATAATAGACTTTCGTAAAACATTTTACTGAAATTAACCCCATTATTTTATATAATTTTTTCCCTTTCAAATATTAATTTAATATCGGTTAAAGTATGTTGAAAAGTTAAATTGTAATATCGTTTTTGGTAAATGTAATAATTTCTGTTACCACACTATAATGTAGTACAATGCCTGTAATAGTCACCAATAACCAAGTTGTTGATGCTGACTATGAATATATTTTTTTAATTCTACGTCTTTTAGTTAAAATAACAATAAAATATGTATCTGAAACTTCATTTAGTACATGGTACTCGAGAAAAAATTGATATTACCTAAATGTCCACGGACTAATCATATCATTACAGTCAATTATGAACCTGCTTTTTCTTCATTTCTTGAAAGAAAATGGATGGAATTTTAATTTCGTCTTAAAAAATGGAGTAAAGAGTACCCCGTGAAAAGGGCACAAAATATCAAATCATGTAAAGAGTATTCATTGAACTGTTTTTGATTAAGGTGTTTTAACATTTTAAATTTTGAAACATGGCTGCAATGACAGAATAAACAATAATTCCCCGTATTTTTTGAAATCCACCAATGCCCCACCTCTGCACCACGTGGTCGGCGGCGCGTCTGCGAGACGGAGACGTCAATGCCGCGAGCGCCGTCCCCACGCCGCCTCCGCCGTTATCGAACGCATCAAACACGCTCCTCGGCCGCTTCGTGTTGGCGCGGGCAGTTTCCTGCCGTGGATACCATCTCCTCCCCGCGCGGGGGAGGGTGGCGGAAGCGCATAAACAAACGAATTAAGCCAAACCGGCCCCGGGAGCCGAATCGCCGGCCGAGCGCGGACCCGTTCCCGGGAGTTCCCCGCACGACACAGGCGGATCGCGCACCCTGCGCGGGGGGCGGGGCGGGGTGAAAGAAGCGCTGCCCACCAAGCCGCTAAGCGTCTAATCCCAGCTACTGTGATAGGTAGTTTTCTGTCGCTCAACACAAGGCGACAGCCGGAGAAGTATCCCTCAAACGGGCCACGGACCGCGCGCGATCTTTCCTTCCTCTTCCTTGCCCTATCCTCACCCCTTGCGTACACACTTTTACACTTAAATGCACTATCCCACCACACATGCCGGAAGACGGCTCGGGAGCTTAGAGCTTCTCCTGGCTGAGATGGTTCCCTGCAGGTAGGAGGTACCTGGATGGGGGAAAATCCGCAAGTCGACGTGGAACACGGCGCCGGACCTCACCTATCCAGCGGGAGATTACAGCCCCTCCCTCTATAAAAGCACGCCCTTCACGTACGGGAATAATGGCTTTAGCAGTTGACTACTCCGGAAACCCGATGTATTCAATCAATCCACCGACCACTTCGCTAGCGGCGACCGACGTGAGTGCGGGCCTCGCGCGATGTCGTATGTTGGGCGCGGCGTGGCGTGGCGTGGCGTGTTTTACATGTCTAATGAATTAGCTTTCGCCTGTGGTTACGGTATGCCGAGCAACCTCAAATAAACTGGAAGTTTTTGAAGTTATCAGAAATAATGGATATATCAGTATTAATTATAAGAATTTCGAGGACGACCTGGATGACCGAGGTGGTTAGAGCGTGTGTGTCAACTCAACGCCTCGGTCGGAAGTGTCGCTGGTTTGAGTCCCGCCATGGACATGGGTGTTTGTCCCTAGTCTTTTATGTACGTGTGTTCTCGCGGAAAGCCTTGTGAGTGTGCTGGCCACGGACCGAGGAGCTCGCGTGTGTGTGTCTAGTATAAAGGTTAATATGTGTCCCCATGGGGGACATGGAACTAGGCGCGGATAGTCAAAATCGACATCCCTTAAAGATAGAAAAAGCCGCAGAAGAAATATTATTAGAGTTTCCTACTTGTTTATCGACCGAGAGATACATACGAGAGTGAAATTCCAAGTCACATTTCCAGTAAAACTGCGATAAGATGCAACTCTTGTCCCTACTAGATACAGAAGGAGCAATGCCATGTGATACTGGATCAGGTGATAGAGAGATAAAGTGATGAAAGAACAAATAATTAAGTTGTGCAAATAGCACTAGTCTAAAGCATACACACGAAGTTTTCAAAAAGACGATGACCGCCAATTGACTGGGGTCTTTGGATTCCAGAAAAATATTCTTAATTAAAGATTTTAAGCAAACTTACTACAGGTTTTAAATTTTATTTCAAAATTGTTCCAATTTTTTTTCTCTAAACGATATGCGATTTTCGATGCGAATCATTTTCTTTAAAAGATACAACAATTTTTTTCTATAACTGCTACTTATTTTATCTTCCTATTTTGTACGCACAGAGTTAAGAGTTTTACGTCATATAAATGATGTGCCATTTTTATAAAAATATTTAAATTGTTCATCAGTTTCACATTGCCTGTGCAAACGAAAAAGAACACATTTAAAACATATATCATTTTAACGGAGCCATTGACAACGCATTATTAAAAAGCCTTTGCTTTCAGTCAGGCCAGGAAACCATAGTAAATCTTGGTCGCAAACTTACGTGTAATTTAAGTGTAATATAGGTATTCTTGATGTAAATGCTGATATAAAATTATATTAGAACATATTAGTTAAGCTAGAGCACAAGTACTTCAAATTATGTCTCTTAATGTTCCTGGAAAACTCGAAACTTTTCTCTGGAAATGAGCTCAAAATTCTGTATTTCGGAAACACTCGAAAGTCATTGTAACAAAAAAAAAGCTCCAATTTAAAAAAAATTACAGTTTGTGCTAGATGCATTGAATAACATGTCATTAACGCCATTTTGGTTTATTCATTTTATTTTATTTTTTCAAATTTACACGAATGTATTTTTTTTAAATATCACCCACGACATTAATACAAAGTTTTCTGTTGACTTCACCTCAATACTGTGCATTTTCAGAAATGATCAAATAATATTTTCTAAAAAATGGCTTCAAAATTTAACGAAAATTTCCATATGGAACGAGATTTTACTCTTCTGCAATATTGTAAAATTCATCATTTCAGTTCTGACATTAGGGAACCGACTAAGTGAGAAAAGATGAAAAAGCATTTTAATGTATGGATATAGGAAGAGTTAGAGGGAAAACAGAAAAGCTAGCCAATATTAAATAGATTAGGAAACTAAGTAGATTAAGAAAGTCTACTTCAAAGTCCTCAAGTCTGTAGCACCACTAATTTTTAAAGTGTGTTTGTGAACTCCACCAACACTTAAACCATTCACAGGACTTTTTTCCCAAATGAATATTTATCTATCACCTTGGCCGGACTTTTGCGACTAGAGACTTTTCGACGCTGGCGCTGCAATTTTGAAAATAATTATTGATGTTTTGGAGGTACTGGTACATTGGAGTACTGGTACTTTGTGTTACTGGTACTTTGGTAGTGGTACTGGTACTGGTACTGGTACTTTGGAGGTACATTAAGGTCACGGGATAGCCCCAAAATATTTCTAAAATTGACTTCAAGTTTTTTTTCAAACTTCGTCCTTGGATAACCCAGAAAGCTAGTTGTTTTCGCAAAACTTACGCTTGAAGTTGATATAATTTATATTTTTTCAAAAACTATTTTAAATTTTCATAATTATAGTTATAGGGTGGCGCCGAATAAATGTGGAAATTTTACAATTTTCAAAAAACCAATGATTTAAACGAAAGTGAGACACACACCATTCACTTAAGTGCCCTTTACTCTACCCGAGGATACAATTTAACAAAAAATTGGTGCCGTTTTCGAGAAAAGAGTGCTTAAAAAATTTAAAATTATCTGTCTTTCATGCAAAATTACGGTAAAAATATTCAAATTTTCAAAAAAAAAAAATTGTTCATGACCTTATTTCTAAATGTCTTTAAACAATGAAATAATTATATGCGTTGTCATTGCCAACAATATTATTTATTAAAATAGCAGCTTTCGATAGCTTAGCCATCATCAGTTTTCTGCTGAATGGAACGTCGCTGCTATTTTAATAAATAATATTGTTGGCAATGACGACGCATATAATTATTTCAATGGAAATACCAACGAAAACTGACCACAATACCTGTACTATTTAAACAACCAATATCTTTGCGAAAAAACACTATCGACAATGTGTTAGTTGATAGAAAACGTCGAAAAAAATGAACTTTTGCAATTTAAAAATTCATATGTCAACGAAAATAAGGGCTGCATTATTATGTTAAAACCGTCACAATAGCCAACAACAAAATGTAATCACAAAAATTGGTGTCATTATTTTTGAAAATATTTATATTCCGGGGGTTTCATGTGAAGTACCCTCAGTATAAAACATTCTAACCAGCGGAGCACCGTCCCAGCCGGGACAAGTTCTAAGCTCCCGACTGGATTCCCGGTATGTGCATTAGTTCATTGCACATAAGTGTAAGTATATGCTAGTAAGAGGGAGGATAGAGCAAAGCAGATGAAGAAAAGATCGCGCGCGGTCCGTGTCCCTTAGCGTACTGCTCCGGCATTAGCTTGAACGAAGAAACCACAAAAAAACTGCCGATCACAGCAGCCGGCAGCTAGAATTCTCCTCCAGACAGCGCCTGAACTCGACCTAGCTATCTAGCTAGTGTCGAAAATTCTGCCACCGTCGGGTCTGCAATCTCGGACTTCCCAGTCAGAGGCACTGCAGTGACATCAGTTGATCTCCTGAGTCACCTCCCTATCCACCCTTGAGCACTTTATGGGTCGCGTATGAAAGGAGGACGAGGCCTCAGGCAAATTGAAGCTTGCTTGCACAATGCAATAGGGGGGGGGGTAGTCAGTCATCAATATGACCCCCTAATGAGGCTGGTCATTAAATCTGATCGAAAAAAAACGAAACAGAGTCATTGTAAGAGTAGCAAGAAGCATTGCGAAGAAAACTAAACAAGACACGCAGAATGACACAGACTCAACGTTGAATGCGAGATACAAAAAAGTATGTTAAAGAAATCGTGGAGAGACCTCGCACTCCAGTTGATGCCCTGAGCCACCGCCTTGTTGATTTCGACCGAGGCTTCGGGGAGCAGTGGCCTTGCGTGGGTGGGCGGGGGGGGGCGCTACGCTCGCTGCTTCGCCAACGGTTGCTGTTGCGTCTGAGCGCAACAGTCGTGGCGACGGTGTTCACAGCCCAAGACAGAGTTTTGCGCAGTGTTAGGTAACTTTACAAGCAATACGCCACTTGTTAGATTGACGCCGACCCGCGGAAATTACTATAATTAAAAGGGTTCGAACCACACGCCTGACGGACTCGCGATGTCGGGCTGCTGCCGCTTAGTTGAGGAGTTCGTCACCCGCCGCGCTGCGAACGCTGCCTGGCAGCCGCGGCCCCGTGTGCAGCCCTCAGCAGCTAAAAGGTTCGCTGCGTTTTGGCTCTGAGCCGAAAGGGCTGCACTCGTCGTTTTTTCATTTGGTAGTCAATCTCTTTCCACATATAACAACTGAATAGAAGTGGAAAAAGCGACTATCATTAGTTAAACATCGCTATTTAAGGGAATATGACCTTTACGGAAATATTTTTAAAATACAATTAAACGTATATTATGCAACTTGTTTATAAATAAGATAATTAATCTTTAGTACATCAGTTTCTTTTTGTTTTCAAATTCGTACGAAAAATAATATAGGAACTTTACAATCGATCTGACGATCGCGAGCTTCACTTGAAAAGTTTAAAATGCAGAACAAATTTTGTGAGAAAATGTTTCATTACAGAATAACTTTTCACTTCCTAGGTAAGAAGAGAAACTGTTGTAATCGTGCGCTATAAATCGGCGATTTTTCGGCAGAAAAACTTGCATTGCGCTGGTAAAGAAAAAGTAGATAAATCTTGATCCTATCCCTATACAGTATTTGAGTAACTGCGAGTGTGCGTGTGTGCGGAGCAGTCACTCACGGTTAGACCACTTCCCTGGCATCAATCAAAACGTATGAAGTGTCATTCAGCGCGTCTAGGTCTTTTGCTGGGAAGCTGATAATTTGTTTTCGGCTTCGGCCAGAATATTCTAATAAATTTTCAGAAAATGTGTTTTGGCGTTGCGATCTTAGTGCATCGTTCGGGAACTGAACCGTCGCCATCTAATTCCGACATCCCATTTAACTCATATGTAGTAAGTTACTTTCTGCAACTTTTTGTTGGGATAGAATGTTGCTCAGGGTATCGGTGAAGTAGGTGTTGCTAAGTAAACCTACACCAGTAAGTTCAGAAAAACCCTCCTGTAATGGTATCGCAACCGTAGTAGCCCTCATAATGGCCCTAATAGCGACTGTGTGACCTTAATAGTCCAGGTTCTGCAGACAACGACCCCGTCATGCTCCTTGGAGCGAGTGGCAGCGAACACTGAGGGTAAAGCCTCGAACGTGGGAGCGCATGTTGGCGAGTCCCTAGACCAACAGGCCAACATGTAAGCGACCCTGACTTCGAACGGGTCGTGTCGGTTCTCGGAACGAATCATGAACGGTTGATGTCATTACACAAACTGTCACCACAAAGAGGGTGGTGGCTCAACCGATTTAAGTAATAAGTTATTATACATCATACAATTCATTGTGATTTCTCTGCATTCCTTATATGCCCCAAATGCAGCGAAACCTGTAATGGAAAGCTATCTGGTTTGAGCCATCCGAAGTGTCCGGATTCGAAAGCATCTAATGGAGACTTTATATATTGACCGTACGAAACGACACCTGAAATGGTTCCCGACACCATTCTACATGCAGTGCAATTTGCTGAAATTTAATGTCGCCAGGCTGGGATGACAAATTCATTCTTAAAATCATATGAAAGGAAGTAAATTACAAGTGGAGGGGATTGATGAGTTAAAGTACATGCCAAAGAGAGAAAAAGAGCTAAATGTTCATTTAGAGAGAATTAGATTTTAATGAGAAATAATTTTCCACTAATTTTTTTAAGACAGATCTTCAAATATCTTCTGCAATTTTTTGAAAAAATGGGTAGTTTTCGCGCAATTTTACTTTAAATACAGACAATTTTCAAACACTTATTTTCTCAAAAACATTGTAGTCTTGTTTGGCACCAAGCATTGCCCACAAGGAAACTTCAATAAATCTATCCATCTATCTGCCTACCTATCTTTCTATCTTATCTAATTATCTCGTAAGAATGGGATTGTTGATCATAATAAATCATAATTCTATAAAATCCACATGAAGAATGCGAAAAAACGGTCGCTTCTACGTAAAAGAGGCTTAGATAAATTAATTGAGCGGATTCTTGCAACCAACCGCGTTACGAAATTCTCGAAAATAAATTGAAAATAAGATAAGCTTCCTGCGTAGAGATTCGCGTCGTGATGCACTGCCTTCGTAATCACCATGGTGAAAGGTGTACTAATGACAAAAACGCATTACACAAACCAACATGCTGACTAAGGAGTAAATAAGCGAACGCAGGTAGCCCTCCGTCCTTGTCACTGGCGGGTGATAAGTGAGCTGCCCTGGCTCCTCGTTCCGCCACCATGAGAACGCCACCTGCTGCAAGCAACAGTTGCATGCACTCACGCACGGAGGCAAGAGGAACGACTCGAGGTGAGAGGTTACTCGCCAGTAAGTAAGAAACACTCGGACGTTTCATGCGCAAGACCTTCGAACTACGTGGTGTAATACGAGCGCGTTAGAAATTCGCGAATAAACTAACATCTAACAGATCCGGATGCGCACTTCCGGCCAGTTTGAGTGAAATATGTATTACTATCATCATCATTATTATTATTAATATTAATTATAATATTATTATTACCACAAATATGGACAATTGGTGGAAACCTTTCTTCTACCCCACAGCTATTTGAAAAGGTGACGTCGATTCGTTGCTTCTCGTTTAATTTTTGAGGATGAGGCACAATTTTTCAATTATTAACTTCTACACATTCCTCAAAAGTAGACCTTTCGAAGCAATTTGGACACTGCAGATATGCAAAATTTGCAAATTCGAATTTTCCTTGCTTCGTTTCCTCGAGTATTTCACGTGATATCAGATTGAAATGCACAGGCAACGCCGCGCCGGGTCTTGGAAGCTTGAAATTCTGAGAATTCTTCCTCTTTGTTCGCAGATATTTATGTCTGTGCAAAAAGCAGAGTTAACTGTTGAATATGTGTTCATGGCATCAAAATAATCGGATAGCATTTGGTGGGAGGGCAATTAAGATGAAAAATTGTAATGTTGACTGGCGTATTCTAATAGCATCCAGAGATTTTGGCTCCTGAAATGGAAAAGTTATGTTGTCTGCACATGCAAGCGTTAGAATATTTTTGCCAACACTAAATATTTCAAGAACAATATTATGTCTCACATATATGGAAGTTTTTTTCACGATTTTTACCAAATCTCCGCGTGGTTCACGTCAGCATGGTCTCTACGCGTTGTGCGCATGTGCGTAGCAGTTCAATGAGCATAATTTACGTGACTGGCAAAGATTGTCGATAATGAACTGATATTTAAATGGCAACTAACAGCTTTTGACTACATGGAAATACCTGCTATTCCGTGCGAAAACAATACGACAGCCAAATGATGCCCTTCGCGTTTCGACATTGAAAGCGAACGGCGTCTCCTTGTGAATTGTTTCTTGGAAAGTCTTGCTTCTAAGCACGCTTGTCCAAATAGTGCAGGGCTCTAGTACTGACGCTGCGATGTTAACTTTCGTTCGCGTATTTTGAAAAGAAATAATACTATTTTGTCAGCGCGATACGTGAAAATACAGCAGCTTAGTTCGAATTTGTGTTAAGGAGAGCTTATAACTGTTTATTAGAGGTGAGATGACAGATTTAAATCGAATGTGAAAGTAATGTGGTAACAGTATTGATGATACTAGCTTTAAAATAATTATTTTTCCCACCTACATGATCTATGATTTGTAATAAGTTCTAAAAAGATTATTGAGATGGGTACGTATTTTAAACGTTATCTCGGAGAAACCCCGCAAAACCTCCTTTAAAATTAATTCAAAAGAGAAAAATGTTATCTATTCTATCCTAACTACGACCCTAGAAATTACCCATTGTCCTGACACAAAACTACCACAACTTTTCAGAGCAAAAGATAACGAAAGAGCGTCCGGTTACTCGACGAATTCCAAGATCTACGAATGGTTTCTATTTGTCTGGCTAAGAAAAACGTAATTAATCACTGTAATCGTCAAGGATGTCGCGACATTATTCCTAACCGGTTGTTCCAATAATAATCTCTGTCGGAATTTTGTGTGTTCCAACTGTCCCGAATGTCCCGTATTTTGCTTAGCCCCACCTTTTGCGATGGGGGCTCTAGTCATTTACCATAATTTTATATTTAAAATTACACCCTTCTGAACCTCAAACATCGTGTAGGATCAGGCTTTTTTAATATATTTACATTCCAACCTTTCCAGACTTTGAAATATCTTTTTCACTTAAATATCGAAAATTGTGCAATGTTGTGGAAAAGTTACTACTACAAAATGAAATCTAACAAAATTGCCTATAATATTCTTTCTATACATTTTACTTTCTCGCTACGGCGACAAGGATGGAAGAGGGATAGAACAAGGCGGCTTTATTTACTTAATGTTTTGTTTATTTATTGTTTTCCGTGCCAATGTTACAATGTCTTTATGTTCAATAAAATGGTACATTTAACGTTATTACAGTCGGGAAGAATATTTACCCAGATGTGCATGAGCTGGTCATGTAATGATATTGTAGTTTCGTATGCATTCATAAAGCTATATATTGGATGGCCTTTGGTTCTGGATGTTCACTTTATATGGGAAATAATCCATGCTTGCGTGTATAATGTGCTACAAATAATGTGAGAAAGTATGTTCTTTTGTAGCCCCTCACATTTTATATTCCCAATAGCTAAGTTGTATTCTCAAAAAAATAAAAATTTCACCTGACATTTTTGGAGAAGACGGTACTTTTATCCTTCATTTTACACTGCCACAGAACATTTTTTCGCACTTCTGTACTTTTATTTGATATTTTACAGGTAATTTTCTAAATTCAATTCGTTGTATCTGGCCGCAAACAACGAATTGTATCTAACAAACTTCCCAGTTTGCTCTTGTTCCTCCTTTAGGTTTTCCTCAAGCAACTCGTTCCCGCGCTCTCCGCATTCGAGAGGGTTGCCCCCCCCCCCTCGCCAGAGAGCTTCCAATCTACGCCTTTCCTCGCGCTGCCATCCGCTGCCTTCCTCCCCGCCGCAGTTTAGTAGTTGTTTTTTTGTTTATTAGTATCGTATTCATTTATTAAGCGATATCTTGGATGGACTAAAGTCCTGGATCATAAATTTATATGTGAAATTGTCCTGTCTTGTCTACACGAGAGCAGTTAAAATAATGTGAGAAAGTATGTGCTGTTTTAGCTCCATACATTTTTTATATTCCTAATGTTTTAAAGTTATATTCTAAAACAAAATGTAAATGTCACCTAATATTTTTGAACACAACTTTAGAGATTCGTTTATCCTTCATTTTACAGAAAAAAATATTTACGCAAAACACATTTCTCAGTTTGCTCTTGTGTCTCCTGTAGGTTTGCCTCAGGCTGGGCTCGCAGCGCGTCCACACGCCTCCCGCATTCGCGACGGTTGCCTTCCGCGCTTCCCCCACCCCCTCCCCCCGCCAGAGAGCTTCCAATCTACGCCTGTCCTCGCGCTGCCTTCCGCTGTCTTCCTCGCCGCCGGAAGCGCTCCCCGCGGGCCTCATTAATCACGCGGGCGCGAACAATGCGCTCATATTCATAACCGCGCAGGAAACCGCGCGGCGATAACCATCGGAAATCAAACCGCGGGGCGCATTTGCGCGCTCCGCCTCCGGGCAACGCGCGAACGCCCCCGAGGCGGGTTACACCTCGCGCCCGGTGTTGCCATATCGGCGGAATTCC
>BOPP01000225.1:827566-838209 GCA_017312745.1 Gryllus bimaculatus | reverse complement strand
CATTATATAAGGACGCACTTATGTTAGACTGGAATTGTCCAATTTTTTATTTATTATTTTAAAATTGGTTTTCCGCTCGAACACGCTTTATGTGGACAGGCCTTACTGTGAGATTTGAAATTCCGCTTATTTTTCCGCCGCCTTTTATTATTTTCCCCGCCGTTTTTATTCCAACTGTCCCGCGAAACTAATTTTTTTTTTTTCCCGCCCGGGTACGTAAGTTCAAAATCCGCTGGAAAAACGGCGGAAATTCCGCCGATATGCAACACCGGGCGCGAGGTTGTACCGCCCTCGGGGGGCGTTCGCGCGTTGCCCCGGAGGCGGGATGCCGGCGCAAATGCGCTCCCGCCGTTTGGATTTCCCGATGGTTCGCCGCGCGGTTTTCCCTGCCGCCGGTTTATGAATATAGCGCATGTTCGCGGCCCGCGGTGGAATTTAAATGGAGGCCCCGCCGGGGGAGCCGCTTCTTCCGCGCGAGGAAGACTAAGCCGGGAGAGGCGAGCGCGAGGACGAGGTCGTGATATTTTAAAATATTGGGGCTCGAATACGCCAATAACGACGGCTATGACCAAGATTAAGCAATTGTCCTTATCTATTTCATGCATTCATAAACATTTGCCCTTTTGTATCATTATTTTCTATCATTGGTTTTCATAGAATAAATTAATACATTTAAATATGGAAAAATAATTTATTTTACATTGAGTGGATTTAGGCGGGAAATTTAAAAACCGTTCGGCGGATTTTCGGCGGAAACTGAAACGAACATGGCGGAATCCCTCTGAACATATCTGGTAACACTGCTCGCGCCGCCGCTCGCCGTTGCCACATCGGGCAGTTTTCACCCTCAAGAGGCGAGATTTCTTCGTTGCGGGGAGGGGATGGGGGGACGTATTACTCTCGCACGTTTTCTTGATACACGACCTCCCTAGGTCCGGGAATAGCACGGCACGTTGAGATACTTAGGTTCGACTCGGATACTCAGTTTACAGTGCTGGCGACCACCACCTCGTACTTCCAAAACAATCGTAGCATTTCTCGTGGCACAATTTGGTAAGTTAGTTCACGCTTACAGTTAGTACGCCTTTTTAAGCTGCGACGTAGCCTGAGCTCTCCTCTCCCCGCACCCCCCGGTGTGGAATATCAAGAAAACTTGCGCATATAGTATTCATATGGACCGGGAAGTGTATGGGGATTTTTTGGAGGGGTATTATTTTCACCCGGAGTCGAGATAGAAATAGTATTCTTTCAATTAAATAAACAAACAAACAGTAGTCGTTGTTGTGGGTATCAAAAATAGAAAAAATAAGGGATAGGAGTAGAGAAAGAAACGCATGAGAGAAACGAAGGTAGTTTAGGAGTGTGCGCAGCTCAAAGGGCGATATTGGTTGATTTGAATTATTTGAATTTAGGGGGAAAGACACTGGAATCTCTTGGGGACAGCTGATTTAGTTTGTCGTGCTTTGTAGATTATGTTTCGTTCCAAATTTGGAGAAGTTTGTTTCATTGGAGAGGATTTTGGGGGAAGTCGGTGGCAGTGGAGAGAAATGAGCTCGCACCACACTTGGCAACCTTGGAGCGTCTCCGGTTCCCCGCTTCTAAATGAAGGCGAAAACGCGCGTGATTATCGCACATCTTTGAAGAAATTACGAGCTGATTACAGGCCGGCCCGAGTGGCGAAGGGAGTTGGAAATCCGTCCGAATAAGCGGGGGGTAATACGTAGAAGTGATGATTGTGTAGGCTTCTGCGGAAGGAGTTTGAATTGTCTAGGCTATCAAGGTCGACCCGCGTTTCTGCTGTTGTGGCTGACGTTTCAGAAAAAAAGGCGGCCTTGCTTTCCATTGGGGTGCAGTATACTCTGAGGAAGGTCACAATATGTTTGCTGAAACGTTAGCCACCATGACAGAGGAGCACCTAGTCCCGCATAGCCTAGACAATACATAGCAGTGATTTCCAAACTTGTTGAGAAGGGATGAGTTCAGTGGTAAGATATGATATTACATCACTTTGGTGGTGGATTTTTGACACCTGCTTCCACGACAGTGTTTTCGAACTAGACAAACTACATGGAATTCAGCCGCGTCTTGCAGAGAATTTTATTGATCGGTAGTTTCTATTTAGCCGGTTGTTGTTTTCCATGGTTTATCCGATCAGTGTCAGGATAATGTCAGGAATAGCAGAACCTTATAAACTGGCCAGGGATTGCGCGTCATCTTTCCTTCCCCATCCTCCTTCTCCATCTCTTCCCTTACACACATACACTTACCATTACATACAATATGTTAACACAATCTTGAAAATTGAAGAAGTAGTGCAGATTAGAAAAAAAATCACAATGTAATTTAAAGTTAGGTAAATCTAATATTTAGAAAATAACGTTGAGTTGAAAATAATGTAATTAAAATTTCTACTATACTTAAAACTGTTATAACTTGAATAAGTTCAATTCATCCATTTCAACCGAAGTGCCTGTGGTTTCAAAATCAAGTATTGTGTAACATAAGTAGGTGTAAATGTGACATAATAAGGTATTTTTCGGCACGAAATATTTTCATTGTTGGACAGTGCTCTCATTTGTATGTCGAAGAATACTAAAGCGACGCTTCTCCATTTTTTAACACTCCAGACAAAAGTATCGTCTTATTACGGCAAGTTGTGATTTATTTTGAGTTTATTAAATGCGTTTTCAACGTTGGTGCAACTGATATTTTCGTGTTAACTTTGTTATGTGACGCATTGTCTGTGTGTTAATATTTGAACATGTTCTTTTGTAACAGTGGCGAGTACAGATAGTTTTATTTTGCATTTCGCGAAAAGATACATATTTTGTGATTTTTTACTTTTTATTCAAAAGCTATTGTCCACAACAACTAAAAAAATTACAGGGCATTTCTTTTTATAATTATAATAATAATAATAATAATAATAACAAAAATTAAAAAATATAATATTAAGTTTTCAATTTGATCTATCTGTTCCTCTTCAAAGATTCCCCAGCTTCAAATTCTTAGATCCAGTTGAAATTAACTGTAGACAACGTCGTTTTTTACATAAAAATATAACATCTAAGCAACTTACTATAACCTGTACACTGTTATTGATGGAATGTCTGTGTATATCTAATTCTTCAATTCAAATAACAAAACACCCCTCATTCACAGTTAAAATAAATGCATTAATATTTTCACCAATTGAGTTTTAAACCTGACAAAATTTTAAACAAGATTTTTTCACCCCAATTAATTTTCATCATATCTTGCTCGCACTTTAATTGATAGTTGGGTATCTTGTTGGTCTATCTGAGTACTAAGAAACTAGAAGGAAAGTTGTTTGGGAGTATGATGAGGCAGGCATCTTTTCTCAGTTTTTGTTTCTTTAGAGGAAGAATAACTGGTTTTTCGCTAACCACAGTAAACACAACCTTCTCTAATTACAAATTTATAAAAATGTTATACGCACTCTAATGAATTTTCTGTCACTACATAAAAATGCACTTAACCCATTAGCCTTGAAGCGTCTTAACATTCTGGATATGAAATCCTGAAGTGTACGTACACAGTTGAGTTTTATTTACATCCCGATACAAAACAATGGTGACTGTTCCTTCGCATGTTCAATTTTCTTGAAGTTTTCATAACCACAAAAATAAGCGACTAAAAAGTATGTATTTAACACCATAAATGACCTGGATCCCCATGAAACGCACGTTTAACAGTCACAAACTCATAACCGAAACCGTCGCCATATTGTCAAGTATCGATACTTGTATGAAGGTCTGACATATTGCAGATGGTATTGGCTATAAACTTGGGATAGCCTTCTTCTAAATACATTTGGGTGGAAAAGAACATTACAAAAAAGTACCCTAGCAAACAGACCATGGACCGCATGCGTTCTTTCTTTGGTGAAATTGACGCTACCGAAATTTATGGGCTTAGGTCGATGCAATATTTTTATTGATCTACACCAGAAAAGTTCAGTTACACTAACGAAAAAAGACCAATTAACATATCTTTAGACATGAGTGCGCAAAAAAACAGTTTCTGCCGAAATGTTCAACATAAGGATAATTTCCTGCTTGAAGTGGGTTAGATGGTGTTAGAAAGTGGAGAGAGGGTGATATTTTCAGGATTTTGATAAAGTGAATTTCGGCAAGACCATTAGTTGACTTACATGGAACTGTTTACAATTACAAATAATACTAATGTATCACTGCTAATTCGATTTGGTTTTAAAAGCTCTTTCACACGTACAAGTACCTGGACAAGAGCACACGGACGAATACCCATAAATATCTAACACTTGGGAGAGTGCGAAGGTGGCTGGGGCTTATTACACAGTCAAGTAATCTCCTTTTGGGGGTGGATATGGTCCCCAAGGATGGCTGCATACATCTGTTGATCCACAGTGCCTTCCAGAATGACGCGATCACCCAGGGAATGCCACGAAAACATTTCACATACCATCACGCACCATCCTCCAGCCTGGACCCGTCCGGTGATTGATGCAGGAATTTTACGATCAGACGTTTCACGCCGTTCACGCCCGCGCAATCTGTTCGAATGAGGTGGTAGGTCCTTGGTTCGTCTGGACGGTCAGTTGCTCTACAGTTGCAAGTCTATCTGTCCTCCACAGCCGCCGTACTTTCTCCCGTCTCATCTATGGCCTGTGGTGCGCCACAGTTGCCTCAGCGCCGGTTTTGGATATTGCTATTTTGCCATGTACGGTTTACTTTAACCACGGTGACACGCGAACACTTTACGAACTTAATTTATATAAATTATACATCCCAGAGCCAAAAAAACATTTTCATCTGATGCTGTAATTCAAGGATTAATGATTTCAAACGAAATCTACATATAATAATTTATTTTGAATATAACCTTCGTTTGAATGTCATTAAATTTACTTCAGTTGAAATATTATTTTTGCTCTCCTGTAAAATTTAAGCATTCATGACTTATGACTTATTGACCTGGTCAAAAATCTAAGAAGAGAATAAGAAGCTAAAAATAAGAGAAAAAAGTGTTTACTAAGTTTCGAAAATATTATAATAAGGATAAACTGCCAATAAAAAATGAGGATCTATAATTTATAAAAAATAAATTTAATAAATAGATAAAAATTAAAGAAAACTTCACAGACTTATCCGTTTCGACAGTTCTTCCGCCTTTGACCTCCAAGTCCTTTTGGACACCCGACACGCTCAATATACCCTTCACTGTTAGTGCTGGCACCTGCCGTCTATTAGGTGTTATTACAGGTTTACGTCGAACATCGACAGTGTCATATTAATGTGACTGGACTGTGTGCGAGTAATAGATAGGGGAAAGTAAGATAGTTCAAACATAGCACAGGGTATTCACGATGGTTGTTAAGAAAGTGAATGCAGTATTTGTTTCTTCAGATAAATTAAAAGAACAAGTATACGTGGTATGAAACTGTTACCAGACAAATTGAAAAATATGAAAACGTCTGCAACTGAGAAACGACAGAAATGTGAGAGTTTTGTTGAAGGAGATTTTAGTAGCATTTTTGCGTAGAAAATCATAATCTTGTATGTATTAGAGGCTCTATAGTAATTACTGAATATTGAAAATCTATGTACAAACAAAATAAAGTTATATTTTTTAAATACATTATTGACGAGGCGTGAAAATCATTGAGCTTGGCTTGTGATCCTTCCTAAATCTAAGTAGCCACAAATTCGAAAAAGTCGGGTGCATGTAGTATGAGTTTGGAGGATGTTGGTTAATGTGACTTTGTAATGTGTATCTTTCATTTCCTGTTATTTGACTTTTACAAAAGGAAAACTCGTTGCTCTGAAAAAATAGATGTTAGTGGAACATTCTTTACAATATTGCCGTTTACGATCAGACTTCGACCACAACGTAGCTGATTATAAATTTTAGTTATTGATCCATGACGAAGTTACGATTTCTCCTATAAGTGCGCTATGGTATTCCTTCCCCCGAGTTGAAATCTGAAAGAACTTCCTGTAGATATCAAACCCACTCAGAGACGGTTTGAACTACAACCTGTAAAATACCAATTTCTTTGTATGCGCGAGCGCCAGCTAGCATTAAAACACTTCAGTCGGAGGAAGCAAATAAAACGACTTATCAAGATGAAGGTTGAGTAGACTACGTTAGAATTAAGTTTCTAAATTCCATCGAAATCTTTAAACAATCGGCGAACTCGACTCCCGAAGACGACTTCCGACAAACCGTCCATTTCGAGAGCAGACTGAGCTTCTGGTATCTCGCCATGTGTCATGTTTATGACTTACTCGCAGGAAGGGAAAATAAAAATAACACAAAGCGGATGCAATCTTACGAACAGACTTATATACACTATAAACTCTTCTGGGGTTTTTAGATTAAGTGAAAGATAGCGTATAATAAATACTCGACTGTCAAAAGGAGGACGCAACGGCGGCGCGGGTCGGGCGGGGGGAGCCGGGGAAACGCGAGGGCAACGAATGCAATTAATGAATATTATCTGAGCGGATCTTAATGACGAGTGCTGTTTCGACTAATAGAAGCAGCGTATTAGCAGAGCAAATACGGGGGCCGCGGCACGCAAAGCCCTCAGCTCTGAGGTCCAGCTGGATGATTCTGATAAACCTCTGCGAATCAGCAGCCCGGGACGTCGCTGGGGGGGTTAATCTCGCCTGCCTGCTTCATATCGTGCTCGCGAACGTTCCTAACTCGTAACTATGGAGTTTAGAGAAAGTGATATACAGATGATTGATTCCGAAATTGTGAAAAAAATACGTATTGTGATACCGCAAAAGTCTGTACGTTTGTGAACGACACGTAAGTTCAAACGTTCTCACCTTGAGATGTTATGAGTTTTAAATTATTGAATTGATGTTAGGAATTTTAAACATTTCATATTGGAGCGGTGCTTTTTATGGATATTATAAAAGGTTTTCTTCAAAAAAAACAGCTCAATTTTGTTTTCAAATACTGCTCGAAATGAAGACGTTGCATTTATAAATACAGTAAAACTAGACGACACGTGATGAGGCTGATTCCTGTTTACGACAAACGAGCAATTTATTTTGGCCAAAAAAATCGATCTTCTTATTAGGGTAATGCACCTTTTTTCTAAGTAAACGAGAACTCGTTTCTTCATATAAATGTCCACACTGAGAATGTTCAGTGACAGAATATACCGTCTTCAAAAACCTCGCATAAAAGATGGCCATTTGCAGACGTCCAGAGACAGAAACATCCTCAAACAAAATGTCAAATACAAAATGTTTGAAGAATAAAAATGCCAAAATATGTTGTGAAACGATATTTAGCAGTGACACAAACATTCAGAGTAGTTTATATGTAAATAGAAAACCTATGAGGATTCATATTAGAGTGAAACCGGGATAGTTATTTTAATTTTTACATTTCCTCGAACAATTTGAAACATTTGTTCTAAACACTTTCTACAGCGAGTTCCATTACTGCAAGAATTCTCTATCTAGGGGTTAAATTATCACACGTAGATTTTGGTGGAATGTTCATATATTCAATACACTTGTCTTACTAGCAGAAATATCAATATGCTTTGACCGTGAGTCTAGAAGCAACAGTGATTTTTTTCTCACTGAAAAGTAAAGAGAAGTTTTTAAAAAAAGAATTGTAAATTAAGAGGTTACTTCCAAAAGTTTCCGATCTGTTGAACTTTTACATATGAAAGAAAGGAAACAGTGGTGCTACGGTTCACTAGTTCCCTTTACTTCACTACGTTTTTCACATCTTTTGATTAACATTTTTATACCCATGAAAAAATAGTCAAGATCTTTGTCGGAAAATAGCACTGTGGAATATGATGCGGAGGTTTTCCCATACTCTGCATCCAATCGTTCCTTAATTATTTCAGGTGAGAATTTCACTCTTTCTACAAAATCTATCATACTTGGTTTCTCAATTTTAAACATTGAAGTAATTTCACTCACAATTACTTAAACAAATGACTGCCTTGAACAAACGCAGCTAGACAGTTACAAATTATATTATACTTTATCCATAAACGGCACTGTCTGCCATAAACAGTTTACAGCAATTGGCACGACTTTTGAGTGTCATACTTGGAACTTTTGGAACTACCTTCATATATTTACCATTTTGCCTGATTTAGAGACGTCAATCAGTAAATTAGGAGCGGAAACTTATGCTTTTGTAACTTGTGATCCAAATTTTCCTTGGTATTCCTGCAAACATGTGTGGAGATATGGAAAAGAGATTCTTACATACATATCGCAGGCATAATTATGTATGAATGAGTTAATGCGCTGATAGACTGCGGTGTTGGTTCTGTATGTATTTTTACCACAAAATGGCAATCTGCATTTTACGCGCACTTCTGTTTCAAGCTTGATTTGCCTTGTATCTTGCATTTTCAATACAATAAGAAAGCTTGCTCTGTACTTCCGAAACAATTGTTTCTGCAGTGTAAGTTATTGCTCCATTTTCTGGAAAACGCTTTCTTGTTACAAATTTGAGTTTTTCCTTTTTTTAATTCTATTTTATTTTTTAAATCGTGTCACTCCACTTCTTGAAATCTCAAATTCACAAATGTTCATTTCGGTGGTTATATGAAGTGTCCTATCTCGTAAATTGTGTGACTAACGCTTCTTTTTTACTATTTAACTACTTATCTGGTTAATAATATTGGGAACTTTCAAAATTCATCTCTCGACACGTACTATCATCTACTTTCTTTCTGTCCCATGGCTGCCTTCGTTCTCCCCATTCAATCAAAACCCGCCTTTCAACTGTATTTTTGTCGGTCACAAGAAATCCTTAAAATTGTCTCTTCTTAATACCTCCATCACACAATGTTAATTTGTCTTATTCTACTCTTCCTTTCATTAACAATACGGGAGCTAAACTTCCTCCATCATTTTTCTTCACAATCCTGTGTATTAAAATTAATATTGTTAATTTAATACGCACGCAAATCAACCTGACCTGAGAATACCAATACACTTTAGTTTCAGTTTTCTCACACTCGTCGCCCCCTATTTTGGACTTAATTACTTCATCCTGAGTAATTCATCATTCCTCATTCCTGAAACTCACTGTGATTTCGCCCCAATCGAATTTCATTTATTTTCCTCTAAACATTTAGTGTTCAAAACTTTACGATTTAATATTATTTTTTTCTTCTATTTATGATGGTCTTCAAAATACATTCAAAATAACTTGTGACAATATCCTTCTGGGAACGATTTAGACGCCAGAAGGGAGTTAAAATAGTCGCAAGAAAGTTCCTTCGGTTCTCTAAACGATTTTATAAAATCCTAGTTCGATAACTCGACCAAGGTGTGTCTTGAAACCGCTACTTTTAATGCATTAGGCATATGCGGAGTTAACTCTTTATCAGGTAATGTTTCTAATTGGGTGTAATGATACTAATTTTTCCTTTTCAGAAATTAGCTAAAACTATAAAAGAAAGTAACAATATAAACTCAAAAAAGTAAGTTTTCATCCAGTTATGAATTACCTTCCTATGTTACTGTATGAACGTTTCTGACGTATTGACAGAATTTGATAATCACATAACAGGGAAGTGTATTGATCCTACTATATGTGAACTTACTTGATGGAATATACGAGGATCAAATGGAACTAAACACTACGATGTAAAAGTATTCACAACACACCAACATACTAGATGGAACTGAAGAATAAAGTAAAATTACATATTTTAATTTAGGCATTACCTTACGACATTACTATATGAACTATACTGACATATTAACAATTGTATTATCCCATAACAGCGAAATACTTGCAGTTACTTGGTGAAATATGAAACGAGACATTAATGTACATCAACACCCCGACCGCTCCAGAAGATTTTTAACATTAACACACTAATCAAAACTGAACCAGTGGTGCAAAAACAGCACATACTTTGTCGCATTATTTCTAAATGCTCCGCAATATTATACTACTATATTAACATACAACAGTGTGTTCCGCAAGCAAAAACAATTTTCCTCTCCGAGGCACGAACTCAGACACTCCGAGATTCGAATTTCCAACTACAAAAACATTTTCATAAATTGATACTGCATTTATAAAAAAATCCCTAAACAAATTTTTAAAAATGAGTAAAACGTTTTAAAAATCATTTTCGAGCGCATGTTAATGCATACTTTGCTCCATACAAGTTTCCCGCCAGTATTACAAGTTTCATCTATTGCTATCCAGGACCGTAGTTTAAGAGCAATAGAGCCCATCGTACAAACTGGCGATTAGCAACCAATCAATGCAGCGTGCAGCACTTTTATCAAAATGTTGAATGTCGGCGATCGTCAAAGTTTCTCGTGAATTAATGTTAAAGGTCAGGAAGCGCGGAGTCAGTGGTACTTTTCGCACCTAAAGGTGCAAATGACCTCAGTCGCTGACGCGCACTCTCTGCCACAGAGATAACTGAAGTAGGTGCGCTGGACTCCGAGAACCTCCAACTGCGCCTTCACGAAGCCACCCTAGAGCAGACAGCACGCATTAATACTGTATGAAATATTTGCTGGTTTTGTTAAAAAAAACTTTCATAGAAAGTATGTAAGAAGAAGAGAAGGCGAAGTTGGAGGTTCTCAGAGTCCAGCGCACCTACTACAGTTATCTCA
>BOPP01000225.1:778471-812474 GCA_017312745.1 Gryllus bimaculatus | reverse complement strand
TATATATATATATATATATATATAAAATCAGCCACGTCAGACTATGGCTGTGGTACAGTGCCTCAGCCTGGCGACCATGGTTTTTGAAGACGTATGGCAAGCATTTCGCTACCCCATTTGCCATCTGTTTGGCATGCACTACCTGCTACAAACTTTCACATTGTCAACCAGCTACGTAATAAGCTTGGAGATGCCAGTGAAAAGCTGCAGTTTAATTTTTGCCCCATGCCCCATCGAAACCGGGAATGAAAAACTTGCTCGCTGACTATGAACCACCAGCGTTTGTTTGTTTGTGTGTGTGTAGTGTCATTTATATGCAGAGCCACTGAATGGCTACCCGGAATAAGGATGTAACTATCAAAACCACAATTCTACAGTAGAAATAATAAATGTTTGTTGGATACATTAATATAAATACATCCCTGAATTCTTGGCCATTTGTAAGAGTGCAACTTAATTCAACTGCTAAGAACAGTGTTTTATCATTACTATTCGTGTCTCGACATTATTATACTGCTTGTAAAAGTCACAGAGAAAAAGGATGGTTCTTCATTTCTCACAGAATTAAATCAATTTATCACTAATTTACGAATAAATGAAATGATAGTTATTCCCAACAAAATTAAGACTGTTACGAAACTACTGAATGTTCAATGTCCCCGTAACAGCGTATGCATACTTCAATGGCGATCGTTTGAACGGCAATAAATTCAGCTGCAGCTGTATTGCCACTCACCAAACGTGGCTCTCCCATGGCCCCTCTCTTGACATAATCTAAATAAGAACACTTTAAGTCAAACACGAATCAAATGTATTATTCCTGGATTTATGTGACCACAGTGAATCGGCAAATGTAACCTTCTTTTCCGGGGACATCTTATTCCTTTTTTTTAGAAACACCGATTTTTTTTTCGGGAGTACCATCCCCAAAGTTTTGCCAAACTTCCAGTATCCTGAAGTTGGTAGTGGTTGTAGTTTGGAAGCAGAATATCATGTTAATATTCCGGGCCTAAGTTCAGGTGTCCATTCATTAGCGAACTCTTTTCAGTCTCCTTCTCAGAAAACATGGCGTCCATCGTAACCGACGATACATCATAGAGGAGAGATGTCTCTACTCTATGCGCTACATCTCTCAATTGTCTCTCTTCACGTGTTCACCAAACTCGAACTCATTTATATTTTCATTCGTAACATCATCACACATAATATGAAATTTTAATTGAAATCATTATATTCGCACTTGTGTCACTGGCACCAATCATAACCTTCTTTGAAACAACACCAATTACCGTAATCTTGACGTGAGAGGGAAGGTAAAGTTCAAAAGAATCTTAAACATATTTTAGAACCAAACATTCGAGATCGTGTGGTTGAGATCCATATACTACAGTAAACACTATATTACAAACAGATGGTGTTTACGTTAGTACTCTTGCAACCTTCGCATTTGCAAGTAATGTCCTGCAATATTTATTATGAAATATTACATAAGGTACAACTTACATTACTTGGCCTCTTGTACTACACATTATAGTTAGCGATTATTCTGCGTTTCTTGGTATATTATTATTATGTACGTCTAGTAGCGCCGTTTCTCGTGAATTGTTCAGCATGATCTTTGAGGCATGTTTCGTAAGCAAGCTCACCTGCATTGTATTTTCTTAAATTAATCTTGGTTTTATGACCAACATTTTTTAAAATAATACTAGTTTAAAAAAGTATTTGTATTTTTAACCTTGTATTTTAATTTTATACGTATTTGAGAATAGAGACCAACCTAGATCTCCAAGCTTTTGTTGCAAATTGAAAAGTTCCAGTAAATTTGGTTCTATCTCGTTGTATTTAATTTTTTCGTGTATCAAACAATAGCTGTCACGTAGTACTGCTTGACTTTTTGTATTTAAACGAATAAAAATCCGTTTTAGGAGTGAATTTCTTGAACATCCAGAAATATGTGTAAAAAGTGTTTGATGTAGACGACTAACCTCAGCACATTTCAACGGAAATACAGAATTTGTGAACAAGTTTTATAGATTTTGAGAGACGTGATCAAAATGTTCAAAAAAATTGCACCATCGTTTTTTATTAATTTTTTTGTTGGATAATGTGAAGGGCGTTTAAGAAAGTGGTGCGGGTCTCACGTTCGTGAAAAACCCTGATTTTTCGAAAACTGCAAAATTTTCCCGGAGTTTTTCTGCTACTAAAATATTAAATATAGAGATTTTTTCTTCAATGAAATTTGTTCCTTTTTTGTCCATCGGCCGATTTGTCCATCGGCCGAAAGCCGAAAGGTTGAATTGGAGGAGTCACTGTACTTGGACCGTTGGCCAACCAGCAGCCAAACACCGTTACTGTTCCCTCTCTAGAATCTTTTTGGGCAGCGCGGCGGCAGAGGGCGCCAGCTTTAAACTCTAAAAGGGACCAACACTGTTCTTACGTTTAACTGCTGTTAAACATATATAAACTATGTATTCACGTGTTACGTTATATCAAACAGGCAGAATATTAATTCACAGATTTACACTAGTATCAGTGCCTTAAAATCTCTCCTCTCAATACACCCAATATACTTTCATACACAATTATTCCCCTAGAAAAAGACCAACACTTTCCTTACGTTCAACTGCTGTCAAACATATATAAATTATGTATTCAGAATTGACATTGTGTCAAAGAGGCGGTATATTAATTCACAGCTTTTCAGTAGTATCAGTGCCTTAAAATCTCTCCCTCCAACCAATATACTTTCATCCATAATTCTTCCAGAATATTATATAACAATCGTCTTAAAATAGTGCCTATGGAATCCTCTTAATGAGACGGATTGTTGAGTTATTGATCACCTCTTGAGGTATCTTAAATCAAATACGCGTTTTCGATGTTTACGCTCCATAAAATTGAATTTTTAGGCAAAATGCTTTCAGAATGTTCTCGAAGAATTGTAAACAAAATGATCAGTTCCCCTCCAGCAGTCCGAAAAGTGTCCAAAGTCAGTGGATTACTCGGAATGGACACTAGTAAGGGTGAATGATGTACGGACGGACACACGCAGTTTACCAGACTTCTGTAGACTATTGTGACTTCCCTGCTTCTCATAATATTATTTTAAGATCGATAATCTGACCCGGCTTTAAGAAAGAGTCGCATCACCTGAACGGTATTTACTAACTATACAACTGCGCAGATGTTTACTGTGCTAAAGAGTGTAGAATGCTCCTAGTTGTTTGATTATATTCTCTGACAAATCCTGTGACAATAATTATGAGATATTAGGATGCTATTGACAATTTGGGAACTAGAAATTACTAAAATCATAATCCTAGCTCATTTCGAGGGACAAAGTAATGTTATAATTTGTATTGTCCACATTGATAAACAGAAACAATTTACACAACAAAACATTGGACAAATGTACATTTGAACAAACATCCTACAAGAGAAATAAAAACTGGTGGGAACGAACGGCATAGTGAAACTTTTCCTTCTCTTGAAATTATTACTCAAAAGTTAAAAAAGGTGCATACCTTTTAAAGATTTATAGTTGAATGCAGTTATTCAGAAAACTTACAAGTTAAAAGAAACAATTTGGTTGAAAATTTGCTTAGGAAGTTGAGACATATATTACACTTTTGAGGTGCTGTGAGGCACACCAAAAATTAGGTATGTGTGAGATGTGGTTTTTCAAAAGAAGTGTTCTGAGTATTCACTACATGAAAAATAGAAAACCGAAAACTTATTGTTTCATGTCCTTCAATATTAAGTCTCGTCGACTTATGAAATGAAGGAGATTTACAAATTATGAAACGTTACGATCACTAGTCACTGTGAACACAAAGTTGGAACTGTTTCTAAAAATGTATTTACCATGATCTCTACATGTATGCTATAGAAAACTACTGCAAAATAATCCTGCTGTTCCCCTTACCTCACAAACGTAATGGCACTTCATTCTTATTATAATCACTGACTTTTTTAAAAATAACACGAGTCAGAATATTACTGGCTATTGCGTTTATGTTCATTCATTAGTTTTTGTATTTAAAACCCGTCTTTGAACTCAAGAAAACTCGCAATTTTCACTTCACAAAAAATAACCTGACCCTCAAATGTTTTCTTAAAGAGAAAATGATGAGTGCTTTTATAATTTTATTAAATTCTAGTGTTTATACTATAAAAAATGTTAATAATAGCCAGCAATAAAATATGTGGGGCATACTATCTTTCACTTAAAGCGGAGTAAGGGCATGAGAACGAGGAGAAATGTAGAAGGGAGAGAAGGAGAAATAGAAGCAGAAGGAAGAGGACCATAGAAACCATTAGAAAGTGAGAGGAAGAAAGAGGAGGGAGAGATAGACGTCGAGATGAAAGAGGAGGATACAGAGGGAAAGGAAGAGAAGGAGGGCGGGAAAGAGGAGGAGGGCGAGGAAGAGAAGGAGGCGGAAAAAAAGGAGAAGGTGAAGGGGAAAGTTGTGGATGGGGAGAAAAGGCGTAGAAATAAGACTATTAAGAAGAAAAGAAGGGATACGAATTGAAGGAGAAAGAGTACCAAGTGGAAGGAAAGGAGAGAAAGGAAGCAAGAAGGGAAGTAAGAAGTCGAGGAAAAAGAGGAGAAAGATAAGGGGATGAGGGATAAGTGGAAGATAGTACTGTCTTACCTCTTCATTGGTCAAGAAAATATTGCTATATTACCCTTCTGTCATCACCCTACACCTCGTTTCTTTGTATATCATATTTAATCATATAATGATCTTCTATTCAATTTCTAATTTTAACATAATCTTTAATAGCTTTTGCCTGTTGACATTAGTCGCCTTCAGATCAATAAATAAAGCCCGTAGGGTTATCGTTGTTTCTTTTATCTCCCTACCTATTCTGTAGTTCAGTGTGTAAATATTATCTATAACTCCCATACCATTTCTGAATCATGTTTGATTGCATGGTCATAATCTCTTCTCTCTTACCTCTCTGTCCACGCTGCATCTTACAATTCTTGTCTATATATTATACAGTGATGACATGAGCATTGTTCCTGTCTAATTTTCTACATTGCTTCTTTTTCCTCTCTTGTAAACTGGAATAATTACGCCTGCTTTTCATTCCTCTGAAATAACTCTGTGCTCAGTTATCATATTGAATAACCTTTCAATAAGTCTTATACCTTCTTCCTTAGAATAGATCCTGAATTTATTGGAAATCATATCACAGCCTATCACTTTCTTTTTTATTACTTGTACATTTTTTTTCAAGAAGTTCTTCTTCACCCCGAACTAATTCTATTACCCATCACTTCCATGATTTCCTGAACTTCAAATCTTTCCTTAAACCATTTGTACCTATCTCTCATGTCTATTTCTTTTCCATTTATCCTCTTTCCTTTTCCTCTCTCCCTCTCTATCTCTATCTATCTATCTATCTATCTATCTATCTATCTATCTAGCTAGCTAGCTAGCTAGCTAGCTAGCTCTCGCTCTCCTTAATATATCCCATGACTCACTCTGAGACAACCTCTCTTAGTTCATTTATTCTTCCATCATTTCAATCTCTTTCTTTATTCTTACAGAACTCTTCAAAATCCACTGTAATCTTACCATACCTCGCTTTATTTATAATTTTCATTTTCTAATTCCTTAAAACCACTTTTACCTCCAGTTTTTTCTCATCATAACGATTATCCCTCCCGTTATCAGGAATAATCCTATAGTATTTCTATTTGAATCAGTCTGTTTTTCAGTAATTGGCATGTGTTTAACTTCACCAGGAGTGTAGTGTCTAACTAGGTTGTTGCGATAGTAGTCGTGCGCCAGGAGTCATTATTTCCCTCCTTATATCCTAACACCAAATCAGCAGAGCGATGCATATCATACAGATCTCGGCATCACTTGCAACGTGCAACGTGCAACGTGCATGCATTATTAAATTATTAACAAGGAACACACAGCACTACAAAACACTTCCTCCCCATGCAGGCTGCAAGACGTAAACTTTTGCTGATTTGGTACTACCGGGGATGATGGCTTACAATGATACGCCACATCTATATAATTTTAACCATGGTTTGTAAATATTCATGAGATAATTAATAAAGACACAGTGCAAAGTATTCAATAAAGGAGAATTAAAACAGCAATCATTCACACACTCAATTCCTCATAATCTGCCTTGCAAAACTAAGTTTTCTCCCGAATTTCGTCGTGATCCGTGCAGCCGTCACGCCTGGCTGACGTCATTTGCTTCAAACATTTCACCCATTTCACGGCGAGCAAACGCGCACGCGACTTTCGCCTGTGGTTTCCCTGCACCGCACGCACCTCGCACCACGCACCGTGCACCACACACACTCACCACTCACCACGGACTACACATCACACACCACGCACCACACACCACGCACCACGTACTACTCATCACACACCACGTACTACACATCACACACCACGCACCACACATCACACACCCCGCACTACACATCACACACCATGCACCACACACCACACACCACGTACTACACATCACACACCACGTACTACACATCACACACCACGCACCACACATCACACACCACGCACTACAGGGTAATAGTACGATAGAGATTTAAGGTAACTGCAGTATATCTTAGCAGTATTTAGCGGACACATTCACAGACATACTGTACATAAATTTATTAACTACGCCTCGTGAAAATCAGTTCATCATTTACTACAGACTCACAACATAACTATGACAAACCCAAGTACTGACTTTTGGAACCTAGGATGATTTTTAAACTGTTATTTCTAAATAAGGCGATCTCCTTTCAGCAACTAGATTCAAATTCACACCATTGTCTCTTCCGAACTATCATATAACCAATAAACAGTGAGAGATGGCTCCAGAATACCGGCATTCTACTTGCCCGCACTTGTAGACCTGAAGAAACCTTACCACCTAATCGAGGGAGAGAAACATTCCCAAACAGGTGACAAAAGAAACCCGCGAAATCTTCTGCAAAAGTCACCATATTACCGAAGAGGCACTTATGTCAACCGCCGAAAGGCATTTCACATGTTACAAAAAATCATATTTGTCCAAGGCTTCAATAAAACGTATTTGGACCTAACGAATCGTTTTTCGGGATTTTGATATAACTTCTAACATATATTTACAACCAAAATAATTCCAGGCAAAAGCCTTCCAGACAATAATCAACGTTCTTGATGTGTCTCCAGTGCAACACTTCATCAATCAGTGAGCAGTCAGCTTACTAAATTCCAGTGAAGTAATCTGCTTGCTAAAGACCCACCGTATATTGCACTTTCCATTCAGTTTAACCAATGGTAGGAAAATGTAATGTAATCTTAGATTGTATCTCCTCTTAGAACATTCCTCTTATATCTCGTGAATATACTGAATACTAAAAATTACTAGTAACAGCAAAATATTCTTCCCTAGATAATTGAAGAGATTGTTTCTAAAGTACTACTTCAGTTTGTTTTCTATTTTTTAGTATCAATACAGTATAAAAGCGATTCTTCATCATGCTGCCAATATATGGTTAAAAATTATGTTCCTTCTGTGTTAAACATTTTTGGAAAACCATTAAATTATATATTGTACTATAAAGCTGAATTGAAGAAGGGAGGAACGTAAAGACCAAGAGAAATAAAGAGTAAAAATACTCAGAATGTAAACCATTGCATCGACTACTACAACTGAATGTGATAACTAGGGCTTGGATTCTGATGACTTGCCATCTTTCTATTAGTGCATTCTAGATGTCGCTAATTGGAAAAGCAATATTTATCAATACATATAGTGATGTATAGTTATTGGGACATTTTTTGCCATCCTTCAACTTTTAGATTTTTTATCTTTGCATAATTTTTGTCATTTTTACGCATTTTATTTCCTTTTCGTGCTTTAAGTTAGTGAATGTTTTATGAACTTACAACGAAACACTAAAACAAAATTGTTATTGTGTCATCAGACCATGACGCAATTCTCTACTGCAACGGAGTCTGCATTTTGAACTTTCAAAACTACAAGGATTTTTGGTAACCTCCTCGAATTTTCAGCTCTGACGGTTGGAAGATCGGAGATAACTAATTTCCCCATGAAATATAGACTTTATATTAAGTATAATTTTATGTAACTACATTATTTTTAAAGTTGTAAACTTCATTGAATGAATATTTTTACACGACTTTTTGGGAATTAAAAAATTAAGCCATTTCCCCAGCCGTTTTTGGGTTATTTTCTTCTCATTTTTAAGACATTTTTGGGGTTATTTTCTTCTCATTTTTAAGAAATTTTACCGGTAATTTTCAAAGAATTTTTAAGTCACCAGAATCCGAGCCTTGGTTATAAAGTTCACTTCCTGAAAAACCGTGTTTCTTGGCGATTGATCACTTCGGAAAAGAGCCGTTCGGCTGAGAAGAAGGGGGGGCGGCGTCCGCAGCCGCGCTGTCCTGCGTGCGTGCCGTGCAGTGCCGGTGCGGGGCGCGCGCGCAGGCTCAGTGAAGACACGCTTATGTCGCGTGAGCAGGCGCAAACCAGGTGCGCGCAGCCAAGCCCACTCGCTTCATCGCGGATCGCTTCATGGCTCAATACGCCGGGAAGGGCACTAAAATTCGAAAAACAATCAAAGTATGCTCCGCTTACGCCCCCGATCACCTCACGCCAAACCAGACGCCCAGCACCCGCCTAACACCCGGCCTCAAATGCCCCGCCCCGCCCCACAACGGCCGCTCGACGCTAACGAGGGCGCTGGCTGCTGCGTGGTGCTAATCGCCCGGTCCGGCGAGCGGCCATCAACCACCAGCTTCCGCGCACTGCAAGTGATGCGCTGTCGGAGAAATTAAGTTGCAATTCCCGTCTGTGACTGTCGCTCTCGTGCAGCTCCTTTTGGCGGAATGGAAGTTCTGATTCGCCTGGACGGCTCAGGTGGCTCTGGGGATCCATTGCCGTCACTGTAGTGTCTCTGACCGGGAGGTCCCATGTTTGAGTGCCGACGTTCGGAGAATTTTCGGCACTAGCTCCATAACCGGGTCGCGATCAGCCGCTATCTGGAGTAGAATCCCAGCGTGCGGCTGCTCTGATCGGTAGATTTTTGTGGTTTCTAATAACAACAGGTTCGGATAGTAGGAAAATTAACTTTTCTAAACTCAATGTTTTGACAAAGATTTTTCTCCTTAACGATGTTGATCCATTAAAACTAGATTTTAATATAATGTAAATGAAAATCTCTAAATTTATGAAAGTTGCAAATGTTCACCTTTTATGAGCGTGTGATAAGTTGAGGATAACTGTTGGGCTGAAGGTGTAGGGGTGGGGTAACTTTAAGGACGCGAGTTCTAATCCTCTCGAGGAGAGATGTTTTGCTGATTGGAATCACTTTTGCAGTTTCATACACACTAAAGAGAGAAAAAAACATGGTACACCTGGCTAATTTCGTGTAGGGCCCCCGCGAGTACGCAGAAGTACTCCGCAACACAACGTGGCATGGACTCAACTAATGTCTGAAGTAGAGCTGAAGGTAATTGACATCAATGTGAAGGTTTTCCTTACCCACGTAAACCTGAGTTGTCGACCACATGTGAGCAGGCTCGATTTCTCCCCAGGTATCTCCTCCAATGGGCATAGATTAAGCCAGACAAGCTCTGAGCTGTTAAGTAAGTTCAACGTAAACTGGCCTTGCGACGTGTGGTCGTGTGCTGCATGTAAATGTGTGTGTGTGTGTGTGTGTGTGTGTGTGTCTGTGTCTGTGTAAGGGCAGAGGACGGGCCAATGATGTCGAAGGAAAGTTCATGCACAGACCAGGGCCCATTTGTTAGGGTACCACTCCGGCATTCGTCTCGTGTTGATTGGGCAGCCAAGGCAAACTTCCGATCAGAGCAACCTTATACTAGCATTCTACTGATGATAGCGACTGAATCCAACTTAGCTCTTTGTCAATAATCTGCCAGAGTCGGTATTGGAACCCTAGGACATCACTACCAGGGGAGCTACAGTGGCCACAACTGCTGCCGGGAGCTATCTAATAGAGATTTTTTTTAAATCTCTCAAAAAACGTTAAAGGCACATCATAAAGCATCAACTCCTTGCTTGGTACCTCGCGAAGAGTGCATGTCGCCTGTCTCTAATCTCCACCACGCCACTCCATCGTCGCCGACTTGGGATCCGAACAAAAAAGCCGCGAAGCGCGCACTGCAGCGTCCCGAGCTGTCGCGGAGGCGAGCAGCTGCTCTTTGGCACAAGCCCGGGGCGCGGGGGCGGGCCCCTCGGGGGTCATTGCGAAGGCAGCCGCCGCGCCGCACAGAGGCGTCTGTGTGTCCGCGGCCGGCCGCTTCGCACGTGGTCTGCGCGCCATAAACTCGTGGTGCAAAGGCTGTCAATGCGCGAGGAGACCAATGGAAGTGATGTTGAATTGAATTGAATTGAATTGAATTGAATTGAACTGAATCGAATAGAATCGAATCGAATTAATGCCTTATTTTACGTGGTGAGACTAGGGCCATCAGGCCCGCTCTTCTACCTGACTTCGCAAATTTCGCTACGCTCCTTTCACCAACTAGTAGTGAAAGAAGGTATTTCTTGGGCGAGAAACAGTCGATTTGAAATTAGCTCAGAAGCGTCATTTGGGCTTGATCTTTTACATGCAAGAAAATCTACTCAACATGAGACCGCCGGCTTTACTTCCCCTGCGAAGGAAGGCGTACGAAGGATTTTTTCGCCCTTGAAAATACACGGCTTCGATCGGTTTTGAAATCGCGAACTTGGGTGTAACAGTCCGATACCCTAACCGTTACACCATGTTGAAAGAAGAATGTTGGTAAGCGGATACGATTATGAAGTAAAAATACAAGTAGGGGAGTTACAATGACACTTCGGGGGAAATTTTCTTTTTAAGTAGCTTTTATTCAATCATTTGAGTCCTTCGTCATTGGCTTGAAACAAGTAGGATAGAAAATCATAAGTACATATTTAGGTATATCTTAAGAGGATAATCATTGTGTAAATAAACATTTACAGTATAATGCAATTATTTATTTTTTTCAACGTCAAAAATTAAAACCGTGTGTGACGTACTATGGGGAGAAGTGTATTTTGTGCACGTTTGGTGCAATGTTGTTAAAGCAATGGAAAAAATAGTTACAAATACATAATAAACATTACTCGAAAACTTTTTATTATTTAAGCTAATTTTAGTTGAATACTTTATTTTTTAGTTCTTTATTTAAATTGTTCAACCCATAAGTGCCTTTTGTATGATTTTAATACAGAAACACCATTTAAGGGTAATATTTCATCTCCATTTCTATCGTACTATTTTACATATCTGCTACACGTTTGTTAATTTCGAGAATTCTCTTCGACCTGAACAATGTATTTCCAACGGATGGCTGCGAATACTATACAGCAACCTAGAGTACTAAATTATTGCGTCAGTGTGTCAAAAACTCAAAGCCATAGAGAATTTCCTCCTTTACCAACTAAACAATCCACAACTTTGCCAAAACAAAAATCTAGTCCCAAGCCATTTCACATCGCCATTTTGGGTGAGTCCAGAAGGTTCAATGTACCAAAATTGTCTTTTTGGAGTTTTGCATTGAACACGATAGCGTACTTCATCCTTTATATAAACCAAGGGTAGAGTGCACTGTGGGACATTTTATAACCCAGTAAATGGTGGAGCAATTTAGTTCTATCTGCAGAACTTGACAAACTTGAGAACTATAAGGTTATATCTGTGGTCACTTGCGTGTGTTTACAAAGGGGCGTATCTGTTTCACGTCAACGACGAGAGGAAAGTTTAAAATGGAGTGTGAAAGCTTTTCTGATTATGATAACAGTGGTACAGAATATAATCCGCTTATAAATGCCAGAAAAAATGACTACAAGGGAGGGCAGAAAATTAAGTGCTGCAGAACTGAATAATATTCAGTTTCTCCTTCACAGCCCTTCATTTTCTGCCGCTAATATTCAGGTCATATTATGCTATGTTTGTGTTTAAGGTCATGCCTCGCATTCCATTGTAAAGGAGCTGCAGTCCTACAAATATACCATGGTGTATTTAGTGTTGGGAAATTATTTTATAAAATAGGTTAATAGTACTAATGCCGGTTAGAAAATTCTTACTCGTTACAAGTAGTTTGAAGATGAATTTTCTCACACTTCGTTCGTTCTGAGATGAGTCGTAAAGGGTCTAATTAGGAGGTGTGAACTGCTCCAGGAAATATCAACAATTGAACCAGGTAAATAATATAAAAAAGTGGAGCAAACAAATTTCACGTCTTAATGAAAGAAAGTGAAAAGAGGATTATGTGACTTAAAGTTATTAATAGACAAGAAATTATTTGTAAGTGGAAAGTGGAAGAGCAGGCCTGAAGGCAGAGTCTGTCTTCTTGACATGAAGATGACTTCAATTTCAATATTAGATCTCAAATTGGCCAAGAGGAAGAAATATTTTAACCCATCGAGGCCTGCCCAACATCTCTAGTTAAAGATTCTATTAGCATGTAATAGAACATCACCGAGCAATGTGATTCAAATGTTTACAGGACCTCTTTAATCATTGTAATCAATCAATTTTGCAATTTTCGAAACATCAGAGATTTTAACGACCTGCACCATTTTCTTAAGCGTCGGTTTTGAGAAAGTGTTGTTTTATTTATATTTCAAGCTTATATTTCAAGCAAAAGTGAATAGATAACATGTTAGATCAAGTACGTTACTGCATGGGGACAAGATTTGTTCTCCTTTTGTTACTAGGACCCGGCATGGGATTTTTGTGTCAGAATTTCGCCGCTTTTTCACGCAGCATTACAAAACTTTCTCCACGGTGCGTAAGCAGTAGGTAGAAAATTAAAATATGTTTCAAGTTTTCTGTGCTGAATTTAAATCTATAGGCCAGAATTTGAATATTCAAAACACGTTATAAGAACCTTACTTCTGCTATTCCCAATGACATTTTGCGTAATGAATCTTACCTTCTCATCACTATCCCCATTTTAATGACTGCATTTTTTATGATTGATACTCATATAGAGGTTGAGATTTGGTTGTATTAAATATATTTAAATGGAATGGAAATGGAAAAGGCAATTAAATGGATAATATATAAAATTGGAATATTTTGTCACACAATACCGGCAGTAAAAACAATAAATAAAATCGACACATACACAGTGTTTTAACCATTAGTCTCCGTCACTTGCCCCCAAGAGGCGATTGTGCTGCCCTCACCATCTCTGGAAGTAACATACTCTGAAGATCTGTATAATACTTACAGATTACTTTCCTACGTATGTACGTAGGTATAAGAGAAGGCAAAACGTCAAAGAATAACCCAATTCATCTCAAATTTTGCAAGAAAACTGCGGGATGGAATATCCCCGAAATAAAACCCAATTATTTCTTAGGAGAAATCTAAGAGTAAGCTGTGTTATTACGACCTGCACCCCTCCCCGTCTTCACTCTTGCTTGTGCGCCAAAGCCGACGAACCAAAGCGATTGTTAAGAAACTGAAGACGCGGATTAATTTGGCGAACGCGGGGCGGCAGACGGGGGCTACGCTTTTTACGGTTTTTTTTTTTTAATTCGCTAAGCTGATTGCAGAGTGCGCGCTGTCAAATGGGCGGCGCTCGTGATCCATCACGGAGCAGCCTCCGGCGCCACAGCGCATGCGTCCGCGCGCACGCCACGCTAATTCCGGGCACAAGCAGCGCGCGCGGTGGCGGATTTGTCAATCATTTCGGGCGCCGCGACACG
This sequence comes from Gryllus bimaculatus, assembly GCA_017312745.1. Lineage (NCBI taxonomy): Eukaryota > Metazoa > Arthropoda > Insecta > Orthoptera > Gryllidae > Gryllus > Gryllus bimaculatus. The sequence goes on along the minus strand of BOPP01000225.1, from coordinate 798,728 downwards.
ACGCGGCGATGCGGCTAATCAAAGCGGGGGGGGGGCCGGTGGAGAGCGCTTCTGTGTGTTCTCGCACGCGCGAGTGGGGAGCACACACACACACACACACACACACACACGGCGCGGGGAGGGGAGGGGAGAAAGTATATTGCGTGTTCCATGTCATTTAATGAACTCTCGTAAAGCGGTGCGTATTTTTTTTTTTGGCGTGACCGTTTCACTCGGCGTGATTATGAAGCCCTTCGGCAAGCACCAAAGCCTGTCACCGAGCGTGCGCGTGCCGCCCGCGTTCGGAGGGGGCCGTGGTAATTGTGTGATTGATGCGCCGTCGCCGCCGACCAATAGCCGGGCCACGAATATTTCAGGATAGGATTCCCCGGGGTATTCAGAGCGCTTTAAAAACTTCAATTTGGGGTATTTAAGGCGCGTTTGCTGTCCGGTTTAGTCAATTTATTTCCGTACTTTGACAAATAGTACTTTACAACTCACAGAAACCATATTTTATTCATTGTGTTCTTACTTTCTCGCACCTACTTCGTAACCTCTTATTAAAATATTACATTAATATAATATTTAAGTAAAATTAACGTATTAATGTAAATCGGATAAAGGATTTTGATTGTAAAACTAAGTATTTTATGAATGAAATAAAATCTTGAAATTAGGTGAAAGTCTCGTGCTTCAAATACGCCAAGTCAACGATGCATGATGTCATTTATTAATTCACACAATCATGTGCAAGCCTGTAAGTGAGTATTTATTTAATTTTCGTTTCATTAATGCCTCTTATTATTAATTTACAATTAATATTTACAACTCTTATCAATTGCGTGTACTTATTATTTAAATTAGACTACCGGAACAATAATGGATTTGTGGTTGAAAACTAGTAAGCTTCATTCCAGGGATGCGAGCCCTACTTCTGCTACTGCTGTTGAAAATGTACGAGATGCTAGTATCAAAAAATTGTCTGCTGTCTCGGATTTAGCCATCAGTAAAAAGCGCAACTATAATGAAAAATGTTATAAGAAATTTGGATTTACTTGGATTGGTGATGAAAATGAACCAAAAGTGTTATGAATTGAATATGTACATGTGATGCGCAATTTAAATCCTGCAAAATTAAAAAGATCGAATCATCCTACTTTATAAAATAAAATAATTTATTTCAAAATAAAATGTAGTCAGTTGAGAGATAGAAAAAAGACCTTTACGAACTTTGTTGCGAACGATAATAATGCTTTGAAAGTATCGTATAGTGTCAGTTATCGTATTGCTTAACAAGGTGAAGCTTATACGATCTCAGAAAAAAATAATTAAGCCATGTATAAAAGATGTAGTTATTACCATGGCGCGGGAAGAACATGCTAAATTAGTTGATTATTCGGATACAACAATTTCAAGGCGTGTAATACGTCTAATTCTTTGTGAAAATGAGCTCATAAGAGGTTTGCAAGATTCTAAACAGGGATTTACTATTCTACTTGACGAAACTACACATACAGCCGGATTAGAGATCTTGTTCGTTATTATGAGATTATCTCCATGGAACGGCTGTTTAAGAAGATATGCTAATTTGCAAAGGCTGCTAACTAGAACAACTACGGAAGAAATTTTTAATTTGGTAGATTAATATTTCAAAAAGCGAGATGAATCTTGGGATTTATGTCATCAACTATGTACTGATGGAGCCGAGGCAACGCTTGGTAAATTGAACGACGTGGTTGCACGCATGGAACAAAAAATCCTCACATGAGAAGAATTCCTTGTTTTTTTCATCGACAAGCTCTTGCAGTGAAGAAAATGCCAAAAGACGTACTTAATTATTGTGTTGAAATTACCAATTTTATCAAATCAAGGCCATTCAATTCAAGACTTTTCATTTTATTATGTCAAAGCATGGGAAGTTTACATAAAACACTGCTGTTGCCGTTGATTATCTCGTGGAAAAGTGTTAGCAAGATTTTGCGAATTAAAAGATGAAATAAGAATTTTCTTATCTGAGCATGTACCTCAATTAGCTCAAAAATTAAATGATGCAGTTTGGATTCAGAAAATTGTAAATCTAGCAGATATTTGTATCTATTCCAATGAGCTCAGCATTTCGCTTGAAAGGAACAAATATCAATATTTTCAAGGAAAATCATATGCACTTTTTTGGACACAAAGAGCCTCATTTCATCACAGGGGATAGTCCAGCCCACTGTGAAGTCCTCTTAACCCTACCCCTATCCTAATTCCTTCTAAATTCTGGCTGCTGGGTAGTAACGGAGGAACGCGTGTGAGAAATCTGTAAGCGGAGAAGCTACCTGGCGTTCCTCTTGACAACTAACTACTCTCACAGATACCCTAACGTTAAAATCAATAATGTGATCGCTAATGACCTCGACGTTAATGCGACCTCAGTAAAAAATACATTATCGAAAAGCTAGAGTCCTAAGCAAAATGTCAAACCAGTGATGCTACAGCAGTATGAACGTCCTCTATTTCTAGCGGTATTATGAGAGATACGTTTACAAAACGCGAAATTAAATTTCGTTGTACATAAATGTAGACGTCAATAGTAAATAACGCATCTACAGAAAGAAATAGTTTTAGTGTGTCATAAAAATGAAAGCACGCGAAAATTTAAGAACAGAAAACTACTTAAAATATCCATCCGCTTCCTTACCCGAACCGACAACATCCAACCGCTCTACATCTATATATCTTCTGGCTTGATTTGTGGTTTCAAAAGCATTACACTATAAAAATGTACAAGAAAACGTATTACTGCATACGGAAAAATTCAAAACACCTATATGTCTCAAAAGAAAAGTATAGTGTACCTAAATAGTGTTATTACCCGCTTGTAACACTCGCAAAAGGTGTATTTTTACCAAAATCGGAACATCTATTTTGTGCAGATTTACTCAACTCTCTACGTATTTCTGCGTTTTACTCTACTACGTATTCTATGAAGTGCAGTCAGAGTACACTTGGTATATTCGAGTACAGCGATAGAGAGCGGGGCATCCGGAGAGAAGTAGTTTCTCGACGTCGAAGGGAAAAGCATTGCAAGAAAGTGAAGGCGTTGGCGAGGCGAGGCGAGGCGAGGGGAGGTGAAGCCTGGCTCAAGAGACGTGGCGGGAGAGGCGAGAGGAGAGGCGCGAGAGCCGAAGCGGTATAGATGAGGTGAGTGAGGCGGGGCGAGCGAGGCGAGGAGCAAGAGGCGAGGCGAGAGGCGGGAAAGGCGAAGCGCGAAATGGCAAGTGCTAGGCGCGAAGGGCATGGCGAGAGGCGAGGCGAGAGGCGAGGCGAGAGGCGAGGCGAGGGGCGATTCGAGAGGCGAGGCGAGAGGGAGGCGGAGGGAGGCTGAGAGGCGAGGCGAGGCGAGGCGAGAGCGAGAGCATGGCGAGGCGAGAGAGGCGAGAGGCGAGGCGAGAGGCGAGCGAGAGGCGAGGAGCGAGAGGCGAAGAGGCGAGCGAGAGGCGGAGGAGAGGCGCAGAGCGAGAGGCGAGGGGAGGAGGCGAGGGCGAGGAGGGCGACGGCGAGAGGCGAGGCGAGAGGCGAGAGCGAGAGGCGAGCGAGAGGCGAGTAAGACGTGAGGCGATGGTGGGGTCGAGAGGTCGAGGCAGGACGGCTGCACGAGGGCGGCGGGACGCGAGGGCGGGGCGACGCTATCGCGCTGCATGCGGAGCGTATTTTCACGGCGGGGGACGCGGTGGGTTCGGGCGCCCGAACGGCTCTAACTCACAGGCGCTTTCATTAGCGCGCGGCGCGGTGACGGCCGCTATCGCCCGCGCAGTCGCCGCGCGCGTCGCCAGCGTCGCTTCGCCGTCTCGACCCGCTGGAATTTGCCGAACCCTCTGACCCGCGTGGACAACACGACTGTGTTACGCTTTCGGACACGTTTGATGTTTTTGTACTCCATTTGCTGCGTTAGCGGTGGCAATTGTAACAATATTGCGGCAGATTTTGTGGGGAGTAGTGTTTAGAAAGGATTTTGAGTATTAAATTGGCGGGGTGGTCATATAAAATTGAGTCTTCTAAATTTTCTGTAAAGAATACACATCTGTTGTCTCGCCTTCGCTGTTCATTAGTTGTGTAATACGTAAGATTGTTAAGAGAAGAGTTCGGAGCTCGCAGTGGGACACTGACTTTTTTGTTGCTTTTTTACTGAGATAGTTTTTCGCTTTTCCAATTAATAATTTACGGGAATTAAATATCTTTTTAATATATGTTAGTGCTGATGGTTTTTATGAATATATCCCGAAATTTTTTGCTTTCCGAAACACGGCATATTTTTTACTATTTACTTACAAACAGTAAAATGTTTCCATTTTAATTCTCACCGACGCTAGGATGGTATTATCGGTTTACTCGAACTTCTTTTATTTTTTATTAGAGATAATTTTTACACATAAATTGCATAAGTTCGTAGTATGTGGCTAGGCGAAGTTTCTAATAGATGGCCTAACTATACTAAAGTGTTAAAAAATAACCTTCAATTGGATTACAACTATTTCATGTATTGAGAAGTATTTTATGTATTTTAATACAATTACATCAGTTTTGTGCAATCAACGTTTTTATGCTAATGAGAAATAAAGGGCTGAACATTTACATTGAACATTACGTTGGAAGCTGTAAGTGCCCATTACTATCGCGGTGAACTTCAAAACAGAACTCATGGTCACGAGGCTGGTTGTTTTGTATTCATAATGATTCCGGGTGTATCAGCTGCTTCAGACATGAGTCGCGTAAGGTATGCTGTTTTCCTTGAGATGGCAGTGATATTCCCGCCTTGGATGGAGAGATCTGGCGCACTACATGTTGGTTTGCGGGGCGTTTCCCAACCGGGTGTCTCCACAGCGGGGTACCGCTTGACCTTGCAGCTTAGAGCGTCCGACGCGGTCTCGGCCTGTGTGGTATTGCAGTGCATGTTAATGTGTGTGAAAGGAGTGGGATAGGAAAGGAAGAGGAAGGAAGATGCTCTCGCGTCCGTTTAGGGTTGGTCGGCATGTCGCTAATGTTGATCGGAGACACTAAACTACCATCAGAGCAGCCAGCCGTTAAAAATTTCCCCATGCAGCAGGACTGAATTCGACCTAAGCTTCTCATCCACCGAGGTATTGCGTGGTGTTGAATCGGGAGACACCAAGGTAAAACTCGATCAGGGCGCCTGCCGTAAAAATTCCCCGCAGCCAGCGACTGAATTCGACCTAGCTCTCATACCAGCTCGAGGTTGCCTGGTCTGATGAAGAGACAAGATAAACTACCGATAGAGCATCCGCCGTAAAGAAATTCCCCGCAGCCAGCGACTGAATCCGGGACTACTCTACATCCACGAAGTTCGCCTGGTGTTGATTGAAGACCCAGGAAACTACGATGAGGGCAAGCCTGCCGTAAATATTCCCTACAGCCAGCGACTTAATTCGACAACTCATCAGTCCACCGAGGTATTCGCTGGTGTTGATTGAAGACACGCAAGTAAAGTAGCGTCCGAGTAGCCATCCGCGATTCCCGCAGCCAGCGGTTGATCCGACCTCTCTCACGCGAGATTTGCTGATGTATTGATCGGAGACACCAAGGAAACTACCGATCAGAACAGCCAGTCCGTTAAATTCCGCGGCGGGCGCGACTGAATTCGACATAGCTATCATCACCGCGGTTTCGCCTGGGTGTTGATTGAAGACACAATGCTGTATGGGGTTGATAAAGGCTAAGAGCGAGTGCGAAGCAGGGCAGCCGCTAGAGGATTCGCCCGGCCAGCACAGCGATTCGAATCCGACCTAGACCTCCAACGCGCGTAGATTTTTGCACTGATGTTGATCGAAAGACCAAGGGACAACTACGATAGAAAGCAGCGCGTCGTAAATTCCGCCGGCAGGCGTACTGATCGACTAGGGCTCTATCCACCGAGGGTTTTCGCTGGTGTGGGAGTCGGGAGACGAAACCGAGAAAACTACCGATGAGAGGCCAGCCTTGCCGGGTAAAAACGTTTCGGCACAGGCAGCGAGCTGAAGATATCGCTTAGCTCTCCGATGCGCGCGCGAGGTATTGCGCGCCTGGGTGTTGATTGAAGAACAAAGACAACTACCGATGGGAGCATGCGTAAATATTACCCTGACAGCCAGCCGCTTTAAGTTCGAACCTACGCTCATCCACCGAGGTATTCGCGGTCTGGTGTTATTGAAGACACAAGGGATACAACTAACGCGATGAGGGCAAGCATTGCAGGACTAATGTAGTTCCCCTACAGCCAGGACTTAATTGGACTAACTCTCATCAACCGAGATATTCGCTGTGTGTGATCTGAGGACACCAGAGAAACGGACAGCTACCGATCAGAACAGGCAGCGTATAAAATTCGCCGCGCGGCCCACGACTGCAAGGTGTCGACTAGCTCTCATCACGAGGTATTCGCCCTGGTGTTGATGGGAGACAACGAGTAAACTACGATCAGAGCAGCCAGGCATTAAAATTCCGCCAGCAGAGCGACTGAATTCGACCTAGCTCTCATACGAGGTTGTTTCGCGTGGGTGTTGATGCGGAGCACGCCAAGTAACACTAGCGTATCAGAGAGCCAGCGTAAAAATTCCCGGCAGCAGCGACTTTAATTCGAGCCTAGGCTTCGCTCAGTCACCGAGGTTTTCGCGTGTGTTATGCGGAGACTCAAAGGAAAAACTACGATTCAGGGGCAGCCTGGCCGTAAAATTTACGCGCAGGCGCAAGCGGACTGTAAGTTCGAATCTAGCTCTAACCGCCGGAGGTTATTTGCGCTAGGGTCTTGATGCGAGACAAGTAACTAGCGATCAGAGTCACCCAGCGTTAGTAATTGCGCCCACGCGGCAGCCAGGACTGAATCCGACTAGCTATACGCGCGAGGCTGCAGGGGGTCCGAAGCCGCGGCGAGGGGTTGGAGGGACTCGGCGTGGGCGCTGGTGAATGGACGCGGGCGACGGACATCGGTGCGCGTGGCGGTGGGGTGTGGGGGTGGGCGCCCGGAAGCCAGGCGCCAACGCCGACGGCCGCGCCTGCTCTGTGTCAAGCTGTCGACGGCGGCGGCGGCGGCTGCCACTGCCTGTGCCACTGCCCAACGCGGCGCCGCGCTTATCGCCCGTCACGTCGCCCCGGCCGTCTTACATTCTCTCCAACCCGTTCCTACTCCAAGCACGATCACAGCGCAACCATCACTATCCTCATGGCGAATGGGGGGGAACTTGGAATCTGGTGCCGGAAGTAGTAATGGCAAATTTTGTCAAAACAACGACACAGCGATATTTCGATTCATTACCCAAGGCTTTTCGATGTCGATGAAAACGTCGACAAAAACAGCGATGTTTAAAATGTCTATAGTTCAAAAATAAAACACATAGTTTTATCTCATCCTGTTTCCATTTCAATTTCAGTACTTAGATGAATTATAATTTATCGTTTGGTCATGAATAAATAATATTTTAAAATTATGTTTATTGAATGTAAAAAAGGAATAAAAAATAAAGGACATTGTATTTTGCCCTTTCTCCATTGATTCATCGTGCAATTATAAATCATGTAAGAAAAACGTCTATCTAATTTAGTAAATTTTAGTTTTAAGTGTGTTCTGCGTTAAATTGTTCTGTTAAAAACTTACCAGAAAAATAAGCGCAGCGTGTATCACTGCTTTCAATCGTAACCAGCACTGCTATAGGTCGCGATCATACATCTAGCGGCACGACCGCGTAAGGCGGGAAAAACTGTGATATAATCCCACCGTGAAGTAGGGCCTTGAGGGGCATAGTTAGAAAATTCGCACTATAAGTCACGATCGATGTGCCCAAACGAACTTGACAGTATCATTGTCTTACCCCGGAATGCGTGTAAATTCTCATTCAATACTTCCGGATTACGTCATGAAAATGAATATTATCAATTTTATACATTATGCAGAACACATTAATAACTACTAGTACATTATGAAACTGAGGGCACGCTCGTGGCTTTTTTTACACTCATGTAATGTCATATTATGAATTTCATATATTTTATATTTAAAAGATAATTATTACACATCAATTGCATAGCTTCGTACTATGTGGCTAGACCGAATTCCTTTATAATATCTACTTACTAAGTATTAAAATAACCTTCATATATTAAAGCTAACTCCATGTATTAAACAGGGGCGGATCCAGAGCCAAATTTTGGGAGAGAAAATTCAAAATGATTTGGTGAAAGGTGTTATATTACTGATTTCGTAAAATGTGGTAGGCTACACCAGCTTAAGCGGCAAAACGATTGTATTTATTATTCGATTAATGATTATCCTAAAATATTTTTCCTTGAAAGTTTTCTGACAAGTTAAAATTAATGGATATTGAAAATAATTAGGGAAAAAAAATTCTCTAATTTTCCCATGGATCCGCGCCTGTATTAAAGCAAAGTATTGTATATATTTTTATACCTCTCAAATTTTCTCAGATTTAAAAAAAATTGTACATAACTTCATTTGAAGATGTTTTTGATTACCACATTTCAATATGAAAAACTTTTCATCATAATTGTATTAGTAGAAAGACGTAGAAAATTTTTGAATGAACGCTATCCAAGATCAAAATTTAATACAAAATCTTGATATAGTTTTGAGAGAAAAAAAGGTTTAAAAATTTAAAGACTGTTTATATTTTACGCGAAATTACGCGAAAACTTTTTGAAGTAAAAACTACTCAAATTTTCCAAAAATTGCCCACGACCTTAATTCAAAACCTATCTTTAAAGAACGGATTAGACCTTTATTAAGAAAAAATCTCTATCATCCATATTTTTGTTATGGAAAGACGCCGCAGATTTGCTTCGAAATTTGCAATTTTCGAAAGACAGGGATTTTAACGAAAATAAGACCTGCACCATTCTCTTATGCGTTCCTTACTCTATCGAACAAAAAGTTTAATAAAAAAATATTGACCACTATTTGAAAAATTTGAAAATGTCCCAGGAGCTTCATGTAAAATACCCCTAAAATTAAATTATCGGTTTCAAATTCAAGGGTCCGCGACATCAGCGAGATGGATTATGGAATATCAATTTTGAAAAAAATCGGCTGAACGTTTCAGCCAATACCATTGTTCACACACAGTCAGACAGACAGATATTTTGCCGTCAATCAATTTTTCGGTATCGAGGACCCACAAAACATGTATTCCGACTACACTACGTGTTAGAGGAAGTAATTTACTATGTAGAGGAACAAGTTTTATTCACTTTTTCGGCCCGGCAATAAGATTTTCTGTGGAAAATTCGCTTTCCCCTCGCTGTATTACAATACATACTTTGTCTATACTGCGTAACCAGTGGTGAGAAAATAAAATAATTTTTCTTTGAGATACATCACTTCGGAAATGAGCTACTTTTCGTGACCATAATGTTTACTGTCATGATGGAATGTGTTGGGTCAATGCGATCATCCCTATGTCAAGTGAAACGTCGTTGGTGGCGATGGCAAACAAACCAGTTGAAATGAGTTCAATTTTCTCACGGAATCGATTAGTATTTTCATGGTATTACAAAACCGTTACAACTACCAGGAGAAAGCAAGCGCTGCGACAGCACCGCGTTCATCACAAAAGTTCCACAAAATCATTTATCGTAAAACCAAAAGAAATGCAACAACTCCCGTACGACCCACCTCCCATCTCGCCGCCGCAGCCGCCCGCCGCCATATAAACTCTTCCAGGAAGCGCCCCGAGGCGTTTTGTAAGCGGCAATAAAAATGACAGGCGCCGCCGCCGCGCTCGGGCCTTGGCGTCACGCGACTCGGGCCTCGCCGGCCCTCGCCCACTCGTCCTTCGGAAAGGGCCTCCTCGCAACGGGCGCATACATTCACATTAAGTGTCCCGCGGATTAAGGCTGCTAACATTTAGGCTTCATTAGGCAAAACTCTATTTACAAACTGTTGAAAATAGTTCGTTATATGTATTTCATAATGTGTGATAAACATGGAAATACGAAACTATCATGGATAGAAAAGTTTTTAAAGCCTAGTTACTCTTTACCTATAATAATAATAATAATAATAATAATAATAATAATAATAATAATAATAATATGAAATAAACGTCGCTGGCGTAGCTTCGTCGTTTCTCCCATGGATATGCACCTGCTGACACCTATGCTGATAAGCTACTGTTGACGATCTGTTAATCACGAAAAATGCCTGCGAAAGCAAGCAGTGCGGAGGATAATTTAGGAAATAAGGCTTTTCAAAATGCGATTAACTCTTTTCACAAAGAAATTACACATTCAATGTCTTTTAAGAGGTACTGAAGGATGGTGGAAACCTCAGCGTAAGAACAGATTACCAGTTAGTGAAGGCGTCTGGGATCCCTTTGCTGGTAACGGTGAACTGAATAGCAGCGTGAAGAACTGTATCGAATGCTTGGGATGAATCTGGTACAACAACGTAACCGCCTCCTAAGTTTTTCATGACACTGACTGCTGCGTGAAAAGTCTAAGAATCTGAACTTTAGCGAAACTGCCAGTGGGGGACAAATCTCTTTTGACGCGGATTGAACTTCGCCACGTATCGAATGCATTTCTCCATTACATCCCAAAATATTCTGAAAAGCTGAGAACCAGTAATGATGGGTTGAGCTTCGGTACAAGCTTATTATCCTTTTTGGGTAAGGATGCTGCGATTAGCTTTCACCCAGAGGGCACAAAGCCACTGTATAGAATTTGGGTGTACAATAGCGAAAATAATTCAATTTTTGCTCCTGAAGATAAAAGTTATCTTTTCTGGAGCCTTAATTTTCATCCCAGCCACGCGGCTTTTAATTGAAGCGATTTGCACCGCATATAAAATGGTGTCGGGGTCGATTTCAGGAGTCGCTTATTCACTTAAGCACCTTCTTTTATAATTCGAAATGCCGAATTAGGGGCGTAGTACTGAATTTTTACTGGTCATTAAGTAGGTAGTAATGGTAGCTTTCGGTGGCTTAGCCATCAGCGAAAGCTGCTATTGAATTAAAAAACATTGTTGGCAATGACATCTTTAATTATTTTAAAAATGCCAAAGATATCTTACCACAACACCTATATAGGTAGTAATGGATTTGTACAGGACATTAGCCTCGTCCTCCTGAAGGGTCTGTTGATCAACACTTGTACAGACAATGTTCGCTCTTCGTCAATAGTGTTGGACCATTCTTAAAAAGGTCCTACGTCCTGGTATAAGATTACTGCTTCCTAGCGCGTTTGCCAGCTTGACTACGGTTTTCCAGCGTGTCTCTACTAACTTGGTATAGGTATCATCCAAAGAGCCCTGGGATTGAATATTTCTTTTGATCTCAGCAAGCTCTAGATTTACGAGTGTATTAGTTTCACATGTAACCCAGGTTCCTATCCAAATTAAAAAAAAAAATATTTTCAGTGGCGTAGCTTCTGGCGTAGTCCTGTTAGCTGAATCTTGGGGTCTCAAATCTTCAGATGAGGATGATGATGATTCTGCAGTCACAATAGCTTCAGCTCCAATGAAAGGGCTTACTCAACAGGGTAGCCATATTCTTAGTAGATAACTTTGGTGGCTCTTTCTCCATTGCAGCCATTTTCATAATACTTTCCGCAGAGAAGACTCTCCCTGCTCTAGGCACAGCAGTCCACTACGCTACGTCATGGCAGCCCGACCTTTATTTGCAGCATCCGGGTGGGTATGGCGACAACATTTAATGTTGCGAGAACCATGATTTGGTTGCAAAGTTGGAGGAGCACAACTCATACATAAATTCTCTTTTAAATCCTTTCGAACCAGGGTATTTCGAAAACTGCCTTAAAGCTCATAGCTTCCTTTTGTAGTTCTTGCTACATATGGAGCATATAAAGATTATGGGGGAATCTCTATGAATCGTGCACTGCCTAACAGAAAAAGTGATGCATCCAGAATGAGTAGTCCAATATTATCCCATTTCGGTATACATACATACCATTGATTTGTGAATAAATGATTATATTCACACGTATCTGTAATGTCTTGAACGCGCCCTCCAGAGTGCATTCATAATGTCATCATCCAGTTGTTTTCAGTTAACTGCTGCGAGTCAAACACTTCTCTTTCTCTTTCTCTTTCTCTCTCTCTCTCTCTCTTTCTCTCTCTCTCTCTCTCTCTCTCTCTCACACACACACACACACTCACTTACTCATTCACTCACTTACTCATTCACTCATTCACTCACTCACTCACTCACTCTCTGTCCCTCACTCTCCTCCTTCACCCGACCCTTCCCTCCCTCTCTCACACTCCCTCTTCCTCCCTCTCTCAGAAATGTATTCATAAATGAACAGAGTTGCAGGTAAATTGTCGAACTATAGTTCATAAGTCTTTCATTCTATAGAATTCCCTAATGACTTAGAAACAATACATCCAGATCTAGTTGTAGGAACTAAAACATTGCTGAGCCCCGTCAATAAAAAAATAGAATTGAAATATATGCAGTGGAAGAAACCGATTAGGTGGGGGAGGAAAGGTGTTCATTCAAGTCATATCAGAGCTAAATAGTTCATATTACATATCGAACAAAGAATCAGAAATTATAAGAATATAATTTTAGGACAAAAATAAAGAATGTCTTATAGTTTACAAGAGTCTATTGAGCAGCTACCAATGATTCGAATTTTCTTTAAACGTTGACGGAAGTGAAGAGAATAGACAAATTTTCCAAGAAAAAAAGTATTGTACCTGGCAGCTTACATATAACCGGAGTAAAGCAAGAGGGTGGGACAGTTGACCAAGCTGACCAGGGCGGGGTGAACAAGACAACGCCACCGACAGCAGGCCGTTCGCTCTTTGTGTGCGATGTCTTCCTTCTGTAACTAAACCACTTGTACGTTAGACTCTCAAGAATTAGTGAACGAAACTGTTCAAATAACAATAATAATAATAATGATAATAATGATAATAATGATAATGATAATAATAATAATAATAATAATAATAATAATAATAATAATAATAATAATAATAATAAATAGTGAGAAACGTTTCTTTCTTCTACAAAAGAAACACACGTGAATAAATCTCAACTGTTAGAATAGTTGCTGTACAATACACATGCTGTTAAGTGAGGATAATATCACATAAGCTTGTCTTGATTACATGGAAGTGAGTTTCCAATTTTGTAATACCATAATTAGCTAATCTTGCTTCGCTACATCCGAAAAAAATTAAAACAAACAATTTGGAGCAGTTTTTGAGAAAATGATTGCTTAAAAATCGCCTATGTTTCACTCAAAAGTACGCGATAACTACTCAAATTTTCGAAAAGTTGAACGTGATATTATTTAAAGGTCTTATTTGATGAAAAAATGTATTTAATGAAATAAAATTTTTAATATTGGAATTGTAGGAAGAGGCCGAATAGTCTGAACTTTTGAAATCCTCGATAATTCGGAGAATTCAATGAACATGTAACCTGAGTCTTTTATTTAAGCATCTTTTACTCTATCTGAAGGAGGAAAATTTAAAAATTAAACCCATTTTTAAGGAAAGTTAGAAAATGTTGAGGCTTCAAGGAAAGGACCTCCAAAATTGAAATAACCATTTCAAACTCATAAGACTCTGAAATCGTTCAAATTTATCGGGCATATTATTTTTGATAAAATGGTCTGAACTGTTTAGCCACTACCGTTGCCCACACAAACAGACAGATGGACAGTCTGACGGAGATACGTTTAGCCGTAAACAAAATTTTCGGTATCAAGGTCCCACCACCTGTCTACACAACTTGTTAGAAGAGAGGAACATACAGAGGAAAAAACATCATATATAGGCAAAAATGTCCACGATAATTCGGTAGTTCGGGAAGTTTTTTCAACTTCTCGAGAAAATCACTAACGAAGCTTCAGCAGCAATATAATTTTTCATATGTAAGTGCGCACTCTCCTACAAAAAATTGGAAAATGTGCGCATTCTAACAGAGGACATCACAAGACATCCTGATCGCACTCCTCGCAAGAATTACTGTAATCGACGATTTGTTGGCCTTGAGGCACTTGAGAAAATTATTTTTAGTGATGAGGACTAATTTCATCTGGTCGGATGTGTTAACCAGCAAAACAGTCGACTCTGGGACCGAGAATCCATAGAAAACAGAAGAGACACAATTGCGTTGAAAAAATATTGGAATATGGTGTGCCATTTATCGATGCAGAATAATTGTTTCGTGGTTTTTTCAGAGTAACAGTAACGGCGGATACGTAGAATAATATATTGAGAAATTTTGTATCCCTTCTTGAAAACGATGGGGAAAATTATTTCAGCAGGATGGAGCGATATCAGTTACTGCCAAGTCGACGATGCAATTTTCGGAAGAGTTTTTTTAGAATAGAATAATTTCTCGAGGTTCGTGGCCCCCTCGTTCACCTGATTTGTCACCACCAGATTATTATCTTTGGGACTGCCTCAAAAGAAAAGATAATGCGAACAAGCCTGCTAATGTCGAAGAGCTGCAAAGAAACATCGATGAAGCGATTCGCATGCTTGACGAAGAATTTACATCGGGTTATAGCAAGGGTTCTCATGCGACGTAATGCTTGTTAGCAAATGGAGAGCATTTTGAACTTTTTTTAATGTTTGCTTGTTTTCGACACCAATTAGTCTTCATAATAAATAATTTCCTTTCCTTCTTTATCGGATATTAAACCAACTTTCTTATTTTTGTTTGCGGGGAATTTTCCAAACCTTTTTTCTTAAGGTGGAAATAAATGAGATGAACAAGCCTGTGGTGTATCATCATCCAGTAACTATCTTTACGCGCAATTTAGTCTGTTATTATTATGTACTAACAATTGCTTTGCGCTCTTTCAAAAGTATTTTTTATTTTTAAAGTAATATTATTTCAATAATAATAATTATTATATTAATAATTATTATTATTATAACAAACATTTGTTCTGCAAATATGGAATTTATAATTTATAAATATTTACTTAAAACAGCAAGTATAAAACACATGTATATTTCTGCAGCGTATTTGTTGTGAAACTAAAACCAACAATATTTTTTATTAAATCTACACGAATACTTATTATACGTGGCAAGCTTATGTCAGTGTTAAACGATTACGAAGGAATCGCTGTTCTTGTCAATATAATATTTTTCGACGCCATCCAAGCTGGCGCGTGCCTTTCTCTTTGAACTCGTGGCCACAGTCACCTGTTCTTCTCCTCTTGCCGGAATTAGGGGGAGGGGATTAAGCGCTCTTCCCGACAGTTTACCTGCTTGAAACCGCCAGCCGTTATCCGACCCCTTCAAACTTAGTCGCCAGGGCAATTCGCTCTCTTTGCTGTTGGTTGCATTTTAAACCGATCACCGGGTAGCTTACCTCAGCACTGTACCAATATGCTTCCAAACACTAACTTTAAAAAAATTAAAATCATTATTGTCAATATTGGGTTATGTTCTTTAAAACTATCTTCAAATTCTGAATAAATCGTTTAGTTTTCTTAGGATATATTGGGTATGTGTAATATCATGAATATGAGCAGAAGTAAAATGTTACATAATGAAGTCGACCATGATTATAGTCTAATCAGACTTAGTGAAGTTTCTATTATAGTGAATTGAAGTCACAGGTGCCGATTCATATTCTAGTACGTAACAAAAAAAAGCATTGGAAGATCCGGTTTTAGTAAACTCTCAGCGTCGGTTATAAAGAACAAAGAAAATACAACTAAAAAAATTACACCTCAAATCCGTGAATTCACATAATACTAAAGATTTGCTTGTAGAGGATCTCGTGAATTGGTTTTGTATCAGTGATGGTGAAAGAAAGGAATGGATGGATCCATGCCACTGAAGGAATATTTCAGCTCATCCATGACAGTTTTCTACAGCTCAAAGACTTCGTGGTTGTGGACCACAAATAAAACTAGTGGTGCTACGTCAGCACATACATAATTGCATTACTTCAAACTTTTGCAATTTGTGAAAGTTCAGAGAGTTCAACGAAAATGAGCCCTACGCCCTTTTCACGACTTCTTTGCTCCACCCATGTAATAAATATAAAGAAAAACATTGGATCCGTTTTTGAGAATTTTTTTAACGAACTGAATTAATTCAAGCAGAATATATGCCAAAACGACTAGTTATTAAAAAAAAAACATTGTATATGAACTATTTTAGATATAAATTTTAGAGCATATTTTATTTACGAAAAACTCTTTATCGTCAGTATTATGTTTTTGCAATGTTCTTTCTAGCAATTTTCAAAAATGTAGAGAATTCTCAAAAAATGGGATCATACCAATTATTGCACGGTTAGTTGCATAGGAGTACAAAGTTGAAGAAAAAGAGTAGAGCTCTTTGAGTAATCAATTGTTTAAAATTTACTTATTTTTCACGCAAAATTACGCAAAAACCAGTAATATTTTCGAAAAAAAAATTACATAACTTATTTCAAGATCTCCTTTTACTTTCTCGCTACTATTTAAGCAGCATAGAGAACGTAAAAAAATGCTGCAGGAATATTGTGGTGCTCTAACAGAAAATACTTTCTCTAACCATAATTTCTGCTGCCCATGCTCCGCTAGATAACACTACTACATAAACATGCAAAAATATTTTCCACCAGCAAAATTTATTTTCCGCACCGAGACTCGAACTCAGCTCCTCCAAGTTAAAAGTCGACGGCTATACCACAACGCTATAGAAGTGTCGTAAGGTTCGACCTCGCGCATAGTCAATACTCTTTCTTCATTGATATATTCATAAAGAGGGCGGTTTCTTGAGCGAAGTCGACGAATAAGGACTGTAAACTGCGAGCTACCATCCCTCATTTTAGCGGGTAAATATATACATCGTCGGCCTCTGCGCCTCGACCTATGCGATTCGTTCCTGCTCGACGGCACAGCACGACAGCCTTATTCTGAAGGCATGACTCACCGGCTGAGCAGGACTGGGATATACCACCCAAATAATGCATTTTGGGCTTAGAACTCTATATTAACCCTTATCTGCCTAGCGTGCTCGTTATGACATGCTCTACGAATCTGTCACTAGCTTTCATCTTAAAATGTAGCAGTAATGCAATTAGAACTTCTATTTCCTAAATGGTGACTTCATGTGCGTTTCAAAATTTTGAGGGAAAATGATTTAATAAAGTTTTTTTTTAAATTATAAAATTGTGAAATGAAAATGTTTTACAAAATAATACTGGCAGATAAAGATTTCCTACTAGCTGCAGCGCCTGGCGGCTTAGCTCATTGGGCAGCGTGCTCGCTTTTCATGTCGTGACCGCGGATTCCATTTCCGGTCAGGCAAGATTATAGTGTGCGTTTTCTGTGCAATGTTCCAGTGTATGTTGCTGTGTGACGACGTGAAAACTCTGGTTGAGAAGACCAGAATATGGCATGGGGATGTCTCGGTGCTAACCATACCTATTGCCTTAACCTGTGTGCGCGAGGCAGGGACGTCGCTGGTAGGCCATGGCCCACACACGGGTCGACGCTCCAAGAACAAGCAAAGTCAGCTGCAGCACTCATGATGTGATGATGTAGCAGCTAATATATTGTAGGTTTTGTAGAAGAAAGTTACTTTTCATGATCTATCTATGACAATAAAATATCCTTTTTTTTTTTCAACATCAGCGCACTTTCACTCAAGGCATTTGCTGTCAACAGTAGCTAATTCCATTGGTGAAAATCAGAAAGTCAAAAATCTTCGCCGGTCCAAGCGCAGTTTGATATGAAAGGGATGTCCTCGAAATAATTTTGGTGAGAATAAACTAGGTTCAATCTAAATCCTTTTATGAGGTTATGATTTTATGACCTTAGCTAAACTACTAAATGTTGATTTTGGTTTGTAATTGAATTTGGTTTTGAAAATAAACAGCTCATTTCTTTGCTTGTAGAGAACCTATTCCATCCTCTCTCCAATCGTTCATTTTCTTCAAGAAACTTACGATGATATAGATGCTATCTAAATACAAGTTACACCCATTTGTGTATCATAAATCTACAGATAACTTTGTGACGGCTACTTACCTCCTGGTAACATTAAACTGTCATGAAGAACTTGCGAAAAAACATTAGTTGGTCGAACGCCCAAAACCCTTTGATGGCATTTCCCAGAAGATTTACTTTGCATTAACCTTTTGGAAGAACTCATAAGAACTCATAAATTGCATATGATTTGTTAAGTGATTGCAGCCGTCAAACTTTTATGGCCAATAGATGACACATTAATCATGTGAACAGAAAGGTGGCCGTGAGGCCGATTGATCAGAAAGACCAAATTAACTTGAATAAATTATATTGATAAGGACTGATCTTTAACGTATGAGGCACTTGGATTAGAACTGATAAGCCACCAACAAGACAAATTGAGATATTAGCCTTTTGTGTTTCTGCCAGAGGTTAACAAACCACTGGTCAACTTTGGAAGTACAGTAATATATTTCAGTAAAGAATAGATAATACAGTAAAGAATACAGCATTACGGAATGTTTACATACTATTTCGATATATGGTTCAACAATATTTCATAAACTTATACGTTTCGTTCAACATTGTAGCCTTCATCAGGCAAATAAGGAATTGCTTTGAATTGGAGTACATAAATGCCGAGAGAAAGAGTAAAAATTCCATATTCAAAAACATCTTTCCATATTGCAATGCGAGTAGTTAAGACAGCCATAAAAATGATTCAACGGCATCTTAACGGCAATATTATTGTGACTGCACGAATAAGTGTAGAAGTTAAGCATAACTTGTGGTTATATACAGGAAGCAAAGAGAAAACAAATTATAAGAAGTTAACTCTGTCGAGACGAATCTAAAAGCATTAATTACAAATGAAACTCGTAAAGCAGTTATCGGATTAAGCCCACATACTGTAAAAGCAAACGATGTAAATTATTGAGTTTTTATGTACAGCCGAAGGTTGATTGAATTTTACGAATGTTATATTTTAGAAATGCTCTTGTGAAATAGTGGTTGACGACCCCGGTGAAGAATTTCTACTGTGCGATAATTCATAGGTTTGTCATAATGCATCTGTTGCCGTGCTTCAAATGGCTTCATGGTGTCGTTAACGCTTTTGCGGAAATGTATTCGACATTCCTTCATATTAAGTTTTTTTCCTCTAGGAATTTTTCCAGCCGACAATTAACGCTCTGTTGGAATACATACGATATCAAGACGAAACATCAGACACCAACGCATTCGCGGGCTCCTCTGATCTGGGGTCAGCAGAACGCGAGGGCCTTCGCGAGATACATGAGAGACGAGGAACAGACAACCGTGCCCAAGGCGGCAACCTGCGTCCCTTCAGACCAAAGTGCTGCTACATGCTCTTAGCCACCTCGGCCATCCAGGACAGCAGGAAATACTGAATTTGCAATTTTATTTAAGACATTTATTTGAAGTCGCATTAACATCAATAGTTATTAGCTACTACATATAAAGACCTTACAGACATAACATTTTAATCGGTGACAAAAACTATACCCACACAAAATAGTACAGAAAAGTAATTCACAATAGGATATAAACATACATTGTTAAATAAAAAATTGAAATTCAACAGTTTTGGAATACATTGAGTTGGGTTATATTCCTCGTAATCCGCAGATGTTAGGGTTAGCTCTTGCTCATCTGTATAGTGCTTGCATCTGTTGCGCTGAAATAGAGTACAATGATAACAAATGATGGATGTTGAGAGAGGTATAGCAGGGCAAACAAGTGGGGGGGGTGTCTCTTAGTTATGTTAGGATTAGAAGGTGCTAATGACTGAGTTTACAATAACCAGTTATTATTTGTGATATTATCACCTTTTCTTTTTTAGAAAAGACTTTTTGTAGGACTTTTTTTCCAGTCGACAGCCGCTTACCCTTTACGCCCCGATTCAACACATATTCGACCACACACTAGACACCAATGCACTTGCAGGCTTCTCTGACCTGGGGTCAACATAAAGCGAGGCTCTTCGCGACAACGCATACATGAGATACAAGAGACAAACAACCGTGCCCACGGCGGCACTCGAACCCGCGACCGCTCGGACCGAAGCGTTGAGCCTGTACACGCTCTTAACCGCCTCGGCCATCAGGTCGGCTAGAAAAAGACTTTAATTTGCAAATATTATTCGGCGAGGTTGTGCGAAGTTGGCGAGCTCGAAGCGAGTGCAGCGTTTACGGGCGGGGGCGGTTGCGCGTCGCGTCCGCGCGGCGGCGCTGGCGGCGCAGCCTCCGCAGCCCCGCCCCCTCGCCGGAGCCCACGCCCACCGCACGTGGCGTGGTTGGCGGCGCGGCCG
>BOPP01000225.1:754290-778446 GCA_017312745.1 Gryllus bimaculatus | reverse complement strand
CAGCGGTGGCCCACGCGCCACGCCAGTGGCGGCGGAGCGTGGCGGCGGAGGCGTGGCGTGGAGGCGTGGCGTGGCGCGCCCGGTTGGACTCACCCAGTGCATGGCGAAGTGGTCGCAGCG
The DNA here is from genome assembly GCA_017312745.1 of Gryllus bimaculatus. Lineage (NCBI taxonomy): Eukaryota > Metazoa > Arthropoda > Insecta > Orthoptera > Gryllidae > Gryllus > Gryllus bimaculatus. The sequence goes on along the minus strand of BOPP01000225.1, from coordinate 778,326 downwards.
GAGGCTCCTCATACACTCCCTGAGTGGTGATGGCCCGAGTCGCGCCCCGCGTGCCCGCCGCCGGGCCGCTCGCCGCCCCGACGCTTGCGCCCGGCCGCCGCTCCGCCGCCCCGCGCCACCACGATGCGCGCGCCGCCGCCGCACCCCTCCGGCCGTCCGCGCGCCCCACACACTGCCACGGTCCCGCGCGTGCGGCACACCCCGGCTTCGTCGTGGCTGTGGCAGCGCAGCCAACAGGTGGCCCCGGGGCGAGGCGAAGGAGGAGGTCGCAGCAGAACCGTCTCGCGTGCTCGCACGCGCGTGCGTCGGCTCGCGTCGCCACCCGAGCACAGCGCCAGACTGAACGGGCGGCCCGCTCCGGCCTCCCGCGACGCCAAGCGCGCCCGGCGGGCGCGCCGCCAACCACGCCACGTGGCGGTGGGCGTGGCTCCGGCGAGGGGGGCGGGCTGGAGGCTGCGCGCCAGCGCGCGGCGGCACGCGACGCGCAACCGCCGCCCGCCGGCAAACGCTGTCACTCGCGTTTCGAGATCGGCCAACTTCGCACAACGTCGCCGATAAATATTTGCAAATTAAAAGTCGTTTTCTAGGCCGACCTGGATGGGCCGAGGTAACTAAGAGGCGTGTACCGATGAGCGCTTCGGCGCGATGGGTTGAGGTTTGAGTCCGCGCTGAAGCATGGCTTTTTGGACCCTTGTCTCGTTTATGCGCTGCGCGGAGGGCCCTCGGCGTTCTGTCTGACCCCAGATCAAGGAACCCGCAAATGGTTGGTGTCTGTGTAATGGTCGAATACGTGTCGCATTGGGGCGTAACAGGGTAACTAGCTTTCGGCTGAAAATAAAAGGCCAACGAAGAAGTCATTTCTCTCAAAAGATAGTGGTAATATCACGAAAAGAACTGGTATTGGTACTAGTCATTAGGACTTATATCCTAACATAACTAAGAGACACACCCCACTTGTGTACCCTGCTATACCTGCCTCAACATTCTCACTTGTTATCATGTACTCTATTTGCAGCGCACAGATGCAAGCACTATACAGATGAGCTACCCCTAAATGCTGCGGAATTACGAGGATTAACTCCAACTCAATGTTTTCAAAACTGTTTGAATTTCAATTTTTTTATTTAACAATGTATGTTTATATCCTATTGTGAATTACTTTTCTGTAACTATTTTGTGGGGTATAGTTCTTTGCACGCGATGAAAATGTTATGTCCGTGCGTCTTTATATGTAGTCGCTAAATTACCATAGATTGTAATGCGACTTAAAATAAATGTATTAAATAAAATTGCAAGAAATATTCCTGCTGTCTGGATTGGCGCGAGGTGGCTAAGAGATGTGCAGACTTTGGGTTCTGAAGGGGACGGCAGGTTGCCGCTTGGGAACGGTGTGTCCTGTTCGCTCGTCTCTTCATGGTATCTCGGCGAAGGCCCTCGGTTCTGCCTACCCAGATCAGAGGAGCCCGCGAATGCATTGTGGTCTGGTGTATCGTTTGATATCGTATGTATTCCAACAGAGCGTTAAATTGTCGGCTGGAAATTTCCTTAAAGGAAAAAACTTTAATATGAAGGACTGTCGAACACATTTCCGGGCAAACGCGTTTTAAAGACCCATGAAGCCATTTTTGAAGCACGGCAACAGATGCGTATATGATAAGCCTATGATTAACGCACAGCGCCAATCCCGGATAATGCCATCACTATTCGAAAGAGCATTTTTGACAATATAACATTCTAAAATTTCAATCAACTTCGGCTATAAAATAAAAACAATAATGGTTACGATAATTTGGTCTTACAGTAGGTGGGTTTATTCCGGGATAACAGCTGTCGCGAGTTTCATTTGTAATTAATGTTTTTAGATTTTCGCTCGACAGAGTTAATCTCCCACCCCCCCCCTCCCCCCCCTCCCAGCCCCCCCGCCCCCCCCGTCCCCCCGACGCGGCCGGCTACCGACCAGCGGCGCCGCGCCGCGCCGGAGCCCTGGAGACCGCTCGGCAACGCTCTCCTTCGCGCCTGGCGGAGACGCAAGTTCGCCACTCGCATCCGTTTAAGCCGCAAGAATCAAGCTTGGCCGTTCTCGATTTCGAAAAGTGCCCATTGTAAATCTTCAGTGCGTAATGATTTACTGACTCACCGAGTGTTCTCGTTTAGACGTAACAAAATCACGCTCTAACATGCCATGTTCAAACACATGTCATGCAGAATCTATGAAACATTGCTATTCACACCTCGAGAATGTGTTGTTTGTACGGGGGGAGGGGTGATCCTACTTAGAAGTAGTGATCACGTACAAAATGTGTCGTGCAAAAAGAAACGTATTTACGTGTGTTATCTAAAATTGAATTCCAAGTGCACGATATCGAAATATTGTGTTTTAAATCTGCTTAGTAAAAACTGCCAGAAAAAAGAAAAATTTCAAGCAGATGAGAAATTAATAAAAAGGCCTACGTAGTGCGAAACTGAGTTTCTAAGTGAAATCAAGTGAATGTTTCGTCTAATTATACAATGCTACTGATGAACAACATATATAGAGAATAAATATTTCATTAACATCGCACGTCATATCAAATGTATAAAGCAAAACGTCATGCCGTTGAGTGTTCGGTGTCTTGAAAATGGTGCGTTTTCTGTAGCGTGTATATTTGTCCTGAAATGTATTGCATGCAGTGTTACTCTTTCAACCTCAGCTATATTCTTAGAAACGTATATTATTTGGACCAGTCGTTTTCAACGACTAAATATTACAACCACGCTGCATTGGGAACATGAAATCGTCTTAATGTCGGTGTAATACAAGTAGTGCTACAAGGAAATTAAGCGCGTAGGGTGCGACGCTGCGGGTAAACTACTGCCGATGCTTGTTCTTTGCGCAAAACATCATAGCAGGTACACCTGTTGGTAAATAAAATCACTTTCTTAAGAACGTGGATTTTGTGCACAGGATATTATAACTCTAATTGTGAGGAGTAGAGAAGATGTTTGAAAGATATGACTAAATATTTACCGCAATATTACTAAAAGTGAAAAATAATAATTAGGCGAAAGAATTATAGAAGGTAAATTCTTAAATACTTTTTTACTCTAATTCCTGATAATGCATGCGTGTTTAATAACATTTTGGACCTTTTATCTTCCAACATAATTGTCTTCACCGTGCGGTGTGGGTTTCCATTCAGGAGGCATTCCACAGAAGAATAGTCGGCTTTTCACAAAAATGCTTTGGAGCGCTAAATTTATATACTCGCTAATAAATTGCTCATATTTGATATGTCTCGAATTATGTTTCATCTATGGTCAACGACATGTATCCCGTTCCAAGTAAATGTATATTTGATGAACGATGATTTCCAATTTGAAAGTGTAGTTGTTCGCTTAAACAATGCATTTTTTTGTATCATTTAAGAGATAATTTTGCTATTGAAAATAATTTCAATGATGAGGTAATGGTTCATTGCTTACCTTTTCTTTGCTGTTAAAATTCACTTCCTTGTTTTACATTCCTACTCTTAAGATCTAATAGGTAGAATTAAAGTTTAAATAGGAAGCAAGAAGAAAAATGTTCGAAAGATTTCCGAAGAATTTATTTACAATCCAATGTTACAACTTTCTTATTAAACGTTCGTGGGAATGTCGGTATTTGTTTATTTGAAGTCGAAAGACACATAAAAACTGTGGGTGATATATAAAGGAGAAATACAATATGTGCATTATTTCCTTGAGCTTCGGACACTGCCTAATTAAGATGTATTTTAAATTCAAGTAGCAAAGTTCAATAAAAAATAAAATTCCCTCGTGTGTAATAAAAGCTATTTGTAACTGCACAAGAGATGCAGATTTTGAACGGACCATGCACCTTACGTGAACCGCTTTCCATCTTTTATCAGCGAAAATATCTTTTAACATAGTCTCGGCTTACTACGGCAAGAACATGAACAACGATTATTTGATGGTAGTGATCACGAAACACGTATATCCCTCTCTAACACACCACCGAGCTGAACAAAACATGCGCTATGAAGTTATTTGTATGCCCAGACGCCAAACCAGGGTCCGTCGCAGCAATTGCTCAACGGATGAAGGGAAACTCGAAAAAACTCGAAAAAACAAAACAATCAAAATAATTTTTTTTTTTAAAAAAAAGTGATCGACTTGATGCAAGTACTACGTTTACCCAAATACCCGTGCCCTGTGTCCACGAGAGTGCCGCCAGTTTTCTTTGCGAACGAGCCCCCGCGTCGTTATTGATGTTCAAAGCACACAATACGCACGCGTGCGGGGACAGCGGCCGCCGCCGCCGCCGCCGCCGCCTCCGCCGCCGCCGCCGCCGCCTGCACGGGCCCGGGGCCGCCGCCGGCGGTAGCCGCGCGCCGTGGTCACCGTCGCCTCCAGGCTTTTACGACCTATTGAAATGATAGCGCGATCTTTGTTTCGGCGGCGCGGCCAGCAACGCGCGCATCTCGTCTAATCCTCGCTCATGAAAACGATAAGGGCCCGCGCGAACGTCTAGGCCGCGCGCCGCCAACTCGTCAGGGTGCTGCGATTTCTCAGTAGTGGCCGATGACACTAGGACATTGTTGTACCTCCTGCCTTATAAAAAGAACTTTTTTGACAGTGGGAAGCACATTTCTAAGGCTACGAGCCCCGTTAAGAAGGACTTTCGCGAATTAATTAAATACATATCATTTTTAAGGCAGGAGGTGTAACAATGGCCACATGTCATCGTCCGCCGTGAAAAAAATGAATAATAATAATAATAATAATAATAATAATAATAATAATGTCTTTATTATGGTTATTATTATAATGAAGTAGGTTTTAATCATTGCTAAAATGCGAAATGTTAGCAAACTCCGAAAAAATGTGTGTTTCACGGTCGGTACAGTGTACTTCTGTTAGTTTTCAATCTGTGATGAAATGTGAAATGGGTCGCAAAATGCGAAATCGCATACAAAGTACGACAGGTCAAGAATATAATTCGTAAATTGCGTTTTATGGTTTCCTTCGTGTTCATTCTCTAACTCTGGATGCAACTTCGACAACACATGTATGCTTCAAAACATTTAATTTGAGAGGAGCCGTGTTTATTAATTGCTAATTGAGGTTTAACAGACAAAACGAAGTAAAAAATTATAAAACCAATTACAAAACTGATTGTAAAAGCCTGAGCGCTGAGGGTCAATCTCAAGAGATCTCAGCTTCCTCAGTTCGCTCTGTGGAAGTCACGGGAAGAAGAGGAAGGCCCTACGGCTACGGCGCACGCTGTTCTTACGATTTTATATTTGTTGAAGTTCACACGTGAGGAAATATTAAATTAGTTTCTCTTATTTCCAAATTTTAATGGGAAAACCTTAGAATTATGAAAACAATTTTATCTCAAAGAGTTCTCCCGTAATAATAATTTTCTCAACACATGCTAAATTTTCATTTGTAGAATGCTATAAAATGCAACAGTCTTGTTTTCAAAATGCGATTTAAAAAAACTAAAGTGCAAAGTTCTACCATCACTAGACATAATCTACAGCGCGACCAGTTGCAGAAGTGTTCACGTCATGCAAGCAATCACTACTTGAACTAAAAGTAACAATTGCATTTTTGACTGTACTTTTTCCGTGTATTTTAAGGTTGGCGTTAGAAAGTTGCTTTGCAGAGTGCTCTGAATTTTCTCGCCATACTAGCGTCACTCTTGCTGTCGCCCCGCAGCCACAAGAGGAAGGCGAACAGGTCGTCAATGACTGTCAGTTGCTCTCAGTGTAGGCTCAGGCTGCTTCAGGTCGTTACAGTTTGTGTTCATAAATTGTCTATTGCAGGCTAATCATGGTTGCGATTGGTGGCGAGCGGAAAATCACTAACGAGTGTCGACTGTTCCAAGTAAAACGGACAGACATAAGACGATTAAATTCGATACAAAAGTTTAAGTCCCAAGTAAAGTCTTTTCTGCTGCACACCTGTTTCTATACAATTAAAGACAATACTGAGCAACCAAAAGAAAAATAATATGAATTTTAACAATGATATTTAATGCTTTATTTACCATTTGGATTGTGTAAAAATTCTAAACAACCCGTAACAAGTATTGTTCCTGAGCTTCTTGGTCAATGGCTCCCATCTCGATCAGGTTTTCGTACAGTTTACCTGATCCTCGAATAAATGCTCAGAAAGCTCCTTGTTTTCCTTCTGTACATAAATGTAACTTTTAATTAACTTCTCTGCATAGCACGTCACACTCAGTTTTTAACTGTTTTTACGTAAATAAATAAATAAACAGACCCGAAAGTTAGTGTAAACTAGAAACCAGCGCGCTTATTTTATAATGAGTCTGACTCGTGTTATTTTTTAGTAATACATCAATGCGGAATGCTTGTGTTTCACGCTAAATAAAATTACCTTTTAATTTTAAAAAATGTTGAAGACCGCTCATCTGGATGATGAAGGCTCTGGTAGCAGCCGAAAAACGGAAGCAGAAAGCGTGGCGGAGGGTTTTTTTCCCCATTTCGTAATAATTCATATCGAGCGATATGAGCGCATTTTAAGAATGGATTTGTGAATACAGTAAATATACTTTATTTCACACATCACGAATGTTTAAGACGTAGCAATATTACCATTAAATTGCAGAATTATAACGAGCGATTTTATTCGCAAAAATAACTTTTCGGGAAAGTTATGTGGAGTTGTCCAGAGTCAACTTTACTCAACGAGGAGCGACTATTAAATGATCTCTTGCCGAATGTGAAGTCTCGTACAATTCAAACTATCGCCACAATTTGTAAGGAAGTTGGGAAGTAATTTGAATATCAATTGTATTTATTCGTAAATATTGAGAATGATTTTTTTCTCTTAAAAGACAATCGTGTATGGAAATCTTATTTGAAGTCGCATCGCCACCCGATCATTTGTCAGTTTTTGTAATATTGTTCTGTTATTTTCTCTTAACGCGATCAGAGGAACGAAAAGCTACTCTCATCAGTCTGCATTCGTTAAGGATTGTATTTCTACAGTTGATTACAATGGTATGCCATGTTTGTAAGAGTTTGTTTAGAAGAAGAGGATATTACGAAAAGATTTCAGCGAGACACGCATGATAACACAACGACAACACAACATGATTGATTACTTGCTGTTTGTCTAATCAAGTTAATAACTACAACTAAATAATAGCTTCGAAATAGACATGCATTATTAGTAAATCTTGATCTATATTAAATCAATTCAACGGATGTTTTACATAAAAAAATATTTTATTAAATTCGCTCTGTGTTTATGGTAGAAATAACAAATAATGTTCGTTATATATTTAATGTGAATGTAATCGTATTCTTCTTTTACTGCACATTACATTAATAGAGAGTGCATCTGCATTTTATTTTCTTCTTGGGGCTTTTCCAGCTTCTGGGAATGACGATATCGGCTATCCACACCGGGAACCTACTACATCCCTCATGGGGACACATATTAACCCTTACACTAGACACTGACACACATGCAGGCTACTCTGCCTGTGGTCAGCAGACTCTCAAAGCCTTCCGCGACAACACACACGCACATGAAAGACAAGGGACAACTAACCGTGCCCAAGGCGGGACTCGAAACCGCGACTCTTCGGACCGAGGCGCCTTGCCGGCACACGCTCCAGCCGCCTCGGCCATCCACGTCGGCAGAATGTATCTGTATACGATTACATTAGTGGAGAATGTACGCTAACGCTTTGTGACTCCGAACGCCGGAGCGCTTGCGTTCGTGGAGAAATGAAACGCATCCCACGCGAACCTCCGGGCGCAGCTTTTGTTCCACTTTCAGCCTTCAGTTCTCATTGGCAGCAGCCACAGTGTGCATTTACAAATTTAAAACAGCTTAACACCAAGCATGACTCCAGAACAGATAATGAGCTTTTATTTATTGCCGCAAGAAATTATCTGTGGCGCCTTGATGGCATGTATGAACATTAGCTAACTCACCAGAATAGCTACAAGCTTCAAGAGTGTTTGAACGTGGTCGTCTCGATACATTTGCCGACTACCATTCGTCTCGGGCGAAATGTATTAATTTATTTTGCACTTTTACAAACAAACTTACTCGTAATTGGTATTAAGGTTTGAGAGGACAATATTACTACCGCGATAACATAATTTATATATTTATAGGTAAATCATTTTAATATTTTCATATTTCCTCATTTACTGTGGTTGCAGTCGGAGTGTTAAAAGTAAATTAAGAAATTGGGGGCATTTTCGGTACTGTTAAAGGTAACATATAAATTGAACTGGTATTTCAATTTTAAATACTGCGTTTTAAGGATCTTTCGATACGAAATGTTAATATGATAAATGTTTACTAAATTTCAAGTCTATTTTGAACGGGACTAAACATTTGGATTTTACATGAATAGAGAAGTCTAACGACGCAACGGCAACAGAATTTTGTGGAATAAGACCCTTTATGATGATAATTTTTCGCTTAAGTTCAGTAGTATGTACATTTTCTTCATCAATCATTAGGATGATTTGTACCTTGGCCCCTTGATGGCCCCTTGTTTGGCTTCTGGACGTAAATGTAGGTTCACTATGCGCACGTTTTGTTTAACTCTCCCTCTGCTTGTAATGATAGTAGTAGAGGTAAGGGTGAATTACTATTTTGTTAGCAATGCAGAAAAATCATATATGCAATTCGTTTTACCCATGCAAATACATTTTCTATAACTCGGGAACAAAAATGTCAAGATTTCTGAAATATTACTGTTCTCGCGCTTTTTTAAATTTTATTTTTATTTATTTATCTTCACCTTTACTCATCTTTCAAATATTTATAGTTAAAATGATGGGAAAGGATTCTGAAACTCAAGAAAACGTGCGCAGATGATCTTCTCATCCGTACGTCACAAACATTTTTTACTGTTTTTTTCTAAATAAATCTAAATGATAGTAGTAGAGGTAAGGGTGAGTTACTATTTTGTTAGCAATTCAGAAAAATCATACATGCAATTCGTTTACCGATGCAAATACGTTTCTTTAAGTCGGGAGCATTACTGTCGAGTTTTTATTCAAATATTGCTGATCTCGCGCTTTTTTAAATTTAATTTTTATATTCATCTTTAACTTTAACTCATCTTTCAAATATTTATAATTGATGATAATGATATAGTTGATGTTGATAATGATTGGAAGGGATTCTAGAACTCAAGAAAACGTGCGTAGATCTTCTCCGCCATATGTCACGTACAGTTTTTACCGTGTTTTTTGACTAAATAAATCTAAATCTTAATCTGAATCGGCCAATTCCCACGTAGCGAATTTGCAGTCCATAAAGATCCGCCGAAACAAACTACCGCGTCTTCCGCTTGTCCGCCGCCTGGCACCAGCCGAACGAGCGCCAAGCCCTGGGACGCGATCCCGGTCGGAGGAGGCGCTCGGCGCGGGCTGAGGCGAGGGCGAGGAGTGCGGCGGCTAATTGCAGCTGCAGGCGGAAGTCTGCGCGCGACGCGCCCGCGCCTGCCGCCTCCCTCGGGGGCAGCGCTTCACGCGCGGCGCCCGGCACCGCGCTTCACCCGCCCTTCGCCCGCGCTTCACCCGCGCTTCACCCGCGCTTCACCTGCGCTTCATCCGCGCTTCATCCGCGCTTCACCCGCGTTTCATCCGCGCTTCACCCGCGCTTCACCCACGCTTCACCCGCGCTTCACCCGCGCACAGCGCTTCAGCCAAGGCATTCGCGTAAGGTGGTGCGAGCCAGTAACTGCGGTGTAACGTGAGAACCATGTCGGTTTCAAAAAAATAATTAGAAAACTTTTTGAAATAATTCGGAAAATCCACTTATTCGTTTTAAACCATATGTTTGGCAAAATGACAGACTGCCATCTACGATTATACAGTATTTATAGTTATTATATCTTATATTTTTTGAGTATTCAATTGCAATATCTAATATGGTTATAATATCTAATATGGTTGGAGCCTGTAACGGCGGTGTAACGTGAGAACCATGTCGGTTTTTAAAAATAATTTTAAAATTTCTTGAAATATTTCACCAAAACTCACTTATTTGTTTCAAACCGTACGATGGACAAAACGATAGTCTGTCCTGTACTATAGTTTACACAGCAAAGTTACTATATCTAAAGTGCTTTGAGCATTGAATTGCAATATCTAATATGGTAACAATCTCGAATATGGTTGGAGCCTGTAACTGCGGTGTATCGTGAGAACCATGTTGGTTTAAAAATTAATTTTAAAACTTTTTGAAGTAATTCCGGAAAGCCCACTTATTCGTTTCAAACCGTATGATTGACAGAATGACAGGCTGCCAGCTACTATACTCTATACAGAAAAATGTTACTATGTCTAATATGCTTTGAGTTCAAGTGTTCTTTACGAGCCAAAATTTAAAGAAAGAAATTGAAGCCTTCTTTCAGATTTGTGTATTTATAATCCCTTACCTAAATATTGCCTGAAAACTAAAGTTTTTCAACAAATGTAAGTGAACTTATTTAGAAATCTATATTATAGTTTTGAAACTGCATTTTTTTTTAACAATTTCAGAAATAAATGTTCACCTAAATAAAATCTGCTGTATTATTTAATAAACGGTTTGAGAGTCATTCATATTTTCGCGCAAAACTACGGCGAAAACTATTGTATTTTCAAAATTTTTACATACCTATTTTAAAACTGATTTGACAGATTTTCTCAGAGAAAAAATATTCTTCTTCAAGTGTTGTGATTTATAGAAAATGCCGGAAATGTTTTAAACTTTCCAATATTCAATATTCAAAAGATATCGACGAAAAAGAGAGCTGAACCATTTACCAAAGCGTCCTTTGCGCTATCCTAGGAGAAAAGTTTAAAAAAGATGTAATGGTTTTGAGAAAATGTTGAAAACGTTTAGATATCATGTAAATAATCCCCAAACATCAAGAATTCATTTCAAGCTTGTCAGACCTGAAGATCCTCCAAATTGATCGGGGAATATCAATTCTGAAGTGGATTAAAACTAGCGTTGTTCATACACGGCCGGACAGGTTTACGTTTTGCAGTCAATTTTTTACTGTCAAGAACCCACCAATCATGGATTCTGACTACCCAATGAGTAAGAGAAAGAAATTTACTACAACTAGGGACAACATTAATCCAGTTTTTTCGGAAAATAGAGCAGGGTCCCGTCTTACAAGTATTTGTCTCGAAAAAACGCAAATTTTTGCCGCAGCATTACAATGCCTCCTCTTCACTATGTAAGTTTGTAGTAAAGCGAGAAAGTAAAAAAAATATTTTAGGTAAGAAATTTGAGAATTCGTATGATATTCTCACCAATGGGTCTGGGATTGTTTGAAAATAAGGTTTAATTTTCGTGCTTCACTCGGTTGGAAATGAATTCGCGAATTCGATTTCAGTAGTTCTCAATAATCCTCAAATTTTCCGTCTTTTTCATGGACTGCTTAGAATTTTTTTTCTTTAGTGGCTCGTTGTCATTGAATGCTTATAAATATAGTAATGATATACAATGAATGTATTTGCGAGATTACTTGATTATACGTAAGAAAATTATTCTTCGAATACAATTAATATTCTCACCTCTGCGGTTTCCGTAATGAAGATGCAAGTTCCTCGATTCATTCAGATAATAGCATACTCTTTCGCCTCAATTAGACACGATTTTTAGATTACTCGAGCCAAGGTCTTGCCGTTCGGCACTTCAGTTGCCGATCGCAAACTTCTGATTCAGTCCGCGCAGAGGCCGGCAGACATTTTGTGCAAACGCACTTCGAGAGCGCAGAGACACAGGGTACAAATGTAACAAAGAAATATATGATGATCCTATGTCAGGCAATTTGATTGTAAAATAAATAATGAAATTAGGATTGCAAATGTTAGTTTCCACTCTACGTGTCTCACGACTATCCACTACTTTTCGGGTCCCGGGTAGTCTCGGAGTTTGTGTTTTTGTTCCTCGTCGTTATCTTTATTCTCACAACGATCGAAATATCTGTTGCCGACAATCAGTCAGATGTGCGGAAGTTTTCTTTTTCCTTTTTTCCCCCTCTTTTTTTTCGGACTCTTCTCAATTATTTTCTGCCTTCTCTAAGCAGCGGTGGCCGGAGTGCGTTGGACCGTCGCCAAGAGGCCAGCCTTTAATAAAGTAATTTATATGAATTTTTAGAATTAGTTTTTGGCGATATTATTTTGGTTTCTAGAATCCAGGGTAAAGGGGACATGCCATGAAATTGCCACTTTTCATTGAAATTTTAAATAAAAATGCAGTTGTAACATGAATACACGGAATACTTGAATCGTGAAACATTAGAACATATTGAATTTATAAGGTTTCAGTTATCTAATTTTTCTGCTATCCTGCGATATAATGAAACAGATCGAATTTATTGTCATGGGTCTACTTCTGACAATCGTTTATATTCTTTTGAGAATTTTTCTATCGTGAAACTGATGTTATGATTCATTATAAATCTTAATAATTGCGTTAATACTATACATGTCTTATACCTAGATTGATTGCATATATTGTGTCAACATTAGGACTATTAAGGTTGAAACAATTAATATACTACTTTTTGAAGATTTTCATGTTACATGTTCATAAAAGAGAAGACGAATTTCTGTAAAATTAGCAGTTTTACGCCGATCGCTTCGTGACCATTTAACCCCGAACGGATATTTTAGATTTAATTCTTCAAAAAATCGAAATTTATTCACAAACGTTATTTATTCTGCCATGGCTCTGTTCGAAACTCTACAATCCTTTTTTCTCACCCTCCCCAAACTTTGAACAAAAATAGCAAACATATTCATACATAAACGAAAGATAATATTTTCCGTTATTCATTTATGTTTATTATAGTATCAAACTATGTAAATGGTGTTAACATCTAATGAATCATTTATCATGTAATCCCTACCTCCCGTATAAGAGATAATGTAAGGCATAGTACACGCATGCATTTGCAATTGAAATCAGAGTGTAAGTATTACTATTATTAATAACCCCGTATCAGTTGCGTATAACTTTTACGTATAGTATAACTTTTGCATCATTTCCTATTGTCTGATAACCGACTAAAGCTCCAAAATAGAACAATTTGTTGCCGTTGTCCTGGGAAAGACGTTCATTCAGAGATGCATTTCTGCACTTGAGTGCATCGCAGCTGTTGTGTACAAAGCGACGTCGCAGCTGCCGGTCGCAAGGCGCACGCCCATCTTGACAATGGCCGCCCCGATTCCACCCCCGCCATTCGCTTTCCGAAGAGATCGCGTGCGTAACCAAGTTTTCATTTTCATCTTTTGGAGCGATTTCGTGGATCAATGGAATAGCTTTTCGGTTTTTGGAGAAGGCTGTGTTTGAGAAGGAAATTTATGGGCATTTGAAACTGAAAATGACAGGGTCCGTTGACGAAGAGGCTTAGCGATTGTCATTTGTGTTTGCGAATCGACTTACGCGCTTGGAGAGTGGGGGGTTTGTGTCATTGTTTGATACGTGTGAAGGAACATAAATAAAACTAGGGCACTTACTAAATAAATCATTCTACTCTTCAATCTTTGAGTGAAGGGCGCAGTAAATATTAACCGTATTAAACTAATTAGACCATTTAATGCAAGACAGATTAGTATCATTGCTTAAATTTATTATTTTGGTACACTGGTACAAACTTGATCAAAGCAGCTTTGTTTTACACACGAGAAATAATGATCCAAAAGTGTGTGAACAATTCCAAGATGTATTTCACGAAAAAACGGTCGTCAAGACTCTGTCGGTATCATAGGTAGCACTGAAGTTTCTAACATTTTTAGGTATTCATGTTTTTCACATTTTTAGATGAGATTCGTGTTGCTTCTAATGTCTAACCAATATCCCTTTCCGTTGGAGACGGTCATTACGCTTTTTCAAGTGTGAGATGAACCTCCGAGCTAACAATCCAAAACCGTGATTCGAAACAAAGAACAGGAGATCATCTATTTTTACACACAACCTCCATGGCGTTCTAGTCCGAGGACGAGAGGAAGAAAGAAAAGAGAATGAGAAGAAATGATTACAGAGGACCTTGGTCTTTTGGGTAGGGTGCTGTTCCCACATTCGCCTGGAAGGGACCAACGTAACAACGGCAACCACCAATCAGAGCATATGCAATGACCTCTTTAGGAGATATAATGGGCAAGACACGCGGTAAATCAATGTAAAATAAGATTAACGTCTTTCTAAAAAAATAGAACAAAGTAGCCAAAAAGAGGCTTTTCATGAGCTTTCTGGAAGAAAACTATTTAATATATAATCGTGTGAATATGTGTGTGTGTCTGTGTTTGTGTGTGTGTGTGTGTGTGTTTACGCGCACACCCGCTGAAGATCGCTTTGCTGAAAAGACGAAGTGAACATCAGTTTGTAGGCTCATTCGCTTGTTACAAAACGTGCAGAAGATTGTGCTTACAGCGAGTTGTATCAGTTTCCATACCACTAAGTAACACTGGAGAGATAATGTCCCTTTTTTCGGTTTCGAAGAAAAAAAAACAAACAACAACGCAAAATAGTTCGTAAAGCAAACCATTGATGTTGGAGTGCAATAACGACAGTCTTGTGTCGAAGGGAAACGGGAAAAAGTTGTCATTGTGGCTGACATTGAAGTTGTTGGGCAAACAACGCTGAAGGGCCTCGCTCCTTTCCGTGACGGCGCCCAAATAGAGCCCTTGAGCCCAACGGCCGCCAAACGCACGCAGGCCCTCGAACCACTCGGATTGATTGAGTGATATTTTCGGGCACAACAGCTACTATTAGATTAGATTATATTAGATTTATTAATAATTCTGCAATTAAGTTTGAAAACTTGGTGGCAAAATACACTAACTTAACATAACAGAACTTAACTTCACAAAATTGACAAACTTTATAAATTAACGTGAATATTTCACCGACTTGAGCATTTTACTATGGTCATTACCCCCATTAATGTAGTCAATGTTTGTCTGTGGCGGTATTCTTCCCCCTCTGCGTGGTGAATTGTAGCGCAGACACCTTGAGGCCGATCTCGAGCAAATAATCCACTCAAATGAAGTCAGTAGTCTCAGTCATTGAACTCAAATGAAGGTAGTTAGCCGAGGCGATCGTTCATTACCTCTGTTATCGACCGCGTGATTCTATTGTTTATACAAAACTATTGATTTACAAGGCGATCCCAAAACTCCACCATCCGAGGATCCATTGTTTTACTGCATCGTACCAGTTTTTTAGGTCGTGTAGATTTGAAGTGGGTCACTATTTGAACTTAAGTGGGTCAGAATAGTAATATCAGAAAGAGGTATGATTCCAGAATTTTTTTTTCTTTGCATAAAACAGATTTTATAAAGTTCATCTACATTGTCCTTCAACTTCACTGAATAATTTTTGATTACATAGTCATAGCTTATTTTAAAAAATGTTACATTTAATGAAAATTTCGCTTGAAAAAAAACAACACTATAAACAAATCATAAGGTTGTATTCTATAATCCTAAGTCTTCTAACCAACTTCTTTCCTTATGACAAATCCGTGTTTTATGCGCCTTGCTACAACGACTTTGACCGAAACGGGAAGAACGATTGGCTGTTAGGAGCTTTAAAGATTGATGGTGGGTTTACTTATCTTAAGAAGGATGATTTTGAATTCATTCAGCAAAAAGCTAAACAAACTACGAAGTAAAGGGGCCGAAAATTATTTTTTTAATTTTTTCCCGAGGTTGATACGAAATAGTGTCGAACGCGCTAGAACGCTAACGCAATATCGAAGCTACGGCAACATGCGTGTTCTCAATGCAAATAAATATCAACTTTTCCTTCTTTGCATTTAATATTGGAAGAAAAACAGGAAAATGTTTACACAGAACCACAGTCGCCTTATTTCACACGAACTGCGAAATCATAATTCAATATTTTCGCAGTTTCCTCCAAACTTTCCTTCACCATCCTTTGTATCCAAATAAACACACAGAATACGCACATCATCTTCCTCCTCGAAGATTTCGAACGAATATTGGTTCATCCGCGTCATTGGTTGGTGCCATTTCCCTATTTGGTAGAGAGCAACTGACTTCAGGGCATTTATCAGTTTTTTTATTGAAATGTCTACCATCTGCTTTACATTTTTTGATTTTTTCCTTGTGATGATAAAGAATTAAGGAAGATGTGAACTCCTGTGAAGGAAGGATAAATTTTTCATCCAGGAAAATGATATTAGGTAGTTACAAATACCTCATTGTCCGTGTGCTGTATTAAGATATGTGGGAACTACGTAGTCCATAATCTTTTCTGAAATATGTTGTAACAAATACTAACATGTTTTCAGATAATTTTCTCGATATTGAGCATATGAATAAAGAGACTCTTTTAAGCTACACATTCACCGTAGTAGGTAGAAAATAACATTTTAATAATTGTTACTTTCACATATACGAGGAAGGAAGTTTTTAGGGAATGATATGAACTACTGCAAAAATCTCCAGTTTGGCGTAAATACGTTGGAGGGGAAGCCAAACAGGACGTTCTTTGTGAAAAACCTGTCTAACCGTCTAAGAACAACATTAATGCCTAAACCCGACATATGATCTTTCCAAAATGGATATTCTCCGATCAATCTTTGTTGAACTCAAGGGTCTTCAATTATGAATGGAATCTAATTTTAAGAGAAAACTTTAGACTTATATTTCTATTTCAAAATTTTATGAAACGAACTCCTTTTTTCCAACAGCAAGTTGCACTTATTAAGTAAATTTCCGATTTTCATTCACACTTTTGAATGTTTGAAAATATAAAAAAAATCATTTTACAAATTATTTCTCGAAAATCTCGCATACCTTCGTCATTTTTTGGTAATTATTTGGTTTTTGATACAGTTGATTCTACAATATCAAGAAGTTAGATCGATGCCGTAAAATAATTTTCGAAAATACCACTTGTTTTTGCTTCCTTTCAATTCAAATTCTGACGATTCTCCGAAAGGGTTTACTCAAAGTTTTAAATAAATTTACTAAAAAGAACTTGTTGGTCGTCGTCAGTGAGCCCGTCGCGGCAGATTTGAAACTTGTCCCTTCTAAATTTATGTCTTCGCCTATCTGAGCATTATCACTGGCGCCCGACGCACAAATACTGCGTTTCTCTGGCAGACGGTCCGGGGTATCGCCTACTTCCTTATTCTTGTCGGGGCTGGGCGCATTTGAAAAAAAAAATGTTATCGCGCTGTGGAGATAAAGAGCGCCCGCCTGAAAGGATACTGCCGCTCTGCCTTGCCCACTCGGGCCGACTGCGCCCCTTCCACGACCACGGCAATCACTCTTAAGAGCAGATAACATGGATTGATATGTATTTGTGATAGGCATATAAAATATGCATTTTACTTAATGTTTTGTTCCGCATTTTACTTTCAAAGTACGGTCGAACGTCCATATGTCGAATCTCTATAAATCAAAAATATCTTTAAATCGAATTATTTTTCTGTCTTGAAAATTTAGTTCAAAACCTTTACTATATATTGAAAATTGTTTCTATGTATCGAACTGATTTTTTGACTTGGTTGTTTTATGAAACAAAACTGAATAATATGAACTATAAATTGCAACATTGCGGTTGGGTTTTCGATTGTGAGAAAATGTTCAAGATAAAGTGTTTCAGTGAGTTAACAAGTGTGAACAGTATTTTTAACTGAGTGCATCACACATCAACAAGACATTGTAACATTTTTTGAAATTTCAATTCAATGTTTTAATCAGATTCGTATGTAATACTAATTTTATATTTTTATTCATAAATATGTGGCGCGAATGATAAAAACATTTGTTAATTATTTCTTGAATTTCCCATTTTTCTAATTTTTTAAAGTGGTTTAAAAGCATTTGAAACTTTTCATAATAATTTGTATGTATCGAAGTTTCTACATATCGAACATTAATGAAGAAACGACGGATAGATGAAGGTCCAACTGTATTTGAAATGAAAAATGATTTTATTCACGATTATTCTGTAACCATTTTTTAGTGTAATTTTCACTTTCAAAAATGGAAAGAAGTTCACTACCCGACATAAAAAATATAATATTAATAAGTGAAACTATTGGCAAAAATCAGATGATATTCCCTTTCTTCGTTTGACAGAAGCATTGCACTCCTCATCGGGGTTAAATGTGCAACAATATGGACAGTGTTATGATAGTAGAGTAGAGTACAGAGTATTTTAAGTTAAATATATACGAACTGTTTTAGCAATAAATATTTTCATATATATTTTTATATTATAATATTAATATTATTATACTATTATTATATTATAATATTAATATTATTATAATATTATATTATTAATATTGGTGTTCATATAAAATCGTTTAAGTAACTGTCACAAGAGATTTCACCATTCTGCCAAGAGTTCTGGTAATAGAAATTTTAAGAAAGGCTGTTTCTACGCGCTGTAAATCTTCAGCGATTACATTGTAGACACGACCACTTATCATCCACGATTAATGAGGAAGTTATACTGCGACATGAGCATCTGACCATGCGCCCATAAAGATTTCTACACGCCCCCTACAAAAACGACAAAAATATGACGTTCACTCCTTAATATTTTTTTCTACCTTTTCTTTTGCTTGTTCATGATTACAGTTAGTGTATTAATGAAATGCATTTTAGTTTCGTGGTAGTAAACGAGAGGCTTTCTCTGCGACGGAGAATAATTTTCTGCACATTTGGTATTTATTGCAAATAATTTCTAATCGTTTCGTATGTAAAGAATAACTGTAATAAAAATTACTTACCAAGATTGAATACTCGCAAGATTCCTTTTGAATATTGTAGGTAGTTTATTCAAAACGTGTTTTAAGAAGACAATTTTTAATAATATTCATTTTCGTTTCCCACACTTACCTATTCTTTGCAAATTAATACTCGCGCATAAACTGAATGTTTTGAAATCAATGAAACGACTAGTGATACTCAGATTTGTACCCAACATTGAAGTTCAACAAAGATTAGTGGACACTTTCCGAAATATGCGGTGAATGAGACGGATCTGCTCTGAAGTTTACTAGCGATAGTGATCTGAATAAAGCAGATTGGAGAAATCAAACAGATCTTTTGATTTTTACTAAAACACGTAAGCAATAATAATCTGCTAAATACGTAAGCTAAAAATAAGCTGTAAAATAAAATGTAAGCTGGTTTTCCTTCATGCTGATTTGTGCTGCATTTGTATTACATGCTGCGTACTTGTATTTAAGAGATAAAATGTACTCTTAATTTTTTTGTACCTAGTAGAATTATCACGATTTCATCTAAATTTTTATTTCTTTAGTCACAGAACTTACAAGTAAACAACTTTAAAAACAACACTTCTTCATAAATCACAGCTTCAACCAATAACTGCGCGAAAATCTTTTTTGAGATTCAGCTTTGAACGCGAACCAATCTCACTCCAGAGCAAACTTGCCTAAATACTGATTCGCACAACTGACAATATAGAATAATTGCACAATGGAATCGAGAACTGAAGTATAAGCACAATGAGTACATATTTCATTGGCTGTCCGGGTGACGCCGCGTCCATGGCAAAGGTGCCGACGTTTCGATCGCCATTCTGCGACCTTCCTCAGGGCGAATGCCCGCCAGCGTATCATTATTATATTGCATTCTGTGCTATCCTATTAACACTTTAGCTATTTTAAAAACAAGCAAGCGATATAATTCAAAATTATATTCAACGATATTTGTCAAGAAAGTTCCGCGTGTCCAACTAATTTCATTAAGAAGAAACTACTATCTTAAAAATTGTAGTTGGGAATGGGACCCAAACAATTTTAAGCTTTTGCATTTTGGAAAATTTGGAAATTTTTTGCGTTATTTTATTTGCCAAAAGAAAAAAAGAAAAAAATTAGAATGCTTTTTGAGAAAAAAACAAAAATGTCGTTGGAAATATCTATTTTTACACTCAGGGTTGTAAGCCCTGGGGGATTGTGTACTTCAATTGTTGATATAAACTTGAGTAATTCTTAATGTTCTGTATGATGTATATACCGAAACGCTTTCTGTTAAAGGATTGTAAGTGGATGGACGATCATAAACTATAATGAACATAATAGACAATAATAATTCAGTATAAACGAAATAGAAATTCGTAACTAATTTTGAATATGCTTTTGTTTCGAGAACGAGTGTGTATCATTTGGAATTCCTTTCTAATGAAAAATGTTTAATGCAAAGAATGGCGTTAGCAAGTTGCTCGATAAAGAATCTAGTTACCTCTCTTAACAAGAACACATTACATTCTTTTGCCGGTTATTATAAGAATTGGAGCTTTAAAATGTTTGTTATCTCTGAATGGCAAATATAAATGTGTAAGCTTAACATCAAGGCAAGCATCAGCTTCAAATTCATGAACTGCCTTGATTAGCACAAGAATGAAACTGATATAAAAGGACTGGAAGTAAACTCGGAGAGCCATTGAAATAATTACTGAATACAGGAAGTCGTTCGTATAAACGTGTTTGAAAGGACTTTTATTTTAGCCTTTGCTCTCTAGAAGGCGATTGCTTACTTTTTCTTGCTCATTTGAGAATGTATTTCTAGCTACACGTGGAATACCAATCGTTTTGGGGGAGAAAACATTAAATCATCTTGGCACTTCGGCCAAGACAATGATTTTCAAGTTTCTCTGAGTGCAACAAAGATTATTTAATTCATAATTGAAAGGATTGGGAAATATAGGATCTCACACAAGTTCAAATTATCTCGTTAGTAATATACGGACTTAAGTTGAATATCGTTATATTCGAGGACAAGTCTGTTAAGATATTACAAAGTAAAACATTGCTCGTAGTGCTAGGTAATTGGCATGACTGATTCTATATTTCTCCCAACGGCATGCGAATTGCCGAATACTTTTTTTTAAGTGAATTACTTCTTGTTCGATATGTCTATCGTCGGCGATGGTATCATAGTATAGAGAGATGCGACTTTATTCTCCTTCTTTCGAGACTTCATACTCTTTATTCTTGGTACCCCTGGAAGTAACTTTCGATGCTCTACGCTGGATCTTTTTAGATTACTTTGCCTGCAAAAATGCTTCCACCATCTGTTTCAAAATCCCTTTGATTGTTTCTGCTACTCCACAAACTAGCAGAACCCCCAGGATCTTCCGGAAGGTGAACATAGCGGGGTCGAGGCACGGAGGTACGCAGCCTTCATTCTTGAGCGCAACGACGAATTCATCAAGTGGTGGGCGTAGGGACGGCAAGACCCGGGGGGTGAGCCGTCCAGTCTCGTTCTCGAGAGCAACTGTGTTGTTGATTGAGTGGTGGTCGTGTAAGAACGGATGGTGAGCCATCGCGTTCATTCTCAGCGTAACGTTGGAGTCGACCGGTGGTGAGCGTGGGAGAAGTGTAAGAACAGCGGTGAGCCTGAGCGTTTCATTCTGGAGGGCAACGTTGGCGTCGATCGCGACGTGTGAGAACGAGGGTGACCCATCAGCCTTCATTCTCGAGTGCAACAGCAGCGTGTTCGATGATGGGTGTGGTAACGTGCGGTGTACGGAAGGTGAACCGTCAGCCTTCGTTGTCTACCGAACGCTGGCTATGATCGGAAGTGGACCGCGGCGACTGCAAGGCACGGAGGCACGAAGGATGAGCCAAGCGGGTTCACTTCACTGCAGCGCGGCCGACAGCCGGCGCGTCCACGCGCAGGCGGGAATATGGCGGCCGCCACAAAAAGCTAAGCGCTAATTAACTGCCGTCAATTAACTTTTGTGGCTATTAAACAAAGCACTCGATTACGTTTCGATTCGTGCGACGCCGGGCAGCTTCTTGTGCACTTAGCGGCGCCACTTGTGGTCTCGTGCAGTTTTGTCTCTTTGTCCATCGCATCGCGCCGCCAGTTGGGGCAGGACGAGAACGTTTTCAATTCGGCACCTTTTTAGTGCATACGTCGCCCTTCCGCTCTGCATACTAATAACTTGTGCCGTCCTCCTTAGATGATTCATTGGTGAACAGAGATTCCGGCCGTTCGTTTGCGGTGGCGATGGTGTAACGGTTAGTGTATCGGACTGTTATATCCAAGTTGGCCCGATAGAAGCCGTGGGCTTTTAAGGGCGAAAACATCCTTCGTACGCCTTCCTTCGGAGGGGAAGTAAAGCCGGCTGTCTATGTTCGTAGATTTACTTATATGTAAAAGATCATCAAGCCCAAATGACGCCTCTGAGCAAAATTCAAATCGCCTGTTTCGTCGCTCAAGAAATACCTCATTTCTTCGCAAGTTGGTGAAAGGAGCGTAGCAAAATTTGCGTGGTGAGACCGAAGAGTGGGCCTGATGGCACGAGTCTCGCCACTTAAAATAAGGCAATCCATAATTCAATTATTCAATTCAATTCAACTGCTAAGGTAATTGTGCGCGTAAGTGTAGTGCATGCTTGTTAGTCGTGGTAGTGGTGGTGATCTTCCCCCGCTGAATAACAGAGATTCGAGATTCGGCGCCGACCTACCGTCGGCTGGCAGGGATCTCCCACCAGCGTGGCGCCACCACGTCCCCACCGGGACAAGTTCTAAGCTTCAGACCGATCTCCCGGCCCGTGTGGTAGTGTAGTGTATGTTAGTGTGTGTAGGTAAGGGGTGACGATAGAACAAGGAAGACGAAGGAAAGATCGCGCTCGGTCCGTGGCCCGTTCTGCTCCGGCATTCATCTGATATTGATCGGGGAATTCACGGAAAACTACCGATCAGAGCAACCGGCATTGCTATTTGGCTGGCTATCGAAAATCCAGCCATCGTTGGGTCTGGGAACTAGGACCTCCCGTTCAGAGGCAGTACAGTGACGTCTGTTGATGACTTGAGCCATCTCCCGGTGCCGGTTCCTCGTTCGAACACGAGTTCCGCCATTGCTACCACGTCCGCAGAAATAGTAAACCGGCAGCCTTGTATTATCTCGAACGGCGTCGCGTGTCTCCAAAACTATCAACTTCGTCGTCAAATCGATTTCCCCACCGTTCGCGGCCGCTGCTGCTTTGTTTTCCTGCTTGCTCGGCGCGGCGCCTGAGAGCGCCGGCGATTGGCTCATTTCCATCGGGCATCGCCAGCGCGGCGACCGCCCTGCGCCGCGCGGCAGGAAACATAACCGCTAATTGCGCCGTGTCGACAACAAAAGGCAGGTGCATCCGACATTAAAAATAATTACATTGAAGTTTGATCTGAGCATGACAAGTACGAGCTCCGCTACACGGCGCGACTCGATAAAAACGAGAGCGTACACACCGCGCGAGCGTTTATGTGAATAGGGGAGTGGCGACTTGTTAATGAAGATCGATGGGGTGATAGACACTTGCGGTGCCCCGTGTCTGGGTTCGTCACCGCCGTAGCACGCGTGTCTGCGCTTGAAGACCGATGGCAGATAGTCGAGATTAATGACCTAAGAGGACGAGTGGCCCTGGATTTGAATATTGAATAATTGACGATAATCTTATCGTGTTCCGCAACTAACTGGCTATCAAGTTGTGGATAAGAAATAAATTATCTATTAATATTTTAATGATCACTAATATAGTTCTAGATGCTATTTTTGCGCGTTAGCTTATACAATAATAGGATTTTCTGGCTGTTTGTAGTCAGGGCCATTTATTTTAAGTACAGCACCTTACATTTCATGGATTATTTAATACTTAAGAGAAGCAATGATTTTATGATGGAAATATTGAAACGTAGATAAATTATAAGAAACAAATTGTTTACTCGCTAAGATAGATGCAATGTATGTCTTGTAATTCTCAAATCCGAGAAACCAACATATGTACAAAATATTAGAGAAATATTCGTACCATTCTTAGGGAAGTTGGATTATAAGTATTAAATGCTTTCTTAGCCAACTGGCATCACTTTGTTCTCTAACATGATTGCGTCATTGCCCCAGATAAAAGTCCGCACCACTGAAAGCACCTCATGATGTCTCCACAGGGAGGTGGTCTATAAGAGTGACCGCCAGCCAAACAACCCCGAGGGACGGCTTACGGTTGTACCGTTCGCGGCACAACCCCGCCCCGCCCCCG
>BOPP01000225.1:718208-753616 GCA_017312745.1 Gryllus bimaculatus | reverse complement strand
ACTCGGATTATTCGATACGGTGAATGTAGACATTTCGCTCGTGGGCTGCAATAGTGGCGCCACTAAAAAAAACGAATTTGTAGTTGAAGAACGCTCCAAATTGCAGATTGGTCTACCTGCCACCACCAGCAGCAACAGCGTTACAGATTTCCACCAACAAGTGGCAGAAGTGTGAATGCAGAAATGAGGAATTTCAACACAAGATAAAACTTTAAACTTATTTATTTCAACACCTGGTTTTTTTGAGTTGTGCCACTATTGCAACTCACGGACGATTTGTTCAGAAGCTAAAGTGTGTGGTGCGGGGGTGGCCGACCTGTGATACCGCACCGATGTTTTTCACCTACTTTTGAGATGAGTCATGGTTGGGGTTGGGAAATGGGGATTACGACGAGATCTGCTTTGCTTAGGGGAGGTAAAGGGTAATTCAATCACCAAAATAAATTCATACATGCATACTAGTATAAACGGCATTCGTTTATTAAAGCACCACTCTCCAACAGAGGGAGATGATCTGTTGCACAAGGGAGCGAGCGCTGGCATATGCCGTGTTGCCACAGCCGCTGGCAGCTTTCTTTGATAGAGATAACTACAGACCACAGGCGATGTGATGAGCGAACTGAAGCCACTACACTGTTGAAAATGTGAAGTTGTACTCAAGTATGTAAGTGATGCCTATTATAAAAGAATAGTTGCAATAATGTAAAGCGTCGCTTGTAATCATCGAATGACACATACATTCGTCACCTTTTAAAAAAAATATTTATTTATCTAAGGACGCTTTATAACATTTAGGTCATCAGTCACCCTTAATATATGGAAACAGTGGAAACATTCTGAAAAGTAGCTTGCCACTTGTGCCTCAATCTAATACATTTAATTAACTATGAATTAGATACATTTAAAATAATTGTTGAATTTAAAAGCGCGAGAACTTATTTGTAATTTTAAACGACACCTCTTTTAACCGTATTACAATTATCGTTCTAACGGGAGAACACACGAGTACTTGGAGTACTTACGCATCACCGCCTTCAACTGCTAATCGTCCTCCGCGGCTGATCGGCGGCTTCCTTAGGCGCCGCCGCCGCCGCCGCCGCCGCCGCCGCCGTCGTTAGCGCCCAGTCGGCACTAGAGCGCTGCGAGCAAAAATGCGGGGACAAATTGAAGCTGGATGTGCGCGAGGCCGGGGTAGTGGCGTGGCGTGCCTCATTAGGCCTAAACATGTCGGAAGCCGCCGCCACCGCCGCCGCCGCCGCCGCTACCTCTCCGCGCAGCCGCGTATGGCTTGGCGACCGGCGGAACGGCGGCAGCGCTGGCTGCGACTCGGTGTCGCCAACGGGCAGCCAGACTAGACGTAATCACTGAATACATTAATAACAGCAATAATTTAATAACAATATAAAACATTACTTTACAAACTTTTCGTAGATTGAGCATTATTAATGGCGTTCAGCAGATGGTGTGTGCCATTGAACAATGCGGATTTTTATTTCACAACGCAGCTGGTTGTTTTTGGTTTACATTAGAAACAAAACATGCATTTTGTAACTATGTAAGTGAAAACAATAGCTGATATAAACATAGTTCTGAGATAATGTTGGAGTTAGTTTTAGTACCTTCCCTTTAATTAATAAACATCATTGAAACTCTTTAGTGAAAATATTTTAAAATATAAATGGGTAAATTAAAATTTTGATTTTGCCGCCAAAAATTGGAATATTTACTTCCATACGCTTTAAATTTATATTAATAATAATACTACTTCATAAACATAAACATAATGAATTTGTCATTGCGATAATTAATTTACTATTGGGTGTTTCTAGATTTCTAAGAGAAGACGACTTAGAATGTAGAGACAGCGCAGAGATAATAACGTGGAAAAAGTTAAAAAAAACATACTTTTTCCTTGTTTTACCTAAACATGATTTATTAGCTTTTAAGATTTGATTTTAAATGATTTATTAGATTTTAATTATTGAAAGTTGAGTAAATAATGCCACAATACTTTTTCGTCAACGCCCAAAGGTATTTTCCAACACTTCCAATCATCTGAAATTACCTCACTAATTAAACTAATTCTTTATGTATTTACAAGTCACTCTTTTATTTAATAAATCTGGGAATCGTAGCTGGAGAACCCACTCGTCATGCACGAGTGTCAAGAAAAAGTTAACTCTCTTTCCATACTAAAATTTCCTATCAAAAAATGCCATGGAAATAATTTAACATTACATTTTTGTTTTTAACAAATTAAATGTTTGATAGAAATCGGTTTTCTTGCATGTTTAAAAAAAACCTTAACTTTTGTTTATAAGGCCGGTAATACAATTTGTTCTTATTTCGGGAATAGTGGTTTATATAATTTTTATAAATCACTCTCGGTAAGCAATGTTTCCAATTGCGAAGCACACCCCATGATATAATTTTGAGGAAGTATGATGATTTCGCCTAGTCCCACAACATGTTGGGTTAAAAATAAGTACTTATGTCGACAGCAGACAAACTCCTGCAATATTTACCTTTAATTCAACGAATGTTAGTAAGCAATCGCACTCGATACATTTTCTTGTAATATTTTTCGTTTGGGTAGCTCCGTGTGACGTCACGTTCCTAAATTAAGGGAACAGCGACGGAGTGGCATTGCTATTACCAAGCACATCTCGAAAACACGCAGTTTTATCAGACAACTTTGACCCCCAACAGTCGCTCCATTAAAAATATGCACGCAGCCTGCCTGCCGCACTCACACAGACAGCGCCCCAGGCAGGGCAGGGCAGGACAGGGCGCAGCTATCGCATTGGTCGCAGCCGTTTGCATCTTGAGCCTTCCCTCCCCCAAACGCCGGGAAAGGAGGGGAAAGAGTCACGAAGCTTTGAAATAGACGCTCATCGTTATCACTGTAACGTTTATCGATAATTAGAAATAAATCCGTGTTGTGTGTCCAAGGTCTATAGAGCTGTAAGAATACAGAATCATTGATGGACACTAGTGTCAGATATGACGAACTTGTCTGCAACTCGGTCTCAAGAAAGTCATAATTTCTTTAAATATGACGCGCTTGCCAGTATCTTAGTTATTGGCATTCTTGTACAATCTTATCCTTTCAATTGATGATCAAAGACGCATTTGTCTACCAAAACAAGATTTTAATGCCATCGACCGTGAATTTTGTGATTGCGACGCGTAGATGATGAATTCTGAATCACTTCATTCATGGAAGATCAAAATTTCCTCTTTAAATGTTTTAACGAGTACTTTCTACAAGCGACATTTTGTAAATTTCCTAAAGGTAAAAATAAATTAATATTATAAGCGTTTTTCATTTTGTTTCTTGGTTCTAAATCAATACATTCGCTGGTGGCTCTCTTGGCTGGTTTTATACTTTGTATGCCCAGCATACATGATACATATACAACATATTTATGCACAATTTACATATATTATATGCACAACAAATTGAATATTGCTTTGTAATGAAAGCTGACAAGGGTAACCAGAAATCATTACCGTGTAGAAGTATATTCAAGGAAATTTTTCTAAGCTTTCCAAATATATTTTTTCCACTGTATCATATACATACGTATATATAAAGTAATGTGCGTAGTACTGAGAAAGGCATCTAAAGCTGAAGAAAATCGATTTCGATATTTTGACGGAAATGCTTGTTTTCGGATGCCCTGACAACATTCAACTGCACACCACACCAGCACCAAAACTACTAGTAAAATTATTTCCTAAAATAATATTACCCGCTCATTCTGGCCCAACTCAAAACCCTGAGATTTTGAAAATACTTTATTAAAAATTAATGAGTTCAAAATTGCGCATTTTCTGAAACGCTCGAAACGGCTTCAAATTATTCAACTAAAATTTGCACCACTTTTAATCTTGTATAGTATTCTTAAAGTTTTGTTTCAATTCTTTGATTAGCGGACCGAAAAATTGAGAAAATTGAGAAAATGCTTTTGGATGGCAATAAATGCTGGGAATAAGGTGGGGCAAAACCGAAAAACTAGCTGAGACTACAGAGATTAGTAAATTAACTAGTACGAGAAACTGTGTGCCATTTTGTAGCACCACTGTTTTATACGCATTGTGGCCTTCTGTGAGTCGTATGTTGATGATGCCTGATCGGCAATGATTTTCAAATCATCAATAATATTCATGTACTACCCCGTTTATTGCCAAGCGTATGCAAGCATAGTCATTTTTTCACAAACTAATGTGTGAGGCGGTATGCGAACCCGTGGCCCTCGTAAAGACGGTTACAACGCTCCCTACTTAACCCAGACCGGCTCCGAATAGTTAATGTTTTATCTTAATTTAAAAAAAAATATTTGTTGGAATTCCTATACCAAATAAACTAATTTTTCTGCAGGATCATACAGTGTATTCAAACGAAATAGTCAAACATCGGCTCCATGAACTTCATCTGCCTTTCAAACTCCGGCATTCACAATCCAGATTGCAATCTGCTCAAATCTCCTCTCGCCACATCAGCCGCGAATTTAAATGCACGCGCACGGACACTCGACAACAAAGAACCTCGAACACGAACACGAACATCGCACGGCAAACAAACACAAGAGCGTTGGACTGGCACTCGCGCACGCGAACGCGCGTAATCAACAAATCCTCCCCTTTGAAATCTCAATTAGAAATTTACGACGCCTCGTGCGAGCAGCGCGCAGGGCGAATTCGCGTGCGGAGCTCGGCGCGTGTGAAGTCGGGTGCGCCCCCGGCGAGACGCCGCGCCTAAACCGCGCTCGTGCCCTCCGCGCCAGGGGTGAGCAAACGCCTGCCAGAGAACGACGCGCAGGTATTCATTCAAATTCTTTGAGAAAGAATTCTGTATTAATGCTGAAAATTCACAGATGATGCATTTTAATAAGATGCTTGATAATCAGCTCTCAAATAAGTTTCTCTTTAAACAGTGTTTTCAGTAAGCTATGTTTTTAATCCTCCAATAGTTATGCATTCTTGGCTATCTGGGATGAACTGTGTCTCGGTCAACTGTACTGACGTTTCAGCCATCTTGCTGTGGCCTTCTTCGGAGGTATACAGCTGCTCCAATAGTTGTGTTTGCCGGTCCGGATTGCCGAGTTCGCCAAGGCAATAGTGCCGAAGCGATCTCGGACCGGTTCGAGTCCCGCCTCGGGCATGGTTGTATTGTGTTTGTCTTTTGCCACCTATCATCATCATATCATGTCATCCTCATAGTTACAATACCGTTACATGCTATAGTGGTCGCTAATTAACCTAGATGTTCATGCGATCTTAAAAAAAATAGTTATGTTTCAACTGCTCTGTTCGCTAATCGCAAGATTAAAATTACGCACTCTGGCTAAAGATCACTATTGATGTACTGCATCTAATGCTCAGAAATTATATATTTCATATGATTTTAATTTAATGTAATGTAATATTTGACTACTAACATATGTAATTCAATTATGAAATAACAAAATTCGTTTTACTTATTCAGTTTCGTTGTTAAACAGTTACGTTTATCTCTCTACCTTTAAATGCTCTTGTTCGCATTATTAACTATTCACTGTCTTATTTTAAAAACACACATATTCTGAACCCAATTTCCTGCATTGAAGTTACAGACAAACGGAAACGGTTCCCACGAAAGTGATTCACCTTAATATCGAAGATCTTAGTTCAGGATACTTCGGTTAAATTTTTTTCGTTCACTTCAAATATATAATTAGAAAAGCAGCCACAAAGTACTAAAATGTATAAAATGGTTCTTCTGCCCTTTTAATGTCTGTAACAAAGAAAGTAAAAGTTTAAATGTTGCTTCCCACTTTCCGATGAGGTAAACGAAGCCGTTAGCCGAATCCCACTCGCTGGTAATGTTTTGTGAATCCCTACCGACTTTGCCTTCCGAGTTCACCAATAGCAGACCTTGGTGCGTGAAGGCAAAGCTTTATAGACGCAGGATGGATGTAACTCTCCGTGGACCTCGAGGCTTCTGTGGAGGCGCCAGACTACCAGAGTTTCGGCACTGTTGTATACTCGCCGAGGGAATTGTAGCTTCGAAGAGGTAGCCTTGCTTTTTATAGACGTTCCGTTTTGATGACCTCTGGGCGGCGTTTGTGCACATTCCAACAAAGAGGGATTCGTGAAATCCTTGGGATGGCAACTCGTCAGATTTAACTATACAATCATCATTTGTTATAATTATTTTGGAATTTATTTTTTCCCCTCCATTTCATTTTTTTTTCTTCTCAGTAACCTTTTCTTAAATGCGTATGCAAGCATAGTCATATTTTCTCAAACTAATGTGTGAGGCGTTATGCAAGTCCGTGGCTCTTCTAAAGACGCCCTCAACGTAACCCAGATCGGATCCGAATAGTTAATTTTTTATCTTTAAAAATATTTCTTGGAATTCCTGTACCAAATTGATTTTTCTGCAGTCAATTTTTTTCTGCTAACCTTTCCGTCTTTTTGTAAAGAGAAAATTAAGACAAAAACCACCGATTTCAAATTATGATTATTATGGTAGTTTACCACTTAGTATGAAGTCGATTGTGAACAAAATTACATCTAATTTTTCCCTCTTCCAGAAACCGATTTTGTAGCAAAATCGATTCATGTTTCAAAACAACGCACATTACAATGGTCTTGGTAGTGTTGAATATAAACGTCATTAAAATATTCGAAATTAAACATTTATAATTTGTATAAAAGTCTAAATATTCCGGACAAGTCGTAGCTATACATTCAATGATACGATCTTATTTACAATGCAAAAAAAGATAAAATAAATACACAATCTTCTTAAAATCGATATTAAGGAGAATTATATTTAATTGTAACCAATACCCAAATGATAATATGGTAATAAAATTATTTATTAAATTTACTGAGAGTTATTTGCTTTCATCTGATAGCTCTGTAAACCATTTTTTAATACATTTTTTATGAATCGCTATGATTCCCGCCTTACGACACGGCGATAAAATGAAGGTTGGGTCAAGCAGTTCTGGAATGGTTATCTGCTCAGTTTTGCCCCTGGACAGAAGCCAGTTTCTCGTCTGGGGAAGAGGGATTCCAAGTCCAACCTCTTTATCTTCTGTTGGAATTCTTTCGTAGCCTCCCGGAACTTATCATTGTCTCGTTCGGGTGTTCCAGCTGAAATAGCAATTTCGATTATATCTGGACGTGAACACTCTCCTTGCATTATAATGATTAGTTTATGATTAACTTTAGAAAGGAATGGATTGATCCGGAGATTGATTGATTGATTGATCTTTCCGTGCGCGTCAATTGCTATGGTCGTCTTAGAACAACTAGTGTAGTGCATGTTTTATCCCGGGAGTTGCAGGTGTTCCTACGCTGGACCTGTACTTTGGTATGCGGGGAATATACTCCCCCTGGCACCACCCCACACCCAAGCGAAACTAGCTCTATGCCTTCGACAGGTCTCTGTGCTCTCGACATGTGTGATTGTGTATTCCACGTAAATGTATGTTTGTTAGTAAGGGGAGATGATAGGATCTGGAAGAGGAAGGAAAGATCGCGCGCGATTCGTGGCCCGTTTCTTAGGTTTCTTGCGGTGTTAATCACACAAAGCACAGAAAACTACCGATCAGAGCTGCCGGTCGCTAGAAGTCTGCTCCGGGATTCGACCTTCGAATTCGACTAGCTAGAGTCGAAACTCCATCATCGTTGGGACTTGAACCTCGGACCTCAGAGGCACTGCAGAGACAGCGGCCACGCTTCCTTTGACGTCGGAGAGTGAAAAAAACCAAATTCATATACGTCCCTGTACGTTCGTAAAAGCTTGCAATTGATATTTTATTGAAATTATTTGTTACTTTTAGTAAATGCTATAAGATATTATAGTTAATTGTAGTATTTTATTTCAATGTTTACCCAAATTATATTAAAATATTCAATGTTTCTGGATTAATGCACTGTGTAATTATGGGATTTAAAAGTAATTGCAAGCGGAAAGGTTGGACATTTTCTTATTTTCTTGTAATAAATTATCTTGAAACATTGGTGGTACACATGATTTGATGAACTGTGATCACTAATGTCGATTAACTGTGTTCCGAAAATGATGTGCAAGTAAATTTCAACGCAATCTGAAAATAATTCGATTTTGTTCAACGAGATTGTCACAACTACGATCATACGAACTTGGAGCTCCCTTATTATCCCGTGAACAATTTTTATAGTTAATGTTGAATCATAAATGGAAATCCACTGTTAATGGCATTCACACTAATATCGGGGCATCGGAAAAATATATATTTTATTGCTTATTCGTCACGGTCATTCCCCTTGACCAACCAACAAACACGTCGTGAATAAGCACATTACCTATCTTTCTTATTTTGTCGTGGAGTCTTAAAACGGATGCAGAACTTCATGATCTAGTATAATTGTTGTCTTGTTAATAAGGTCAATAATACAATATTTACGGGTCAACAGTGAGTCATTACTGCAGAAATTCATACTCAGAAAATAATTTGTAAGCAATACCTTAAACAAAAACATTTTGCGAAAGTTTCCCATTTGACTGCCACAAGGTAAAAGCCGGGCCATGGTAAAAAAATTGGATACATTTTGTTCCTATGGGCAGTAAAAGACTCCCTCTATTTCCCTGTACAGCCAGAATCCATATTTTGTGGTTCCTTGGTACCGAAAAATCGATTGACGACAAAACGTCTTTCTGTGATCAACGTTTCGTTGAGTATAATAGTCACTCTAAACCGTTCTGGCGATTTTTTTCAAAACTGGTATCCCTGAATCCGATGTTAATAAAGTTGAGTGTCTGGGAGTGTGAAACGGATATTTTGATGGGGGGAAGGGGGTATTTGGGAGAAGACTGTACACAGACTATTTTTCTTGGAGCCATGAAACATTTTCAAACTTTTCTCAAAAATATCTGTATTTTTTTTATTAAACTTTCTTTCGGGATAACGTACATATTTTTTTAATGGTGCGAGTCTCATTTCCATTGAAAATCATTATATTTCGAAAATTGCATATGTTCAAAATATTTTTTGGCGTCTTCCTACAACTACAATATTGAAGATGAAGATGATATACTTAATATTGTTGTACAAAGACACATCTTGAAACAAGTTCAATATTTCGAAAATATGAGTAGTTTTTATGTCATTTTGCGTGAAATATCGACAAATTTAAACAATTATTTTCTCAAAACTGCTAAAATGTTTGTTTTAATTTTTTCCTCGTATGTAGCCAAGAACAGTAAAGAAAATTGTGCTGGTGCCCATTTTAGGCAAAGATTTTGTAGTTTCGGAAATTGCTTAAAAACTAACAATGCTAAACTACAATATTGGTGCTAAACATTTTTACTTAATAAAATATGTTCATCTGTAATTGCATATACGTTTTGGAGAAAATCGTCCGAACGCTTTAGTCACTAGTGTTGATAGGCACTAAGACACTCAGTCATTCGGAGAGACAGACATATTGCTGTCAATCGATTTTTCGTTATCGAAGACCCCCAAAGCATAATTTGTAACTCAGCTTAATAGAGGGAGTAATGTAGAACAAGATTGATGAAGATTAATGTAGAAGAAGTTTTATCGAAGTTTTCGTTTGTAAGGCTCATAAAAAGTGTTATTTTCTTAAAATATCGCCGATTTCCGGCGCACGATTACAAAACTTTCTTTTCTTACGAACTAAGACGAGACGGTAAAATGACTGCTGCCTGTTTTCGAAAGAGAGAGATCCACTTGGTATTCAATGCTTATCAAGGGTTTGAGAAATGTTAGCCTAATTTTGAGTGAGAAGAAGTTTTAAGCCCGCGGCCTACGCTTGTCCCGCAATTGAAAGAGAGCGTTGAAAGAGAGCGTTAATCAGCCAACGATCCCGACGACGACGACGACGACGACGCTGCTGGGGCTGCAGTTGCAGCGTTGGTTGTTGCCTGGCTCCGCCGCTCGAGGCGCGACCTTCGCCTCTTGCGCCGCGCGGACTTCGCCCGACCCGCGGCGGCGGAGGTCGCGACTGCCCTCGCCCGCGCCCGCGCCTGCGCCCGCCTCGCCCGCCCTCGCCCGGTCCGCCGCGCTGGCCCGCCCGCGCCAAGTCCGCCCGCCCGCCGCCTGCGCCCGCGCATTGCGCCGCTGCAGTGCGGCACGGCACAGCGGCTTCGGAGGACGGCGCCTCCCTACCAGCACCCAAAATGAGCGATTCCAGTTCACACCGCACAAGTCACGACACCCAAGCGAAGCTTACGAAAAATTTATGCTGGAAAATATCTACAAAAATGTTTTTACTATTTCGGTATAACCAGTTATATTTGCTGAATATAGATCAGATTTAGAGTATGCTTTGGTACTCGACTTATTCACAGCGGTCTCACAGCCCGCTTCCCGAATTCGCAGTGTCCAAACACGCGACATACTACACACTGTGACATTAATACCCGCGCGTGACTTTTAATGATGAAATATACCATATATATATATATAATATTATATGTATACTATATATATATATATAATATGACATATATATGTAATATAATATATATATATATATATATATATATATATATATATTATATATATAAACTATGTAAAACGTGACAATAGATTACGATTAGATGGAAAATAGATGAATAAAACGATCAAAATAATATGCGACTCGTTGGGGTTCGTGGGTCAAGCTGTGTACCAGCTGCAGTTTCTCTCGCACTGCATGACACTCCTCGGGTGCATTGAACACACTCCATGTAGGAAACAGTTTTTACTGCAAATGCAGAAACGCCTCTGCTAAAAGTTAGGTGAACGTTATTAATAATGAAGTCTTGGAAATGTCTGCAGTGCTTGTATCATTGAAATGAAAAATAACGAATATAAAGGTTAAAATTAAAAACGAGGCCTGGTTTTTCTTCGAGGTCCGATCAGTCGGAAAACTATTATACCCTCAGTGAAAATTCAATGACGCTGTGAGCAGATGTGTTGCACAGTGTCTCTAGAATGTCTATCGATCGCGCCAGTTCTGAGTGCGCAGTGAACTCGTAAACATGTCTAACGCTTTAGAATCACCCATCATGAGTGTAGTGCGTGTTATCATTGGTGTGTGCAATGCATCCTAAATTCATTGACGAACAAGTGATGTGTACGGTAAAAATTTCACTAGTGACAGCAAAGAGCGGCAACGGTCCAGGGTCTTTGAAGCAGAACGTACAGACGTTCATGATGCAGGTGATTGGGGAAAGAAGCGGCAGGGTCATAGCTGGGAGATGTTTCTGGGTGAATGGAACAGAGTTTTATACTGTCGGATTCTGTTCAGGTATTGCCTGTAAATAAATTAAATATTTCTCCTCTAGAGTGCTTTGATTTGGAATGATTTTACAAGTGACGGATGAGATTTATCATTATGGAAAGAAATTGTGGTATTATAATTTTTCGTATGCTGATGGGAAAACATGCGTGTTGTTGTAGACTCACTGGTTTCAGAAAATATTCGTACGGTTTTTTGAATTATCAGTCTCATTCTCATGAGTTCTTGTATTCGAACAACTTTCCAACAAACGTTGAAAGCGCCTAAGTTTCACTCTCTCCTGTAGCTCTATCTTACCGTCAGCTTCACCCTCCTCCGCCAGACCCACTCTTACCCGCCAGCTTCATCTTCTCTCAACAATTTCAACAGTTTCAACTCCCCGCCAACTTCACCCTCTCCCATCAGCTCCACCCTCCCTCTCAGCTTCTCACCCCCCTGTCAGCTCCACCGTCCATCAGCTTCACCCCTCGCCAGTGCCACTCTTCATCCTTTTTCTTCATCTCCCCTGCCAGCTTTACCTTCTCTTGCCAACTTCACCCTCCTCTACCAGCTCCAACCTTCCAACTTCACCATCGCACCCGTTGCTGCCCCGACTGGAGTGTGCCCATCACTAACTGTATAGCAACCAGGTCGCGTTCAGCCGATGTGTGGAGGAGCAAGCCCCGGCCAGCTGCTCTGATCGGTTACTACTGTGGTTTATCGAATCAACATCAGGCGAATGCCGGAGCAATACCCAAACAATCGGGCCACGGACCGTGCGTGATCCGTCTCTCCTTTACCCTACCATATCCTCTCCCCTTGTTCACACACTTAGTTCAGTACACTACCATTTAGGCCGGGAGCTTAGACCTACCGGTGGGAGATGTTCCCTGCTGGCGGAGAAGTACGCAGTAAGTGGAGGGGAAAATATACAAGACAACGTGTAGGGCAAAGCTGGATCTTACTGTCTAGAGGAGTATTAATCATTCGTCAGTGGCCGTGCCCCTGCGTGTAGAATGGAAGAAATATCTAAGCACATTTCCCCTTCATTTATGTTCTTCTTTAGCATACATCAATGAATTATCTTATGGCTGTATAGTGTGAATTTCCTCCAATAAGCTTTTTCTTTCTTTTTAGAGTCCCATAGTGAT
The DNA here is from genome assembly GCA_017312745.1 of Gryllus bimaculatus. Classification (NCBI taxonomy): domain Eukaryota; kingdom Metazoa; phylum Arthropoda; class Insecta; order Orthoptera; family Gryllidae; genus Gryllus; species Gryllus bimaculatus. The sequence continues at coordinate 741,197 of BOPP01000225.1, read as the reverse complement.
CGTCCCTTTCTGCCAAATTCTTTATAAACGGCGCATCTAGGAAGTTAAGTTTCTCTCGGTCGTCAACAAAAATAAATCATAATTTCATTAAAAATATCTTATTCGAGCATATACAGCACATGTTGATCTATTTTTCCAGATACCCTTTAGCAGAATTGAAACATTTGTACCATGAGATCAACATTCGTGTTCCTGTGTCGCGGAAGGCTACCGCCTAGAATTGAGTACCAGAGTCTGCAGCTTGCAACTCTGCTCAATGAGATACGCGTAATGAGCGAAGAGGAATTTGGCAAAGGCCATTTAGAACAAGTGCCTCGCGCTCTTCAGATCAGGTGTTGTCTTCCTTCTCGATAACCCCGGCCACACGCGGCACAACTCACAACAGATCTTCTGCAGCAGTTCTCCTGGGAGGTGTTTGACCATCTATCCCATAGTCCAGATCTCGTCCCCGGCGGTTTCTATCGCATTGCTACAATAAAGTTTTTCGCCGGTCTGGTTGTTCGAGATCGCTAAGGTAGTGGTGTCGTAGCGATTTCGGACCGAAGGATTGCGGATTCGAGCCCCACCTCGGGCATGGTTGTATTTGTGTTCGTCCTTTCACCCCCCTATCATCACCATATCATGTCATCTTCCCAGTCACCATACCGTTAAATGCAATAGTACTCACTAATGACCTAGATGTTGATGCGATCAAAAAAAAAAAAAAACGTTTTTCGTGAAATTTTGTTTCCTTTGTGTCGACGGCGTAGAGAACACTTCGTCTGTTTATGCTCCTCTGCGGGACCTGTGCATTGAGAGTGGCACTGAGGTCGGATTAAAAAATATGAATCACGGGGCTTATTTAAGGCGCTGCTTTTAGATCCGCCTTCAACTGTTGAAGGCGACAAAGGCTGAGCGCTTGGTACGCGTGACCTTCGCGTGTCGCAGACTCCGCCCTCGAACCCCGGACGGGAGCTTTATCCTTTTTACTTTCTCGCTACTGCTTACGCCCTAGAGAGAACGTTGTGTAATGCTACGCGGAAACGGCGAATTTCTGGTAGAAAACCTCTTATTACAGGGATCTGGTAACGAAAAAGTGGATAAATCCAGTTGCTAAATTTAGAAGAAAAAAATCCTCTAATACGAGGTGCAGCTAGAATCCATGTTTTATGGGTCCTGGATACCGAAAACTCGAATGACGACAAAACGTCGGTCTGTTTGTCTGTCTCTCTTCGTCCGTCCGTCCGTCCATGTGTCTGTCTGTAAGTCTGTCTGTTAATGTGTTTATCCGTATATGAACAAAGCAAGCGGCTAAACCGTTCGGCAGTTTTTTTCTCCAAAATCAATATTCCTAAATAGATCTGGCTGAAGCCACAGTCCATTGCATTTAAAACATATATTTTTAATACTTTACTTGAAGCCACTAGTACGTTTCCAAAACTTAAAAAAAATGCTCTATTGTTTTTTGTTTATTTTTGTTGGATAGTGTGAAGGACCTTTAAGAGAATTGTGCAGGTGACAGTTTCGTTAAAAAAACCCTCAATTTTCGATAATAGCAAAAGCCCAAATTTTTTTTCGGTGTCTTCTTTCAACCACCATTATGAAGATTGAGATTGTTCTTCTTAATGAAATTTGTTCTTTAAGAATACATTTTTAAATAAGGTAAGGTACATTTTTGCGACAATTTGAGTACTTTTTGAGTGCAAATACGGCCGAGAAAGCACGTGCTTTATTAGCACCATTTGTTACACTTTGATTAGGTGACATTTTAAAAACTGAAATTAGTGTAACCGTCTTTCTCCAAATGCTCAGTGACCTGACCTGATGTGTCGGTTGTGGAACAAGCCTGTCGAGCTTGACAAGACTCTTTATGAAGGAGATTTGCTCCGGTTCTTGTTTTCGGTTTTACCCCTCCTTAGCCCTCTCCAGGGACGGGGTTTGAGAGCCTGGGTGAAGCAAAAAGTTATTTTAGTAAGCGAAAGATGCGTTATTTTCTTAGCTTATCTTTTGTTAGAGTATATGCTAAGTGGTTCTAACGTTTCTTTGCAATGGAAGATTTTTCATAGCCTTTTGTATTAAATTTTGGTACAATATGTTACATTTTATGTAACTCTTACAATTCGCCTAATTCAGACGGTTCCTAACAAACTTAAACCAAAATCGGTCTGATTATGGAAATCAACGCCTACATTTATTTCCTATTTCGGGTAGCAAAACGTTGCTGTTCCTATTTCGGGTAGCAAAACGTTGCTGTTCCTATTTCGTATAGCAAAATGTTGCTGTTCCTATTTCGTAAAGCACAATGATTTTTCTATTTCGTATAACAAATTGTTGCGTTCCTATTTCTCAGAGCAAAATATTGCTTTTCCTATTTCGTGTAGCAAATAAACGCCTGCGAAGTTCGTTGGGCGCAGTCCCTTTCCTTGCGAAGCGCAGATCATTGTTTCCAGCTTCGCCTGTAATCCGCGCTCCGCCGCGCCCCGGTCACACCCCAGAGCGCCTCACCCGAATCACATCGATACTCGAATTACAAAGTATAATAACGGGCCCATTTAGAAGTGCGGCAATTACACCCGACACCTTCACAATAGCCGGCTAATGTGTTTGGTATAAATAATGCAGCCCAGCGCCGCCGCGCTGCGCGCGAGATGGCAGATTGCGGGCCCGCTCATTGTGGCCGCGCACTTCAACTCGGGCGCCCGCGCTAATGCCAGTAATCGGCCCGTGAATCAAAAGCCCTGCTTAAATATGATTACGTGATATCGTTTTTGATATCTGTTTATGAAAATTGTCTCACTTTTTGTTCTGATATTTCATTCTGTTATTTTGCATATAGTGGAATAATTGGGGAAGTCTCACGGATGCACCGCTAAAACGTAAATTACATTTCTCAAACTCATTGTCCTATAACTAATGCAGCGAAATTATACGCCTGCTGGGAAGAAAGCGGTCTCGCAGGAAATGAAGGCGGGCTGGCGGAGACACTAGCGCCGGTGGCGGGGGGCGGAAGCCCGCGGAGCGAGGTTAGAAGCGGCCGAGCTCCGCCGAGTAATAAACCGACGTGCCCGTGCCCGCGCCGCCGTTGTAATTTCTTTGGCCCGCGTACGTGATGGTTTCAACGCGGCCCTTTATTTAATTACATTATGCAAACGGCGCGTTCGCCTGTACCCTCGCGGGCGAATAAAACCGTAGAAAGATCGCCTCTGCGGCTTTTCCCCGTGCGTAAGCCACATCACTAAATGGAATTGGTTAACCTATAAGAATAAGCAATTTGAGGCTGCGCTGTTAATTAGAATGGGAAGGCCGCGGGAGGTAATAACGGCCGAGAGCAGATGATGGTCGCGTCCGAGTAATTCGCCATTTCCACCGAGTGAGTTATTTGCTACCAAAGTGGTTGGGGAGCACAGAAGCCAAGGAACGCTTTTTATGATATCTGATTCGCAAAACCTTGGATGTTATATTCTAATAATTCATTGTCATATCTGATGGAGTTTTGCGTATGAATACACCAGTAGAAAATACTATCGTTATTGGAAAAATCTACATATTTTGCTTCTTCACATTGAGTTCAAGCAAGTTAAAATATTACATTTTATGAGAAAGGAAAATGTGTAATAAAAAGTTACAAACGAGAAAAAAAAGTTGTAAACTTTAGAATAATATTGACATTTAGCCTACATTAAATTCGTAATAATAAAGATTAATGTGCACACTGGTATGAACGAAAATATTTTTGGCAAATATTAAATTCCATCCTAAATTAATGTCTTGAGTTGAATTAATGTCTGTTTTATTTTGTAAATATTCCAAATGCGATTCAATACGCGATAAGAGGCAAGCCAGTGAACTGAATAGCTAATACTGAATTCAAGAAATAAACAAAAGAATACTTTCACTTTTTTCAAGGATTATTGACTGATGGGAAGGAAGCTTAGTTGTCAAGGCTGTTGAGATTCTTGAATGGCTGGCGGATGGATAATACTTTTGATTTTTTCAAAATTATGGGAAAATATTCATTTCTAATAAATAATTTGCATGTATTGGTTATAAATACTATTGGGAATGTAATTTAAAAAATGTTTCCTATTTTGTCATGTCAAGGAGCTTTTATTATAGTAAGTTATTAAATAAATTGATGACTTCATTTAGGAAGATGTAATTGACTTTATGTGGAATATTATAGTTAGGCCTGCTGCTATTGGGAGTAGGTTTGAAGGCTAGTGGTGAGAAGGGTAGTATTGGGAGTGAATGATTTCGCAAAGATAACGGTTAGTGCATCAGCCATCTTATTAGGGGGATATTTCTTTCTTGCACCGTCAGCACTGAGGTTGTTTGGGGGGGGGGAGTTATCGGTTTCTTTTTCCAAGATATTTTTCGTATATTCCTAAAACGTTTTGATATTTGTGTTTAGAGAATGAATAGTTTTGAAGAGTAGTAGTTTTCTAGTTTCTTGATTTTTTCTTTTTATTATTGCCTTCATTTATGTTATTTGAGAAAGAGTACAATTATTGTTTTCAATAAGGACATTCTATAAATCTTTGGTCAGCTCTGTGCGCTTCATTTCATTGGTACTTTGAACCGGAAATGTATACGATCAAGTTGTTACATAGTATATTCATCTGACCGACTTCAATTAGCGCATATACAAATACTATAATGGCCCCTTTTGTCTTATTCTTTCTAGTCTAACACTAATGTTGCAGATTTGGTTAATTAGTATCACACGGTCGATTCGTTGACTACCGTTAAATTCTGCAGCGTTTACTGGTAATGGGTACATTATTTTTATAAATCTTGTTATGCTGATGATGGATAGGTATATGGCTTGTAGGTCTTCAATTATTTCCTCTCATATAATTGTTTGGATTAATATTTTTAAAGACGACAGGTTGTTTTACCGGGTCTTTGTTCGTGTGTAACTGTCTTTTTGATTACTATGACGTATTTGATGTTTTTTTTGAAGTCTGCTGAAGATATAAACAATAATTTAACTCTGTAGTCTACGTAATCTTTTGTAAATAGGTTCGTGAGTTTGATTTTTATGTTTATTAAATTCGGAGATGTTGTAGATATTATTTACAAAAATGGGAAAAATTTTGAGGTATTCGTCATCTTGCGACAAATTAACATTGACAAATCCAAATCTTTTGTCTTGATCCGATAGTGTTATAGCCACGACAAGTCTGTTATTCACAGGTATAAATACATATTTTGTGGTAATTGGTTTCTTATGTGGAGGGATGTTTAATTCCTCTAAATTATGGATTCATTTAGCACTGTTATTATTTAAAAACGACTCACTGTTATAGTCGACAATATTGTCTTAGCCAGTAGCTGTGTCCTTGGCCGAGCTGAACTTATAAGCTTGAGGGTTTTCGTTTCCGATGAGGTGGAGCGAGCCGTTATCGGACCCTTGCCGAACATTTGAAAACCGCTGTGTTGAATATTTAAAGTGAATTGTGGATTTTGGCAGCTCGCGTGAGCACCGAATTCGAGATCTTGTCGAATCATTGAGTGATGTGTAATGTTCATGACACTGGCCTTGCTGTGTAAAGCTGCCATGGCTTCTGCAATTCTGTGAGCTTGGTCGCAGCTGGCTGAAGCGACTCGTGGTTAATAATAACTGATAAGCGACTGTTGGTTTATGGCCTACTATATATGTACTAATTGCACCCTACTTCACTATTTCACTGTTACACTTCTTGGATGTTTGGGAAGCAACTGCTGTTAGTTCTCGCAACGCATTACGAACCTAAGATACGCAGCCCCAGGCCGCGCGGCACCGCTCTGCGGTAAATTGCGCTAACGACGTCTCTCTCTTGTCTTCGGTTATTATTATTATTATTATTAATATTATTATTATTATTTATTTCTTTATTATTGATGTTGTTGTTAATAACGTGTTTATAATAGTTCTCAGGCTAACCTTCAGTGATTCCATTGTTAATTTTCCGTTTTTGAACTTTATTATTTTACGTCACGTCTATTTCAATGGTATTGCTTGTACATGCCCGAAGATGTATACCAGTCACCTTATTTAATTATTAGCACTGAAAATTTCATAAATTGGCCTACTAATATGGATACTAACCGATGTCTGTGGATCCAACATTATTGATGTTTTTATAATTCAAGGAATAATTTCATTTGAAATGAATTATTGATGTTTCTTTCATTTATATTCTTCTTTCACATGAATATATTTGTTCAGTTATTCGTTTCTTCCATGTTTAGGTATCCCAGAGCCTTGCAATCGAGCTTTTGGCATATTTCTTGCGTCCACCCTTATTGCTGTTAATCGCCGTTGCGGCTATTAAAATGTTTAATGACTTTAAACATGACTAAAAGTTGGATTTGTCAGTTTGTGGATAATTGTGCTGCATGGCCGTGCATTAGTTTCTCATGTGCAAGACGGAGGGGAGGGTTCGGACTGCGGAGGATTTGAAGCCTTCTTAAAGAATTCGCTCCCTCTATGATGCGGTCACAGCCGGTGAGGAATATTCTGTTTCATAGAATATATTCGGAGTGTGTTACTCGTATGGTCTTAGAGATGTTCTAAGGTTCGATTCCCAACGGTGGCAGGATTTTGAACACTAGGTAGGTCGAGTTGGGCCGCTGCCTGGAGTAGAACTCTAGAAGCCGGCTGTTCTGATGGGTGGTTTCTCTGATCAACACCAGACGAATGCCGGAGCAGTACCCTAACAAACGGACCACGAACCGCGAGAGATGTTTCATTTTTTCTTCCTTCTGTTATCCTCACCCCTTTCTTACACTAACATGCACTACGCTTCTAAACATGTTCGGAGATCAGTCGTGAGCTTAGTGCTTGACCCGAGTGGGGCGGTGCCCCGCTAAAGGAGTTGGTTGGGGAAAACCTGGCAAGCCGACCTGAGGTAGAGAACGATCACCGCAACCTCACGCGATATAAGCATGCACTACACTTACGGGAATAATGGCCTTAACCGTTCACGTCCACTATTCAATCAATCAATCGTATAGTCTCGTGATGTTTCAGAACATTGTGACTTGTTGAGGAGATGAATGGTTGCGTACTCGTATCTCACTTTCTCCAAACTGCCAGTACCCCTCTCCTGTTCTGCTCTCTTCTGCTCCTTTGGAGATCGAAGGCGTGAGGGGCTGTCAACCATGCAAGAAGTGTTAGTTGTGTACCATTTGCTGTCTTCCTGTGCTTTTGGTAACGAGTAAAAAATCACATAGTGATTTGTGAGGAGTGTAATGAACCGCCAGAATGCTTAAACTACAAAATACTTGAACACTATATCACTCTTAACATCAACTTCTGAATCTGCACTTGTCTATGTTCTAAGTCAGAAACGTTGTGATGACAATATATTGAAAACAGTGATAATTCACAAACGTAATGTTACCGTTCATTTGTCTTAATCGCTCGACTCGCCTAATTTTGTTTTAATTTCAATAAAAGTTGAGTAGTATTTCTCGTGCAGAAGAGCAATGCATCGCGAGCCACGTCTTCCTGCCAAGGCACCCCCGTGCTCGTGTTCCGGTTGGCTGCTCGCGTTGGCACGCACGGCGGCGAGGGCGGGCTTCACGCCAGGCCCTTTGGCCCTCCCCTCCCTTCCCTCTCCCCTCCCCCTCCCCCGTGCGACCTCGCCCCTCCTCGCAGAGTTATGACACTAACCGGCGTTTGTAATTGGCGACAGTTACGGCGGCATAAACTTATTTATTCCCCTCATTTGAAACAATGCGTGTCGGGCGCGCGCCTCGCGGGCGGCGCGATCGGTCCACTAATCGACTTCTAATTGGGGACATTTTTTGTAGGTGTGTTCGCTATCGTGTTTTGCGAGTCATGAACTGATCCTTTGTGATTAATTCAACAGTGGATTTAGCGATCCAAGAGATAGTCAATCATAAAGTTTTCAATAAGTATGAATTAAAATGTATATCCAGACTTGACATGTTTCGGGAAACGTTTCCCAACTTTAGTGGCACTACAGAGAAAAAATAATCGAATGAAATTGAATTAACGTGTGTAAAGTTACTAACTTAAGTATACAAATAGACATGAATGAAATGTGGAATTATCTGAAACATGTGTCAGATGAATGCGGGAAATCGGGTTTACTATACCTCAACAATACTTTAATAATAATATATTTAAAAATATTCTAAGATTCCATTTTACCTTCCGTAACAACCACCTATCATTCACACGTTTTATCGAAGAGGAAATGTTGAATGCTCATTGTTCAATGGATCGATTATAACTCACGCAATAAATTAATGCACAATGAAGGCACGTGAGCGTCAATTCTAATAACATTATAAACGTATTAAAATTTATTTGCTTTTCTTGTAAAACCGGTTAATAATAGCAAGTGGGCAAACGATTGCGGCCCACTCCTTTCATTGAAAGCAAAAATCATGAAATTTGGTTAAGTGGAAAGCTCAAATATTTTCATAAAGGAAAGCCTTCAGTGTTTTAAATTTAAAGATTTTTTTAAATTATCTAAATGTCAGAGGATTTTATGAAATCGGAACACCAGCCGCCATCTGGAGGAGAATTCTAGCGGCCCACCGCGCTATTTTTTCGTGGTTTCTTCTATGAATAACAGGCAAATGCCGTGGTAGTAACCTAACAATCACTACCGTTCGTCCTTGTTTATCGTCACCCCCTTAATTAATCCCACAGGCACTCGTGCACTACACTACGACACATGCCGAGAGACCCGTCGGGAGCTTAGAGCTTGTTCCGGCAGGGGTGGTGCCTCGCTGGTGGGAGATTCCTTGTTAGGGAAAATCCCACAAGCCGACGAGTGGGTCAGCGTCGGATCTCGCTATTCAGCGGGGGGGGGGGATAACCCAACTCCCTGCGATAAAGTATGCACTACATATTTGGGACTAATGACCACAGTAGTTGACGAGCGCGTAAACAGGATATAACCAATTATTCGTTATAGAGACTATACCATACTTATAAATACATCTTCTACTCGGAGCAAAAGAATTTCAGGAAAAAAGTTTCTGCTATTTTTAAGAACAATTTAAAAATGTCATATTGTCTTCACGGAAAGTATCCTACAAAATTAAAATAACTTAATTATCTCTAGGACGGCTCAACTAGATCTTACTTCTGACTTATTTACCAAATTTCAACTCAAAGATTTCCAATGTAATAGAATGGTGTGAAATATATATCAATAGATACAAATAAATTTTGGGCTCAAAATTGGATATATTTCTTTCCATATATCCTAACGTGTATGAGAAGTTACGTCTGAAAATGTTTCAACAGGATTTTACGACGAATATTGGAGATAGTTCTGAGATGATTACCATACTTTTACTCTCTATGTAATAGTATAAAGAGTGGAAAAGGCATTTCATTAATTTTGAAAAACGTTTTGCAGCTTCTGAATTTATCTAGTTCAAACATGGAACAAGTAAAGTAATACCCGCACTTATGATAGGACACCCATTATGTTAGTGCTGAAAATGAACCCTGAAAAGTTATTCCTCCTACTTAACCACGACCGCTCAAGTCACGTGATTGGCATTTAGAGCAGCGTACACCCCCATTTCCTGCTTGCACCGGAGCTCGCGTCGTGTCGAGCGCAGGCCTTTGCCGGCGCCGGCCACCGGCTCCGAAGGCAAAAGCGTGTACCGCGGGGGCCGGGTAGGTGATCGCTTGATTAGTGGCACTACAGAGATGTCGCTGGAGGTTTATGGGCGCCGGTGGCACCGCTCCCGGCGACGGCGAGGCGGTGCGGCGCGGCGCTGCCGCCTGAGCGACGTTGTGCTCTCGGGGCGGTGGCGTTGTGTTCGGGCGCGACGTGGAAGTCGCTCGTACGCCCGCAGCAAATCATACGCGAGCGTTGTCTTTCTTCACGTTTAATGCCGCGGCGAAGGAAACGGTGTGTGTTCGTTAGACGTTCCAGGTTTCCTTATCCAATTAGACATACTGTTTCAAATAGAGTTCCCAAGCAGCGTCTGTTTAAATCAAGAAAATATTAGTCTATGAAAATTTGAAATAAATATTCGAATACGAATACTATCATTTTTAATTTTAAATAAGTTTATAATTTTAATACTTATTGTTTGCTTCTTCGTATTTGAAGTTTTACTCATTACTGAACCCTTTTTTAAGCTTCAGTATTGGTAATTTTTAGTGTAACTTTGTCTCTTTTTGTCGGTAAAGTGTTTTAGACATCAATCTCCAAATTGTCCAAACGTGTGGTTTTCCGCGGGCGCAATTTCGAGGAGAAACACAGCGCCGTCGATGAGCGCCTTGAGGGACGCCTCTTCCTCAAGGCAGAAACAGCTGACGACACGTCGCGTCGGCGGCCGAGCCCCACCCGCGCCACAGGCTCCCACGGCCACGGCCCACCCACACCACGCCCATTCCACCCCTTCGCCAACACTTCTCTTCCACCTGCTTCACTCCCGCTCACGTCTCCCCCACCTCCTCCATCACCTCAGTATCCTACTTCACACGCAACTCCGCCTGCATCCCCTCGTCCCCCCTGTCTCTTTCTTCCCTGCTCCTTGCCTATGCCTCCTCCATTTCCATCTCCTCTTTGGACTTCCACCCCTTCCATTACCGTCACTCCCTCACCAATTCCATCACTTTCTGTCGTCCTCCCTTCGCCAGCACCTCCTTCGCCTCCAACTCAACTTCAGCTATCATTCCCGCTCCCACATCCACCACCTCCTTCCCTCCCGCCTCTACCACCACTCCTCCTTCTCCCCTCTTCTTTCATCTATGCCTCCGTGATCAACGATAGTGACAACACAGTTCACAGAATTTTATCCAACATTGATATTTCTCGATCGAATTAAAGGATCTCGAAGTTCTCTGAGTTTGAAACGGATATTTTGATTTCTGAATGTGGCGAAGTCTCAAAATCATTTTAAAAATTGTCTCAAAAATGATTCCAAATGTTTGGATTAAACTTTGTTCTCGGATATCGTCAAGGACGCTTAAAAGAATGATACTTTCTCTGGTGATGGCTTAAAATAATGCTAATGGTAATGAACACATTGGTTTAAATCCCTAATTTTTTAAAAATTGAAAAAGTTGAAATTTTGTGTGGCGATTTCCTACAACTGCAATATTGAAGGCAGACATTTTTTCCTTAATAAAAACTGTTCTAGAAAGAATCCGCAGCGGGTGCGGCGCGGAACGCTCCGCGCTAGATGCGACGGCGGAATCCGCGGGACCCTTCACACCGGAGCGTCAATTATGACATGGCGTTTGGTGACAGTTTTCCTTATCCGATAAAGGAAAGCAAGGGGAGCTCAAACCAGAGGGGGCAAAGACTTCCGAAGGCAGACGGACTTCCTTCAACTAAAGCGGCGACGGTCGAAACGCGTGTGACTGCGTTACAAAATTCGTCGCGGATTAAACGCCGCCAATCCGCTGCCGCGACGCTCGCCTGCCGCGTAGGTCTGAACGTGCTTATAAGACAACACGTGACGCGAATTTTCCGCTGCGGCCATTCCGCGTAGGCTGCGGGTGTTCCGCGCCGCTCGTGGGAGCCTTAAGTCGGTCTCGGCGGTACCCCGCGACAGGAGGCCTGCCACTGGCTGCCGCGGACGCTCGCATGCGTGGCCTCGAGAGAAAGAGCGAGCGCTGGCTGGTAAAATCTCAGCGAATGCCACCGCTCTCTTGAATACGCAGTGCAGGTCACGATTTTCGTCCAAACGTCAGTGTGTTTGTTTGTTTGGTCTTCTAGCACCTGAGCCGTATACAGGATTTTTAGAAAAATTGACCTTCCTCAAACATAACATAGTGGTGTTGGTACTCCTAGAATTGTTGATACCTTATCATTTTTGTAGGTAGTACTTTACATGAAGCTACATTTCCATTTATTTTATTTTCATAACCTGCTCCAAATTTACTTTAATTTTTTTTCTTTTGCTCGAATGTGCCGCTCTAACAATAGCATATATCAAATTTTCATTGAAACTTTTGAATTGTCTTAAATACTACTTACATTTCTGAATCAACGGCCCAAATACCGTGAAGATATGTCTATACACAAAAAGAAATTCATTAAATCAAGTCATTTACTACCTATAATAGCAACAAAAATGAACTTTTCAATATTAGGGACCAACGAAACTAGTTTTTCAGACCAAGTTTTTTCCTTTTAACTTGACAATATTTTATTTATTTAGTAGTAGGGTATAATAGTAAAACGAAACGAAAGTGAAAGTAAAACGTTCTCTAAATGCAATTCTCTATTTAGGAAGATTAGAGTTCGGGAAGGTATTGGTTCGTGGTGACAATATTGGTTCATAATTCCGTGTTTCTAAGTTCTCTGTGTGATTAATACCTTCGAGATGCAATCAGTTTAGCTTCTTACATTTCACATCAAAAGTTTGGTAGAACATGACTGGACGCCTATAGCAAAGATATAATGGCATTAATCGAAGAATAATTTTGTTTCTAATGTGTCTTCTTTCTTATATATTCTTTACTTATTCTAAATACTATGCTGCCATAGTAACAATGAATAATATAACTACATTTATGTAAAGTTGTTCTGCTATTTTTTTTAATTACATCTAATGAGTATTATTTGATAAATAATACGAGACAAATATTTGGATATGCATTCTCATTTTTATTGGATTCGACGGACAAAGTATTTGATGTTCCGTAAAGGGATGATAATGTTTAACACATTTACCTACAATATTCTGATATGTTAAAGGTTTCTAAATTCCTAAATTTGTAAAGTTCTAATATGCTTTTTTCCATTCAATATATTTGTTGACTACAAATTGAATATTATTCTGAAACAAAAAAGGGCAGAGGTTTTTCTTTTAGTTTGTTCTTTAAAACTGAATTTTGCTTCTCAATTTCATTCTTCCGACAATGCGCCTCTTTCCGGTTCCTTCGAGCCTGCTATCAGCGGTCGCTGTCAGGGTGTGCAGTCTCACTTTCTTGCCAGCGAATATCCTCGTGTCAAGAGAGCAACGGGCGCCTGCTTCCTGTGCGTGACGCCTTGTCGGAAACAGGGCAGCTCTCGACTGACGGCTTTCGATCTCGACGGAGAAAACGAAAGGCCACGCGCTATTATTATTATTATTATTATTATTATTATTATTATTATTATTATTATCATTATTATTATTATTATTATTATATTTATGCATTGCAGTACTATCTCTTTCGAAATAGCGATGTTGAAAAACTAATTCCAAAGAATTGTTTGTAAATGCCAAACGTGTATCCGTAGATGTGAGTTTAGAAACACAAGGTATCCACATGCTGAAAAAGAAAATCGGCTAGTTGCGTGGAGATGCTTACGCCCTGATCAAGCGCTGTACGTCAGTCTTTTGTTATACGACTGGATGATCGTAAGGGTCGAAGGGTCAACTTCTCAAAGAGAGCTGGTGACGGTTGTTTTTCAGAAGTGATGGTGATCTAATAAGAAAAAAAGAGAATGCACTGTGGTTTAATACGTTCGAACTTCAAGCAGGAGAACGGAAGGTGCGGACGGAAGAGAGCTACTCGAATTAAGCGTAGGCGTGGATGTGTGTAAGTATTCAGATTCAAATGTTAGTGTATAAATTGAAAAATGTATGTTGGAAGATAAGATACGATCTCAGTTAATACTTGAAATCGGGTTTTCGAAGCAATATCAGGATTAAATATACTTGTATTGGAAGTTGAACATTAGAGGGACAAGTGCAATATGAACGAATGATACAAAGGTAGTCAAACTCGCGTAGAGAATACACGGATCATTATACATTTTACGAGAACAATGAGTGGAACAAACAAGAACAGTGATAAAGTAAAGTAGGATAAATTTAATAGTGAATACCTTTGGACGTCTGATAACGAATAGTAGATAATATGACAGTACATTTGATACAATGATTAAATTTGTGTTAAATTGTGTAGAAATCAATGTTTTATTTATAGGTATTTATAGGTATATTCTAGTACCTATTAATGGAACATGATACGAAATACCGATTCTTAGAGAACATTTCTTGCAGATCATATTTGAACTTAAATGCGATTAGAAAATTATTATTATTATTATTATTATTATTATTATTATGCCTCTAACTAAATATGTTTGGTGGTGGTTAAATATAAAATCTACTTCAATTTGCAACCAACTTCCTAAGGAGCAGATCCAGTGACAATGCCTTTACAATAATTTGCTAAAGCTTTGAGTTGTTCCTAATAAAACTTTGAATGACCTGAGAGTTTGGACAAGGTCTTACGAATATTTTAGGGAACAAATTCTGGAGCTCCCATGATTGTCGGAACGACCTGCAGTTTTATGCCTCACTTTCGACTTGTCTCGATTTCCAAGCTGTTGTACTTCGGTGTTTTTCTGCCTCCTACGTTCTGTTCCCACGGCACAGCAGTAGATATGGCTGCAAGTAGACATGTTGTTTTTTATCTAAATCCCGATTAACATTATCCGGTTTGTTTGATTGATCGTACGAACTGTTTGAGGAACATTTTTTTCCCGGTACGCGTGTTTATTAAATGAAGTATTGGCCGCTATGCGGGAACGCTTTGGCCAACGTGGCTCTTTTTTTCGTCTAAAAGTGCACATTGGCACGTACGAGTTCGCCCCTTTGATGTCGCTGCTCACATACATCATGGAAAGCGATGGCCGCGGTGCCGCTGGCGGATGCACGAGGTAGCGCTAAAAACAAACGCACCGGAATACTTCGCTCGGCCGCCGCCAGCGCCGCTGCTGCAGTCGCCTCGGGGGCAAACTCTTCCACAACATGGCGCCGCGCCGCGCTGCAGTACGCGACGTCCCGGGGGCATTCCTTGAATATTTAAATTCACCTCGAAGCCGCTCCTAAGTTTATAGCCACGGCACTCCGGGTGGAAATTTATCGCGCATTCTTACAAGAAGCTCCTCGGCTCTTTAGAATTGTCGTCTTCGTGATTAGATCACGAACATGTGGCGTTTTTCAGCTACTTGATACAGCCCACTTACGCTGCAACACACCATTGTGATTATGAAAGCGCTCTTCTCATATTAAAATGCCGGAGGAAAAAAAAATCTCGGAGCTATATAATACTGTCTTATGAGAGAAATAACGCTGAGGTTGTTGCATAAATTTCGCTCCGTGCGTCGAGTAAGCTTGTACGCTGCGCCTACTGCAACATTATATCAAGAGAGTCTTATGCGCGTTAAACCTTCGCATTATAATGGCGAAAGCCAACGTTCGTTAGAAGACTCGAGGAATAACAGATATTTTGTAGCGCTGAGAATATAGCACTTTCTGCTGGTGGCAGAAATCGTTTATCACATCATACAATACGCTTATTCTGGACGATTGACATTCTTAACATTCATTAAGTTTAGCAACAATTGAGATACATAATGAGCTACTAGAACTACAAAGCATTTATCATTGTATATTTAACGGTTATGTAACATTATAAAAATTATGTTAAACGTGTTCACTGTTTCGAGTACCTCGTACAAAACTGTCTTCATCTACCTGCTCTTCATAAAAGAAAAATATAATTAAGATTATAGCGTTGAATTGTAGTAATTGTTGTATAGTCTATGAATGCAATTGTGAGTAGTATACTTATGAGCCTTAACGAGATCAATCTTTAATTATCTCCCTGCAGTTTAACATCATGATTGATTTTGATGAGTATATTTTTTTATTCATGTACTTTACTACATTTCAGAGAAATTTAGTCTTTGACCAAAGCCTTTACAAACATTTCAAAAATAATGCACAATCTCCGATGAAACGGACCTACAAAAGTGGCTCAGGGCATCAACTGATGTCCCTGCACTGCCTTTGACTGAGAGGTCCTAGGGTTGGAATACCGACGGCGGTAGGATTTTCGACAGAGCTAGATCGAATTCAACCTGTCTGGAAGGTAATTCTAGCGGCCGGCTGCTCTGATTGGTAGTTTTCCGTGGTTTCTACGATCAACGCAAGGTGAATGCCACATCCATACTCTAATAAACGGGCCACGGACAGCGCGATCTTTCCTTCCTCTTCTTGTTCTATCGTCTCCATTCACTTGCACACCATTCCGTTTTACACGCAAACCACTGCCACGCCTGCTAAGAGACTGACCAATCGGGATCTTAAGTCTTCTTCCGGTTGGGGGGGGGGTGCCACGCTGGAGGGAGGTACCTGGATGTGGAATATCCTCGCAAACCGACGTATGTCACTAGGCGCCGGATCTCGCCAGCACCGGTACCTCCCGCGATAAAAACATGCAGCACACTTACGGGACGAAATAATCACCCAATCCGACCAAACAGACGTTTCCCTCTTTCTACACCGCGACGGAAAGTTAGAGGAGGAAGGAGATGACGCGTTTTTCTTATGAGGACTTGCCAACCGCCAGTACACGATGGCTGCAAAGCCGCTGAAATCCAAGGCCGTTGAAATTCCTTTTTGAACGACAGGCGCTTTTTCTGAAACGCTACTAGCATACTCCTCTGTTCTGTTTACAAATTATTGGGAGACGATAGGAATTGAGAATGAGACAGTTCTTTTAACTACGATCGTTATTTACCAATTGTGTGGTAAATATTTTCCGCAGGTAGATTATAATTTAGAAATCAAGTGCCATTGCGTCGAGTTCTCGTTAAGGTTAACCAATGGTTCTGTTTTTTGCTCCCCCCCCCAAAAAAAAACCGACTTCAGCGACTGCGTTCCTTAGTCGGAGGACGCAACGTGGGACGTGAGATGCTTCTGCTGCGAAAGCGCGGCCTAAATGCAGAATTCATATTCGTCTTAAAGTTATGCGCAGCGCACATGAATCAGTCAGCTGAAACGGGCCTCCGTCATAAATCTCGTTATTTGTAAGCGGTCGTCTGATAAAATAGAAAAGCTGCTCGATCGCGGTAAATCACCATCGAGTCGTTGGGCCTGACTCAGAGCAGAGGTCACCGCAGAACACTTAATTTTTCACATCCGATTGATGCAGTTTTGACGATAAGGACGTTTTCGACGACGTCGATATTTGTTTTAGAAATACCACGTAAACCAGAGATCGAAGTTGCTCTCTTTCTAATTTTTCTCGTCCATTCCTCTGACAAAACTAAAAGAGCTTAGATTTTCGTGCTTCCCTGCATGTTGCATAAATTATAATGAACTAATTCGAAAAAAAATGAAGTACTTCATATATGTCAAAATATGTAGAAGATTCAACAACATTAGAGACCTTATGGTCTTATGGTTAGGTGTTTTGCGGGAATGTTTTAGAGTTATGTACCACAGTAACGATCTTCCTCGCAAGTAGTTATTTGGTCTCAAAGAATCCATCTCATTTGAGACTGAACATATAACTGAATATGGGGTCATGGCTCAGACGTCCCTGCAGGAAGGAGAAACGCAAAGAGATTCGAGCTGGGAACCTCGGGGCAAAGCATCTATGCAGCGCTACCATCAATGCTGACGCCATTGGTTAATAATAATAATAATAATTATTATTATTATTATTATTATTTTATTATTATAATGAACTTTAATAAACATTTAAATAAACTTAAGGATGGGAATACATTTTCAGCAAACGCTGATATCTATAACTACAACACTCGACGTAGTAATCGTATTCATTAGGTGATAATATCAATAGCTCACTACAAAAGACTACTCATAATATATCTACATTATATTACAACATCTTGCCAGATGACATAACACGGTTAAATTCGATACAAAAATTTAAGTTCCAAGTAAAATGTTTTCTGCTGTACAACTGTTTCTGTACAATAAAAGGCTCCACCGAGTATATAAAAGGAAAGTAATATTAATTTTAACAACCACTAGTGTATTATTTTCCATATGGAATGTATAATTCTATAGAACGTGTAACAATTATTGTTCTTCAGCTTCTGGGTCAATGACCCCCATCTCGATCAGGTTTTCGTCCTGTTTCCCCGATTCTTGAGCAAATTCTGAGATGACCCCTTGTTTTGCAACTGGACATAAATGTAACTTCAAATTAACTTCTCCCCATAGCACGTCACACAGTTTTTTACTGTTTTTGACATAAATAATAAGGAATAAATTAATAAAATCAAGTACGTTCCATTAGGCAAGATGCGGGTACGCATAAGGAACGCATCTCGATTTATCGGAAAAAGTTTCTGAGCTGGTAGATCGTGGTGCAGTTGTCGTTGAAGGGCCAAACGTTTAGTGCACGACTGCGGTGGACATCGTCAGTGGCGGCAGGGTCGCGGGCTCAGTGTTCGAGGCGGCGGCTGGCTGGCGACCGGCCAGCGCCCGCGACCCTGCCGCCTCAGAGGATGTCCACCTTTTCGCGGACGAAACATTTGGCCCTTCAGCGCCAATTAGACCTCGGCCCACCAGCCCGGAAACTTTCTACGTTACTGGCCCCGGCCGCGAGAGCCTTCGATGCGATATGGATTCTTGGTTTGCAGGCGTTTTGACGAAAGGATTCTTGAAGGACAGCGGGGGTTATTTATACGCGCCGTGGTCCGAAAAAGGTTCTGTTCCTTCCACTTGAAGCGCAATCTGCGTTCGCGGCTAGGCCCGCTGCCGCCGCCGTCGTCTGGCCACAGAGTCAACAAACGGAGCGCGCCTCGGTCAGAGGGGGCGTTGTCGAATTTCGGGGGTTCTGCGCGTCTGTTGAAGGAGCGCCTTGTGCCACGCGGAGAGGGCCACAGGCGTTCGACAGCTTCAGCTCCAAAGTACTTGAGAAGATTCTTTTAAGATGCTAATTGACAATAAACCCGTAACTATATTCCACTTTGCTTTTTAGTGGGTATAAATAGAAATAAAAAGTGTGTAAGCATGCACGTATGCCGGGCTGAAGAAACAATTGGCTGGATGATCTGAGAAAGGAAGAACACCAAGTAATTGCTTATAACTATAAGCCAAATAGAATTAGTGAGAATGCGCAGTATACCAACTTTTCGTCCATTCAGCCATATTACAAATACTCCGATTTTTGACACGATTTAATGATCTGTAATTGTAGTTATGGAGAAAACATCCAAGCTACAAGAATCAATATGGTTCAAAAATCGTTTAGAAACTTGGGACCTATTTTAAAATTTCAAGTAGTAGGGATTCACGCAGAAAATTAGATATGTGTGGGATATTGCTGTAGAAAAGTTACACGTATTCTGTTGAAAAATAGAAAACCACCAAAACATTATTTCATGTATTCAGTCTTCAAGACGAATGAAGTGAGGAAGGTTTACAAATTCTGGAACAGTTCAATCACTGTTCACTGTGAACACAGAAATGAACATGTTTCTGAAAGTGTAATTGAAATGTTCTTCATTTACCAAGATTCGGACAAGTATGTTGTATGGCACAGTGGCAAAGAAAATTTACTGTTTACGTTGACTTAAAAACGTAATGCACAACTTACAATTATAATCACGGTCATTTTCTATGAAAGTGCACATTCAGACTATTTCTGGACATTTCGCTGCAACTTCACTAATTTTTGCATTTGAAAACACTCAAACGTAAAATATTCGCTGTCTTTGGTTTGCGAACTCAAGCCTCGTACTCACACAAGTTTGCTAGTATTATATTAAGGCCGTCTTTTTCCGACTGAATTCCAATACTGTTGCAGTTACACAACACTACAGTGCAGGAGGGAGGGGAGAGTAACAAGAAAGTGTGAAGGCGAAGAAAGAGACGGTCCACTAGACGACTTTGCAGGAAAAGGGTAGAGTGGCCTCATCCTTTCTGCTGTTGCTATAGATGACTGTAATGATGATGATAATAATGATAATGATCAAGAGTTTTGTTACACAGAGAAATATATTTAAACCAACGATGTAAAAGATTGCGCTTAGTTCGTATATACCAGTTTTTAGTTCAACAACAGATGGACTTAATATTAAAAGCCGTTTAGATCTCTCATCTATTCAGCCGACGATTATTATCATTCGCAGGAAAAAGTGGAACAGGAATATTTTTTAAAATATATCTGTGGTATTAAACACTGGTATCTAGTAAGATTTCAAAATACAGGATGAACATGTAAACATGTGTAAAAAAAGCATCATCCGTTATACAAGAACATTTGCGAAGTCGTCCAATCACTGGCAATTCACTTAAACCGCAACCGTTGCTTTTGAAACGTGTCATAAATGACCCTGGCAGGGCTCGCCGATATAAAGCGATATAAACTGATATAAAGCGACGTCGTATCACCTGCAAGTCCCGTTATCACGTGACGCTCTCTAATGTTGATCACCACGTCCGAAAAGTTAAATGCAAATCACCCCTAATTCGGGCTTTCTATTATAGGTCATTATCTTTACGCTCAGCAAGGTTAATCACTTTGTAAGAGGGGAGAATTAATTAGCAATTACATAATTCTGGGTCATCACGAGACGGGGAAAGTGCAGTTTCATTTAGTGAACCCTTCGGGTGGTGAGATTGCAGGTGGTGCTGTCGGAAGCGATGGCAATTCTGATGGTGATCGTAATGATGGTGATGATGATATTGGTGTCATCAGCAGATATGCCTTTCCCTATACATATTTTAATGGAATGACTTTATAGAATTATTATCTGAAGTAAACCGGTATTGCCAGTCGTTTTTAGTCGGGAAATAAATTCATTCTATAATTTTAAAGTGAAAAAGAAAAAAAATATTTACGTCCACCTTCCCATTCTGCCTGCCCCTACCCGCCCTGAACCATCATGTGTCTCCCCCCCTACGCGCTCGCCCCGCTTTCGTCCCCGCTTTCGTCCGCGCATTCGTCCCCGCTTTCGTCCGCGCATTCGTCCCCGCTTTCGTCCCCGCTTTCGTCCCCGTTTGTCCCCGCTTTCGTCCCGCTTTCATCCCGCTTTCGTCCCGATTTCGTCCCGATTTCGACTAATAAGCCATTTTTTTATCTATTCACATCATGTTTACTGCATTTTTCGCTGATTACATCGATTTTAATATCATTTTAATGGTACTTGTTTCCAACAATATTTACGAGGTACAGCAAACGTTCACCATAGAATTCTTGAGTAATGAAATTGATTTCTTTGCCCATATATTGTAATGTTAGCGATAATGAGTACAATATAATCTGCGGTTCCTGTGACGCCAATCGGCGCCATTGTCAGTTCGGCCAATTTCGGCGATAAATAAAGGTAGAAACTTTATTTCAAAACAGTCAAAATCCAAAGTTTTCAAGCTGAGTTCACTTGAACAAATGGAAAAGTCTCGATTACATCAGTAACGTATCCAACAGCTTCAGTTGTTTATCTTTTACATGACTTTTTCTCTGTTTTTGTTTTTTAATGCAATAAAATATTAACTTTATTTATACTACTTGTTAGAGAGCTTCTTCCCGAGATTAGAACTCAGGACAATCCACGGAGCGAGTGGAATAACATAACATATACAATGTAATATACACATACAGTAACACATGTCTAAAACTTAGTGATGGATCGGCTTTGGTAACTACGGTAAACGAATATGGTAATTATTCGTTCCTGTAATTCATTTCTTACCGACGAGAAAGAAAGTATGTACGAAGATTAAAACATGTTTTGTGATTGACCCCTTTTGCTGCTGCCGCGTGAGCTCCAAGTGCTGCTGCTCTCGCCCCGCCTCGCTCAATCAAAACTCGTTCGTCGCCGCCATTTTACACAACTTCCGCGCCGCACCCCGCTATTCAATTGAGATGAAATATGGGGCGGGTTGTAAATTGCCTAATAGCTCGTCCCTTGAAAGGCAGCTCATCAAACACCGTGCCGAGAGGTAGCCGTGCGCATACTAACCACTTAATTAATGCGAGCAACTGAATTTTGTATGTTTCTAAGCAGAGTATGAAATATAGACAAAATATTTTCACCATGTTATCTTCTCCACAATCAGTAGTTTAAATTTACAATATTGTATTTATTCTCTTTTCTTCTTTTTGTGCCGCCCTTCTAAAACAAAAATAAAACTTCCCCAGTTTAACTAAAGTTATTTCTTGTTGCAGGTGAGTCGAGAGTCAGAAGACGATTGTCTGCATCATCTACATCATCTACGTTAAGTACAATTTAGTTCTCTATTATTTTTATAGTATGGCAAGCACCCAAACAACAAATACAAGGAAAATTTTAACCTAATTATGTGCCCGAATACTAGACATTTGGGTTTCCGGAAATCGAAGTTGCTGCTGGATTCAGTCTAAAACCAGCAGCACTCACTTATAAAATCCAACCTCGGTTTGAAGATTCGCAGTGTTTTGTTTTATGAGGGCCTCTACCTTTAGATTACCCTCAAGAGATTGCTGAGAAAATGTCGCAGCAAGGGTGACAGGGAAGTCAGGGTGGTCAGAATCATGAAACATAAACTGAGGTTACTTTAGATCTACATTAGTTTTATAAAACCACTAGAATTTGAGCAATGATTCTCAGACGCTCCAGACACAAAACTTACTCATTCTTAAGAAAAATAATAAATGAAAAAATACATGATGACGAAACAGTAGATAAATCTTATTCCTATAAGTAGAAAATTACTCAACACATTTTGTAGACTGACTCCACGTACTACCTGTTCTTGACACCAAAACATCAATCGTTTGCCGTCCATTGCCGTCAAAAATGTCTCTTTCCGTCCGTTGTCCTTCTCAATATAAAATACTATCACTAATCAATCGAGCTTTCAGGTGAAACGATTTAAATTTCTTCAACGTATTTCATACATAATTACTTTACGAATCATGTGATGTTCTACTCGTAATTCTTGGAAATTTGGCAGCATTGACGTTGACTTCAACATTGAAAGGTGACGATGTGTTAATGACCAATTGATAACCGTTTTGGAAGAGATTGAATGGTGGGGGCGGAGAGCCTACGCGCCCGTTGCGTGGGAGCGGCTTCCATTTGACGCGTCTCATTCCAACTGTTGCTCTTTTTGCTGCGCGCGGCGCTTCGCTTCCGCGTCTCGCGCACCTGTCGCCGCGCAACGCGAAGCAGCGAAAGGGCTGTCACGCGCAGACATAGCGCCCCCGCCCCCACTCAGCACCCACCTCCGCTCATGTCTCCGCCTCCGCCCCCGCCTGCGCCT
>BOPP01000225.1:668471-689952 GCA_017312745.1 Gryllus bimaculatus | reverse complement strand
GGGGACGGATAATGCGCGCGAGTCAATGCCGCCTGAGCCGATAGCCGATTAGTGATTGCGGGTGCGTCAACGGCTTCATTAGTCCTGTAAGTGTAGTGCATGTTTTTCCCTTGTGAGGTGGCGGTGATCTTCCTCCACTGGATGACGAAACCCGGCGCAGACCTGTCTGTCCTTTTTCCCAACCAGGTATCTCCCACCAATACGGCTCCAGCGGGACAAACTCTAAGCTCCCGACCGGTCTCCCGGCCATGTGTGGTACTGTGTACTCGTGAGTGCGTAAGGAAGGGGTAGGATAGGACAAGGCAAGGGAAGGAAGATCGCGCACGGATCGTGGCCCGTTTGTTAGGGTACTGCTCCCGCATTCACCTGACGTTGATCGAAGAAACCACGGAAAACTACCGTTCAGAGCAGCCGTTCTCTAAATTTCTCCTCCAAACAGCGACTGGGTTCGACCAAGCCATCGTATTGTCGACAATCCTGCCATCGTGGGGAGTGTAACCCTCGAACCTCCCAGTCAGAGACACTGCAGTACCATCAGTTGATGCCGTGCGCCACCCCTCCCGGTGATGTTTCACCCTGCGTATTATTAGCGTAGATGGAAACGCGATGTAGAGAAGGTTGTAGTGGGCGGGCGGAGGTACGCGCGTCCGTGTGCGTGGGCGGGGGCGGAGGCGTGGAGAGGGAGGAGGGGGGCGCTCTGCCCAATTTGCCCGATGACGCGTTTATTTCCGCCGCGGTGGCAGCGCGTAACGACATTCAGCTGTCTGCGCGCGCTGACAGCGATATGACGCGTGCGCGGACTAATTGGACCCCGGGGGAGGGGGGAAGGGGCGCGGCGCCGCGAACACTCTCTCGGCTTCGTCCCTCTGTCGCACTGATTTTTCACACCGACACTCGCACCACCGCCAGTCTACTTCTAGCGGGCCCGCGTTCCTTTTCACGTCAGGGGTTGAAAAAATATGAAAATTACGTTGCTGCAGCATCCTTTAGGGCGCCTTCCCACGCCGCCACGGCAGTGCGCGCCCGTCAAGCGGCAGGGCTCTTCGCCGACCCTCCGGCGACGACAGACAAAGGGCAGCAGGTAAAACGCAGCGACCGGCGGACGCTTTGGGAAGGCTACCATTTAAAGCTGTGTTCCCCTAGCGGTAGCGTGTACGCTCTTCTCCGCTTCGCGAGAGTCTTGACGGATGCGCGATGCCGTGGCGATGTGGGAAGGCGACCTTATTCAATTGTTAACAATGATCTCAGTACCTTGATTCAATTTCGAGCCACCAGCTTTATTTTGCAAGTCAGTTGTTGAAAATATGTAAAAAAATGACGTCGGAGCACCATTCTTTATTCAATTGCTAACTGCAATTTCAACACATTGATTCAACGTCTAGCGTTTCCGCGTTCTTTTCCAAGTCAGGGGTTCTAAAAGTATAAAAATGACGTCGTAGCACCGTTCTTGCAATTCCTAACGGCAGTCCATCATGCTGCTGTTCGGGCTATGCAAAATTATATTATTATTATTATTATTATTACTATTATTATTATTATTATTATTTATTATTTAGTCAAAACAGTTAATCACTGTGTGTGACGTGCTACGAGAAGAAGTGTATTCTGTGAACGTTTTCTGAATTCTGGGGTACTTACCTTACCTTACCTTAAACCATATTAAAGAGTTGAAAGACATGAGCGATTTTGGCAAGAATGTTTAACGAAATATTTGCTCCGGTATAATAAAATCTATTTCCAATAGCAAATCAACTATATATTTCGGTTCTTATCCTTCATCACGTCCTTCGTGCAGGAATATACTTCTGCCGCAACAACATGGATACCGATAATTTAAACAAGTATATTTCCCTCTGAATCCTAAAAGACGTGCACAGATAATGAAGTTACATTTGTGTCCAGAGGCCATCTCATCATTTGCTCAAGAGATCAGGGCAACTGAACGAAAACCCTGAGATTAAATGCATATGTATCCCCATCGTTATGGAGTGCTAGGCCGTTATTTTTGTTCACTTGTGAAGACACGTGCGCAAGCAGTAGTATTAATAAATACTGTGTCAGCAATCATTTGAGCTAAATTTTATAAAAAATGATTAAATTATTTGTGTAATATATTGTGTTAAATTGTTTTATTAAAATGCCAACCCAGAAAGTTTTCGTATACTACGTAAAACACTTCCACTCAGAAAACTCTTCCTAACATTTGTTATTCTTGCAAATTAGTAATTGAAGTAGCCTTCTCTTCTCTGTTCACCGTGCCTAAACTTTTCTTCAGGGGAATGCACTTACTTTCTATTCAATATGATAGACTGAAATGAGTAGGCACATTTTTAAAAGATAGAGATGCATCACAAATCAGCCCACTTGGCCAAAAATATCAATTTAATTGTAAGCCTTGCTTGTTGTTCAACAAAAAACACTAGTATAATTGTGAACAATATTGAGAGAATCATATTTAAGCCTCAAATATGAAATTAGAACAATTCGAAAATGATCTCGAACCCTTATCAAATTTAATTTTCTGTAATAATTTGTCATTTTATTGGTAATCAAAATTACTTGCACATTTCGATTGCAGATGTCTCAAGCAATTTGCCTGCTATCTTTCAATTTACTGCATTTGTGCTTCGGCGATCTGGACGTCTGTGTCTGAGCGATGATACAGCAATGTCGGTCGAGACGAGCGGACATGACGAGAGCTGCTATTTAAAATGGAGCTCCATTGACTTCCATTCGTATTTCGTCAATCGTTCACTCCTGAATATGGTTATCACTCACGTGACACAGGGAGGGGCCGAACAGTGACAGGGTTTGCACCTTTTGCTTCGTTAACCTCAATCATCGCGGTTGATTGATTATAATGCTACAAGTTTTGAGACACCTTCCTGAAAGATGCAAATATAATGGCGTTCCAGTGTTCGACATATCAAGGAATAACTACTTTCCTAAATCATCTGCTTCCTGCATGCGCTGAATATTTGTGGTGGTCACGCAAGTTGCTACGAAACAACGTGGATGCTTTTTGAAAAATAACGATAATAGCCCTTTCATTACAACAGACATTTTTATTGCAGACTATTAAGAAGTAAATAGTGGATGTCATCAAGGTAGATTGAAAGAGTGATAACATTATCCAAAACTGCGTCCATAATAAAATAAAAAGAACAATTTAGGTAAAATTACTTGCTCTAGTTAAAACAGGTTTCTCAGACCCTGTAAAAATCTTCCGGTCTTGTTTCAAAAGAAAGAAATTGCAGTTTATCTTATAGGATACATTTTATAAACCAAGAGTTGTAGTAAACAATTACTAGAATTGCTAACAGATGTGGAAAACATATTGAAACGATATTATGAATAATACTTTCGGTCTACATTCTGTTTAATCCTGCTCCACATTTTATACAAAATTTCGATTAAACCAAATTATAATACAATTTAGCACAACAGTAGGCGCGCAGCGTAGAGTTTACGACACTATACACTTATTCAGAATAAAGCGTTTCAAAACCTGAATATAGCATGCAAATTAATCAGTAGCTAGAGGAGGGCCTCACCAATAATACCAGCAAAAAATACCAAGAACGCAGAAGTCTTTGCCATCAAGGAGTTGCCAGCAAATCCAAAAAACCTGCTATTGTTGTAAAATGTACGCCAGTACGGTTACGACGGAAAAATATTTATTTACCTAACGTCCGACCCCTAGTAATCAGACCGTTCGACTTGAAGGGGGAGGAGGCTGGGGGTTCCGCGGGAGAGGCGGAGCGGATTGCCGATGTGCGTGGGAGCGAAGGGGGCGGGGAGGGTCAGGCCGCGGAGCGGTGACAGTGTCTGCAGGTGCCTGGTTCAGAGAGAGAAAGAGAGCGATACAAAGAGAAAAAGAGGAAAAGAGAGAGGGAAAGAGAGAGAGAGAGGGGGAAAGAGAGAGAGAGGGGGAAAGAGAGATACAAAGAGACAGAGAGGGAAAGAGAGATACAAAGAGACAGAAAGAGGGAGAGAGAGATACAAAGAGACAGAGAGAGGGAAAGAGAGATACAAAGAGACAGAGAGAGGGAAAGGGAGAGAGAGGGGGAGGAAGGGGAACCAAAGCGGGGCGTGTTGGACCAGGCGAGGGCGGGGAGCGGGGTTTGGCCTCTCGTGCAAAAACAAGCAGCCCGGCTGCCTCGTGCAGGGCAGCAGCGTGCGGGGCTGTTCCAATACGCCAAATTACACGCTTCCTAAACAAACATTTCTCAGCGATATCATTACGCTCGGTGAAAGTCTGCCGATGTCTGGCGTCCGTTGCTTTGCCGCGCCACGCACTGGCCTGCAACGTGGAACCGTGCACGAAGACTTCGTATCCTTCGGAAAGAACGATGTGAAGGCGTTCCATTCTCACCACGTCACTTCCATACACAATAGGAGTATTTCTCAGATGGATAACAGAGTTCAAAATTGCAACAATATATTTTAAATCACTTTCAGCATAAAGTGATCATGCAGAAGAGGAAAGCAACAACAGCAGGTAATACTTACATAATCACGATTTTACATATTAAAGTAATAACTGCGTTTCCTTGAAAGTATGATCTTGGTCTTGATATACTAGTATAATAGCTGAATGACAAGCTGAGTAAATAAATACAAGCATATAGCTG
The DNA here is from genome assembly GCA_017312745.1 of Gryllus bimaculatus. NCBI lineage: Eukaryota > Metazoa > Arthropoda > Insecta > Orthoptera > Gryllidae > Gryllus > Gryllus bimaculatus. Next base: position 685,318 of record BOPP01000225.1, on the reverse strand, counting down.
AATAGCTACATTTAGTACCACACGTATGAAGCTTGAGTGCATATAAACAGATATGCGAACAAATGAACAAATTAATTTTAATTACAATTTTTCGCTTGGGGTGACCTGAATAGTGCAGACCACATCGTCGTTTGCAAAGAAATAGATTTCTACTCTAAGCTACGAACAAGGGTGCCGCTTTATTAATCTCGTACATTCGGAGAAAAGAAAGAGAAAACGGAGGCCGACTTCTCTGGGATCATCTCGGAGCGTAAGGAGGCTATTGAGATCTCTGCAGACATTATAAAGCCATTCTCGAGACACGAAAAGAAGTACGGCTTCGATATCAACACTAATTGGGAAGGGCTGGGGAACAAACTCGAAAGCAATTATTTCGCAAAATATCGGCAAAGCCCTCCAGACGGTACGCCCGAAACGATCTCAAGGAGTATTGATTCTCTAAGGACTCTGAGAAACTCGTTTGCAAGTTGAAACGAAGCTCTTGTCTGCGAGGTAAAAATATGATTTCTTACAGCAACCGTTTACTTGCCGAAGCCCATTTCGAATTCTTCTAATCATTTTATTTGAGAACTTTCTTAATGAAATTGAACTGTGAAGTTCAATTTTACGCATCGATTAAATGTATGATTTAAAATTATTTGTAAAGTAATATTGAAATTTCAATTCCTACATGCGTAATAACCCGTTTCTTGGAATAATTTAATGTAATAATATTAAAAGTGAAGAATAATCTCTGATTAAAATATAGCGTCAAGGACGAAGGAGAAAGGGAATGAAAAAATAAATTAATACTAGCAGATCTCCAATACTTCTTTGTTAATAAAACTTTCATAGAATGAAATGACATAATTCCACATACGATTACTACTTTTACTAAATTGAAATAATTAGTTCTGATAATTATTTCGTACGAATGAGTTCAAAATGTAAGGAATCATTTAACCTTCGAGTCACACTGACCGACACAGGATTCTTGCAGGATTCAGGCACCGGCTGCAGGATTCTTGTTCAGCCTACACGGAAGTTTTTTGCGAATTCTGCTAAAATGTGCATTGTAGTTTTAAAATTATGTTAGCTTTATGTAAGTAGTTAATAATTTTGACTGTTGCTAAATGATGCACTGGCAACAAATAAAATTCGCATTGACATGGTACCACTGGCATTATGTCATTACTGAAGCCCAAATGTCATTTTGGCCCTGTGCCCTGTAAGCCCTGCGTAAGCATTGAGGCATTCCGTAATCCCAGCTCCCTCACGCCTCAGTATCCCTAATCGTCTTCCTTGGAGCACGTGACATTCTCACAAAGGACTTTGCGACTTCTAGGAAAAGCGAAAACGGCTTCAGGTAAACTTGGCCCTTTCAGAGGACCAAAGCACCCGCGCGTAAGACGTAGGTTCCAGGAATATCTGGAGGAATAGTTGACACTGCAGACTTCTTTGGGATTTTCTTGGTTGTTTCAAGACATTTCCATATTAGACGATACAAATGTTTTAGTTTCAAGATATTCTGGTTAGCTAATGTTTTTCTTGAAACAACGTAAAATAAAGCGAAAGATTTTGCAGTTCAAACTATATAAGAAAATAAATTAACGTCTGTGATTGTGTACGTAAACTTAGCAACGAAAATATATTTAATAATGTTCATACGATTATTAAACGTGTATTTCATCTTTTTATTATTGCTCTTTATTTCTAAAATGGACAATGTGCTGTGTTTTTCGCCAAGTGGTTATAATTATATTTCGGACGCCTTATTGTCAACGTTGATAAAAAAAATGAAATATTCTACTCGTTAATGAGAATATTGAAAAGTGAAATCTAGAACACAAGAATTGTATTTTTGTGTTGTAGATTGTTGTTTGTGTTGTTTTGTGTATTTTGTATAAAAAACATTCCTGAAAATCGTTCTCTTCTTTAGTGTAACTAGCTGTACTAATTTCAACATTGGTAAGACCTATTTATGTTTTGTTTATAATTGAAGGAATCAAATATCTTCATTAGCCTTACCTCACTATTTATTTAGTTTCATTTTGTAGGATATATTAAGCAGATGTCGCACGAATCAAAGTTCCATAATTTGAGCTGCTATGTGTGATTGCTCTCCCTTTATATACAAACTACACTCGATTTATAAAATACGAACAGTTAACGCATATATTTTTTAGGGTCTTGACAAACTTGTACTGTTAATCATAGTTGCAGTTTAAAAAGAGAAGTATTATCGTCTCTTTCGTGGGACGATTTACTTACTTTTACTTTTTGTTGCAAACTAATCTAGGAAGACGCCAGTTAACCATGTTTAAATTAACTATGGCAGTAGGTTATAACTCAATAAAGATTAATAAAAACCAACGGTGGTATATCTGAAAATAACAACTTGCTGAAACAGTATATTCCGAAATTTAAAAAAAAATGCTTTTTTCAGCTTTAAATCGTCTTTGCATAAAATACCCAAATTACCTGTTTGTCAGATACACAGTTTTAATAATATTGCTGCTTCTTTAAAATACTTTTTGCACACATCACACTCATTCATGTTTCTTTCTCTTCACAGTTTTTCTTATTGTTATAATTAATTTACTGAACCGGTTCTTCTTGCAAAAAAATTCATGAAAATTTGTAGGTAGACAAAATAATTGGGAACAATATTAATTTACCAGATATATGACTAGTTATTAAATCACGCTCACTTTTTGCTTGACTTTAAAAAACAACTTTATATCCGTTTCTAGATTTTTTGTCGTTATCCCTTCACAGTACCCATGATGTGGCAGGAATTTATTTTGTTAATTTGATATGCTGAATACCGCTCCCTTATGGCTTGAGCAGCTGAGAGGCGGGGGGTTCTTAATAAGAAACTAAAACTAAATAAATTTTTGCTTCATCTAATTGTATAATTAATACGTAAGGACTTTGGCATTTCAAACTTGAAACATTTTTTTCTTAATACTATATAGTGTTCTTGTTTATTTGTTGGTAACTTTTAATAGTTTTTTTTTTCATTCAGGCTTCCTTCATACTCGTTTCATTATATGCAAAACGAAAAATTCCAGAAACGCGCGTGGCGGCGTCGGCGCGTGGGCGCTAGGGGGAGAGGGGAGGGGAGGGGGATGTGGCTGGCCCGTGCGCGTGCGCGAGCGCGAGCGCCAGCAAGGAAGAGCGGGTGGATCTTCACGCGTTCTGCTTCCTGGCCGCTGCGGCCAAGTCCTGCCGGAAGCGAGCCCTTCCACTTCCCACGTTTGCCCACCGACTGGCCATCGCAGATTTTCACTGGAAACTCTTTTCTAGCTTTCTTTAGAGTATTTACGAACTCGAAAACACCATATTTCTTCAACCTGGTTAACAGTAAAATCATTACTTTATTATTAAATATTATTATTATTATTATTATTATTATTATTATTATATTTTGTAGTTAATTGTAATACAAGTAATTATTTTGTTAACCGAAGTATGGAATGTGTAATATTATTGGAACATTAGCCAGCCAAGCAGCGCTAGGGAGCTAGGAAGCCCTTGCCCTGAATTGCGATTGTAATAATAAATTGGGCTAATAATAATTAAAAAATACCATTATATCGAACGAAATGGCTCAGGGCATAGCGCGCAGACTTTGCATTCGGAAGGGCCGGGCCCGCCGTCTTGACCGGGGTTTTCGTGGTTTCCCTCGGTCATCCAGGCGAATGCTGGTGGTTCTACTGAAAGGCCACGACCGCGAAACTGACGTTGTTGACCAAATTCGTTAACTACGTCAAGTCACAAAGGTAGAGCGAATTGGAGACATCCCGGGTTCCAGGTTGAGTGACTGACTAGGAACCTCAGGATCCAACGACGCCGAAACAAATTGCGCATTACGGGACACGGCTATACACAAATATAAAAGGCCACCATTATAAAATTGGTGAGAAAGAGTTGCTAATCATCAGAGCTGACGCATTTTCCTTTTTTCGCGTCTTCCAACAATTCGTCCTTCATGATATAATATTTTTATATTCCTAAAATAATTCGTAGATTCGTTTTTTATAAAAAAATGAGTTGGTTGCGATATTCGATTCTTTCACAAAAAGTATCAAGTACGATTCAAAATTGGATTAACATCGTAGCGTTTGTTTTCAACACGAACTCAGGTTCGAATTTCCCAAACTGAATAATTCAATGTAATCGTTTCATCTCGGAAAGTATTTCCTTTCGTCAGACACAATCTCTCACTGTGACCCTTGAGACGACAAAACGTGACTGGGTTGCGAAACCGCTCCGAAAACACAGCGCACACAGTCGATCTCCGGAAGGCAATTAACGAATCTGCTGCACGACCGCCCCCCCCCCTCCGCCCCAGAGGACCACCTGCGGCGGTGCGGCGCTTTTGTGCCGCCGGCGCGCAGCCAGCGCCCCTGGCGGCCACTCCTGGCGAAACGGTTGCTGCGCGTTGTGCAGCTGGCCTGCAGTCTACAAGACGACAAATGAATTTCGCAACAAAGCAGAAAGTGCAATACATTTTTTTGCATCAAAAAATAATGACACTAAGAGTTTTGAGGGTTCAAACCCGATCGAAGCTGTGGAGTTTTAAGATCGAAAAAATCCTTCGGAGGGGAAGCAAATCCGGCTGTTCCAAGCTGTAGATTTTTTGTAGAACTTGTTCCAAGTTATACAATAAATCTACAATCTTGTTCCAACTTGTGGAAAAGACTTTGAAGCCTAAATGAAGAATCTGAGCTAAATTCAAATCGCCTGTTTCGGCCTCGAGTGATACCTCTTTTCTCTGTTAGACGGTAAAAGGTGCATAGCGGAATTTGCGTGATCAGACGGAATAGCAAGCCTCACGACCTGAGCCTTGCCAAAAAAAGGTATCATTGATTGATTTGATTGATTGATTGATTTATTGTACGAACTGATTCGTTTCTCTACATTTTCCTAGACTCCAGCTAGGGTGGGGGCTTATGGTGGAAACAAGAGAATCGCTCAATCGAGTTGTAAATGCAATTTCTGCAATGATACATTGCATTCAATCACAATAAACATAAAAAACATCATTATTGTTTCTGATCTATTCCAACTCTTGACATTGCAACCGATTTGTCACTTTTTGGACATGCCAATTGGTAAGCGCGCGCATGTGCGAAAAGCACATTTTCCTTAAAATTTACAAATGTTTGACAAAATGATCTAAGACACAATATTTATATAACATTTCAATTAACGCTATGCTTTACTTTTTGTTTCCATATATTATTTATACTGTGTTTTATTAAAAAGTACGAACTTGTTTTGCTTTTTTTTCGCTATTTTTTTCATGCTCCTATTATCTTGATCGAAATAAGGTTTTCGAAATATCGTAGAAAATATTTGGAAACAAAATATGGACATTCCTTGTGTATCTCTCACATGTATCCACAGAACTGACCTGTCTTCACAAAATTCGACTCCCGACACGAAAACCCTGTTTCAAGACCTAGGACACACTAAAGTGTGGAAAATAATCTGTATTGTATGTCCGGATTCACAAACTACCAATTTTTTCGTCATAAATATGTTGGATGGAAGGCTTAGGTGAAAATTTCTATCGAGCGGTAGCACACTTACAGGGTTTTTGTCGTTGATTTTTTAGAAATCCTTAGTCTCCCCTTAGCGAGAGACAGAGAATTATTATAAAAAAAAGTGCAGTCACTTTTTGTTTAGTTTCTTCGATATCATTGAATATTTTAATTTCATTATCATTGAATATCATTGAATAGTTTTGGATATTATTGATATTCGATAAATTTAAAACTACTCCTTACTACTCGTTAGAATTTTCAGAATTTTGGAACGGCCGATGCACAATTAGTGTTTTGCTGCTTCTAGAATACATAAGCATTCTTATTTTTTGTAAGATTTGGGTCTTACTGGAATAAATTGTCAATTACAATTTTTGCGATTTTATTAAGTTAATTGACATACCCTTCAAGAATATAGAATCAATATTAAATCCCGTATATCATGAACGTATAGTTCGTGAATAATTTTAAGACCTTTTTTGCTTCATTATTTTTGGTGCATCCTTCTATTCAAATTATTCAATTATACCCTGTTAGTAGGCTTTTTTTGTTTGCCCCTATGTAAATCGTCTATATCTTTACAGTTTTATATTATCTTGGAAACCTATCGCTTTTACATTCACCTCTAGTAAAATAAATGCATTAAATTGTTTGCATTTCCCCCGAACTGCCTTTCGTGGAGGGGGGGGGCGCCGCGCCACATCACAAAGTGCCGGCAGCTCGCAGGTGCCGCCTCCCAATCTAGCTCCCTGCCGGCGTCACTAAAGTGCTGCCAGCGCCGCTTTGCGCGCGGTAAATGGGCAGTTAGCGGGCAATACAGCGAGGAAACTAGCGTCAGTTATGCGCGGTCTTAAACCTTGCTCGATGACTCGTAAATCGCCTTTCACGCCGCGTTCTCAGTATGTCCCGACCTTTTGTTCTGCCGCGCCGCTAACGTCAGCAGCGGTTTATATCTGTTAAGTTAATGCGAATGTAGAAAATTCTTCTGTTGTTCCGTATTTTCTTTCACGCCGAGTCTTACTTCTAGAATCGCAGGAAGAAAGAACGACCCTATTATCTATGATGATCATAGTTCAGGCGAAGGAGTAACTCGTCTTCTAACCTCCGCCAGCGGCGTTTTTGAAAGAATGCAGAGATTGGAATGTCGTGGCGAGGGAAGGAGGAACAGGTAAAAGAAAAGAGTGCAAAGGGAGTAGCCGCGGGGGCGGAAAAGTGAAAGGACTGAGGGAGGGGCGGGGTGGGGTTGGGTGGGGTGACGGTTTCAGGCGAAAGGCGTCACAAGAGATACCTCGCCGAGCCCCAAAATGACATTTTTAGAGGCTGGCATACTGTGGAGGACGCTCGCTATGGTAGAAACACTGAATTAAATGTCGTTAACAGTAGCGTTTGTGTGTGTAATGAGTGACGAATCTGTGTTCATGGCTTCGATGGCAGCCGTTAGAGTGGTTCAAGGATTGTCTCACCCGAATGAACGATTGGGTAGTGGAAGTGGCATTTACATTAGTTTAAATTATTGTTCCTGATTCCTGTCATTTATCAACAATCATTCTACATATTATTCTTACTGAGATCAAAAAATACTATTGTTATTGAAGTGGAAATATCAGTCATAATTACAAGTTATAACTGAAATAAAATATGATATTATCCTATTATTTCTAATTCTAATTTCCAAATTTCTGTTTTCTTGATTTTTGATCCAATGCGATGTCAAATACACTCTGCTGCATTGCATTTAAAGTAGTAATTTTGTAGAATTACCTTCATTAAGATTAAAACCCCTTTATTCCAGAAACAATTTGGAATAGTCTCAAAAAAATATTAGTTTTCAAAAATTCAGAAATTTTTATGAACATTTGTTTGCGCATTTGTAAGCACCTGTTACTCTTTATAAACTCTCGCTGAACTATATTCCAGAATGTCATATATTTTATTACAGTTTCAATGTTTTATTTTCAAATTTTTACATAGTAACTGTAGTGCCTTTAACCAGGAGCCACTACAGTTGAGGTGTCGGAATCTCTACTCCCTTGCTGCAGGCTGCTCTAGTGCCAGGCAATGCTTCTCTGTTTGGATTTGGACAGGACTTTAAATAAATTTGAAATAAATAATGCTTTATTTAATTTAAAAATATCCTCAGTTTTAATATTCAAGACCCGTTTCGAGCTACTCCTTTTTAATGACAAAAAATCAGGCTGAAACCAGCTTTCGGCTTCTGTCGTTTGAGGTCTTTTATTCACTTGCTGTGTTATCCACGCTATCAATTCACAATCTGTACTTAAAAAGAGTGTGACCTGTCTGGTAAAGAATTTTTCAAAAGTCTACGATACGAAGGCAGTAAGAGCTACGAGGACTTCGGTTGTGGCGACGGCCGCACGGCGACGGGCAAATGCACCTGCGGCAACAGGTTCTGGCTGATGTTCCTCCAAGCAGACAGCAATTTGCCACAAAGAACACAAGCCGGAGAGGAGGGCTGGGTTTTGTCGGGCGGTTGGAGGTGCAGCTCGCATTCCTGGAAGCGCGACTTTCGTCCAGTCGAAGTAAATACTATAATACGCTGCGAAAGGAGCTTTCCGCTTCTGTCGCCCCTGCCCTCCCCTCTCCTCACCATCGCCACAAGCCTTTCTCCCCCCTCCCCTCCCTGCGGGCGACCCCACATTCACTCCGTTTAATCCGTGAAAATATTTTCATTCCCTTTGTTATCCTTGGCTCCATTTTTTTTTTTTTTTTACTTTTCCTCCAAATTCTGTACTGAACCTGTTGACCTGGATGACTGAGGTGGCTAGAGCTTATGCTGTCTCAACGCCTCAGTCCAAGGGCTCGCGGGTTCGAGTCCCGCCGTGGACATGGTTGTTTGTCCCTTGTCTTCCCTGTATGTGAGTTGTCGTGGAAGGCCTTGTGAGTCTGCTGACCACACACTGAGGAGCTCGCAAGTGTGTCTAGTGTAAAAAGGTGTCTCCATGAGGGACGAAGTTGGTTCCAGCGCGGATAGACGAAATGGGCATTCCCTGAAGCTGGAAAAATTCCCAGAAAAATACTGTAATATACTGAATTACCACAAAAATACAAGCTTCTGTTTTCGGTCGTAAAATCTGCGTTTAAGGATCCTTTTAGCAGCTATTTCGCACACATATCGGGATTACGGTCTCTTTAATGAAGTTAGGCTTGGGGGAGAGGTCGTGGAGTTACATGCAATTCGGTACCCGCAAATCCAGTTGTATGAATGAATACGTAGATAGATGAATGAGTCATGGATAATTCTCTCAGATTAGTGGCTTTTGAGCTGAATCATTGTAAATACGTCAAAGCCTAGTTGGACCTCCCCAGGTACAATTAAGAATTCTAATGGGCAGTATTTTACATGAAGTCTCTGTGACATTTTCCAGATTTTCTGGAAAACGGCTGAACATTTTTTCTTTAATTTTTTGCTCTAATAGAAAAAATTACATGTTGAAAAATGGTACTTTTATGCCTTTCATTCAAATCTCTGAGATTGTGGAAAAAAAGTTTCTAATTAGAACAGTCAAGATTTTCGTTCAGAAAGAAATTTGAGCGTTCTAGCATTCAGAATTTGTAATATAAATACTAAATTTTTATAATATTATTAATTTAATAGTATTCTGCTACAGTTATCTGCCGTCATTTGTTCCTGGCGTCGTTTAGTAATGTAGTTGAGACGAACGAGGAAGCGAGGGCCATGGCCCCACGCAGCGCAACGCAGACAGGGGCGTGGAGCCAGAGCAGGGTCAGTTGTCTCGCGCCCCGCCCCCTGCCACGCCCCCTGCCCCACCGTCTCTGCCGTTATTATACGAGTATTATCGAGGAAAACAGAACGGGATGGATTCGGGCTATGCCTTTTAGGGGAGGTAGGCAAACGGCTTGACCGGGGGATGCAGTCGGTGTACACCGGGGGAAATTCTCTCCAACTAACTTCTGCCGCGCCGTTTAATGCGATGATGTGTAGGTTCTGAAAAAATTGCGGATGATGCATTAAATATCCGCTCACAACTGTAAAGGTAATAAAACTTCAATTTAATTTGTAATTCTGAAACTAGACTATGTATGTTGTATTTTAATTATTAACGTGACTATTTTATTATCATATTACAGCGTTTGAAAAAAAATTGACATACGAAATACTTCCGTATGTATATAAATGTAGATTTCACCGCATTAGCTATTAGATATTATTGAAGTAACATCGATGTCTTACGTAAATAACTGTCGGTATGGAGAATATTGGAGGGTTGTGCACGGATACCTGTTCTTTATCTATTGAATCGCTCTCCAAATTGTTGGTGCTAGTGAAAACTATTGTTTCATACAGTATTTCATTTTGAAAATAGTTTGTCACAAGCAATTATGGTGAAATATTTATTGACGAATATTTCAAAACAAATGTCATTTAGTCGTAATGTCTGCCACATTGTACATACCCACGAGAAAAGCTAATCGATCGCCAAATCAGTTGCCACTATATGCGGTTTTGTGCCCTCCGGAAACAAAACAGCCTGAATTGATGTCGGTTGAACTGATGAGTTCGTAACCGAGTGGATTGAGGCTGACGGAGGGGAGTGATGGACTTGTCAGAATTTCTACTTGTAAGAGTGTCTAATAAAGAATGTGATCAATTTACTTATTTGAATTATGTGACATATCTCAAAAGCCCAGCTAAACCTGTAACTTACCAAACGAATACGGTCTTCTGAAAACTTCTTTTTTGTATTCGAGTATAGTTCTTTTACCCGTTGTATTAACGTTTTGCCGACTTCTACATACATTATTCAGGGAATCTTCTCAAGGAAAAACTACTTTTATAATTTACAGTGTTTCAAGACGTGTTCCCAATCATTCGTACAGACGCAACGCAAAAACAACATTTACAAGGAGAAATGAACTTGACTTTCTACTCGAAGTATTTCAGTAAATTAATTTATTCCAAAACTGGTTGATAGAATACGCTGCCAATTAATTTCGATTGACATATCCGAGCCTTCGCCTTCCGAGTTTCAGCTCCTATTTCTCCACAATTTGCGGTAATGACTTGTTCACTTGGTATTTGTGCTATAAAATATTGCAAAGTCAATTTTTTTTTTGCCAAAGGTTTGTAAAATAGAGGGAAGAACTTTTGTATTTTTCTCATGAAGTTTCGTTATAAATAGCACAATGATTTTTTCACAAAATTGTGCCTTTAAATAAACAAGTCATCATTCGGTAAGTGTGGTAACAAATGATATAAAGAATAAGTACCTACAAAGGTATTTTAATTGGAAATAAATTGGAGGACTAGTATGTCTACGAGCATTCTACGAGAACTTGTATTCGTTGCTCTACTTGGAAGATGTAGGTTACAAGTCCTTGAGTACGAAGGATACAACAGTTGCTTTCTTATTATTCACCTTTGAAATTGATAGAAAATAAGACTCAATACGATTTCATCTTCAATCGTTTGGAATTGAGTTGATCATGAATTGATTAATATCGAATTGGTCAAGCAATATATTCCAACTATAAAAGTAACAAATAGAAACAGTTTCAATTCCTAAGGAGATAATTTAATTAACTTTAATTGCTGAAGTTAATATGAATATTGATGGAGTTAAATTCGAAGAGAGGTAAACTACGTACCGACATGTACGCCACCATTGTTTTTTAGAAATTGCCACCTCAATGTAAATTTATTTCTGTTTCTATTGATATTGAAACGTATCTACTTCCTTAAAAGATTACATGCGTCGAAATGTTCGTAAAGAATAAGTACTTACATAGTCATTTTAATCAGAAATAAATAAAAGAAGTATGTCTATGAGTATTCTAGGACAACTTTCACACATTCTCTACTAGGAAGATGCATTATTATCATTATAATAATAATAATAATAATAATAATTATTATTATTATTATTATTATTATTGATATCAGTCATTAAATTTGTTTATATCTTGGATACCATTCAAAGGTATGTTCCATTCATATCCGGGCGCAAATTCAGAATCTTTGTTTCATACATGGGTTATTTTAAATATAATTTATTTATATAACAACATATTTAATTATTCATATCACCATTTTTGCTATTTTAAACTAATTTAATAATGTATCTAGCGAATATTTTAATATCTGAAAAGTATTAACTGAAATATGTGATACAGCTATGTAGCTAGAATATTTTGAATATTTTTTAATGGCCATCGTTTTACGGACAGTTCGCAACTAATGATTGCGTATGAACTTCATATCAAAAATTGAATATTGGTCTAAAATTATTTCAAATGTTAATAATACAATCAAGCAGATTTTATTCAAAAATATGTTGATAACAAAGAATCTCTGTAGATAATTTCTTCATTGTAGCTTACAGTAACTTAATTTGTGGGAAGAACAAAGACTATACGATTCTGTCTAATGTATTGATCTCATGTTGTTATATCGATGGATGAAGCAAGGAGTAAATAGTTATACATTTTACCGTTTAGTCATATGTGTAAGTTCAACAATTACGTAGCAACACGATTTCCGATTCGCAATTGTCAACTATCAGTGGAACCCCAAAGCTACTTAACTTGATGTAATTGAAAATCGCAGTGGTAACACCATTTACTCTGTGATAGAGCACACTATTTTACCTTTGTTACTCCAACTGATTTGATCGATTGTATATTATAGCAGGGCAATTTATTTATTCAATTCAATAACTGGTAGGCCTCTGTGCAAGCGACAGAGCAGGTTTGCAACTCATATTCTCCTCATTGGCACGTACCAGGGACGGTTCTCCCATTCTTATTCACAGTGAATGGTAGCTACTCCTTGGGGGATGAAAGATAGCGGATGAAATATTGTAAATGTGATACTGATCAGGTGGAATTCGTGGTGACGTGACAGCTAGTCACGTCGGGAAACATCTGCCTGACCGGGGACTCATTTGCGTCAGGGGAGCGTTTTCCGGCCTTTCACACGTCGCAGAAAATATTGGAAAGACCTCTGCCAAGTGGTTTTTGGAATTATTCCAAATTGTATCATCCATTCATTTCAAAGAAGCCCATGTCCTTCGGTTTCGACTTGGAACGAGTTGTAACCCCCAACAGAAGTTTCAGTAGCCATGCAACAGGTCCCGCTGACCGTGTGGTCTCCCATCGCATCAAAACCCAACCCAACGAAAACTTGTGATTGTGTGCACGCCATGCCACAAACGACCAACGTCTTCATAACGAACCTCGCATCATCTGATAATCTCATAACAAGCGCCGCGATCTACTGCTTCGCCGGCGAGCGTCTGCTGGAAAACGAAGTATTTCCTAAGATCGCACGTTGAGACAAGATCTTAAAAAACGGTCCAAAACTTTTTAAAAAATGTTTTATTTAGGGAATTTTAATATTTTGCGGTTGGATAGACGGATCCCCAAAAGGTCTAATTTCACCGTTAGAAAAGATCCGAGGTGTCCCAGTGACGTTCTGCATCATTGGAAACGTGGCCGTTGAGCGAACAGCTGTTTTCGATTTCAGCAATTTTCATAATTCAAAGTGGACGTAAATTTTGATGGAAAGTACAGTGTTTACATGTATCACAAATACTAAAAAAATATGTTAAAATTACTTAATAATTAATTATTAAACCAAATGATTCAATTAATTTCTTGATTTTTTTAGTAGAATACTGTTGTAAGTTCTACAGTTCCACATCGAAATTTGCAAAATATTTAATTCCTTTTATTTAGTAATTGAAATGTCAAAAAAACTCTATTAGCTGCTATTCTACATTTCACACAGAATATTTTTAGACCTTTTTCAATCTTTAATCCGCCACATTAAATCCGCCATTATATTTTTCTGCAATGTTAACATTGGAATCGGAATCAGCGAACCCATAAAATCCTGTATACTACTAATTTTTTATAAAAATTGAAACTTTTTAGATGTTTTCTAAATTTTTTGTACGTCATATTTGAGCCGCCTCTTTTTGCTTTTGTACTTTGGACATTGGAATCGCAAACAGCAAGCCCAGAAACCACTGTATACAAAGTTTCCTTAAATTTCGATGACGATTTCCTATTTTGACCAGCTTTTAGGGATCGTGCCCCCCAACGTGCACCGCTCGTGTCCAGGGTCTCTGTGCTGCGCCCCGGGGCACCCTAACGCCCCCCGCGGCAGGAGGCGGCGGTCAGATCGCCCCAGAATTAAGAAATCACGCTGCTGCGCGCCGCAGCGCACCACGCCTCCGTGATGTAGACATTAGCGGCGCTGCACCGCGGCGCGCCCCCACGCCTCGGATCCGGCAGGACCGCCAACAAAACACACACGAAGCGCGCGGGGGTGACATTCAGCCGGGAGCGAGCGAGCGAGCGCGCTCGTCGGCGGAAATGTGGATTTGATTGTGTAATTGGGGAATGATTGGCGCCGTGATGTGGGCATCACCGGCCATCGGCGCCCGCGAGCGCTACATCTCCATTTGATGAGCCGCTTAGCCGCGTCCGCGCGCCGCCAGCCACCAGGCGTTTCGGGACGTCGTCGCCGGCTTTGTCATCGGCCACCCGTTTCCTCGAGCTGTGTTTGGTGAACCTCGCCTTTTCCATTGCGCTTCATCTGCGCTCACATTCCGGCACAACTGTCTGGCGGTGTGGTGTGTGCATAATTCTTGGAAAAGGTATTTTACTTTTCGTCATTTACATCGGCAGTCGCTGTCTTCTATTCAATTCAATTCTGGCGCTCAGGATACGAATAGTAGAATCCAAGAGACCTCGCATTTTCAGTTAGAAGTATGGCGGTTTACTATTCCCATATACTCGTTGCTATCATGTGCTGAAATAGCGAATGAATTGAGATATGGAAAAACCTTGAAAGTCTATCTTCAAAAATGTGTCTAGAGTAAAAGTGAAATTGAACAACAAAAAATTTCATTCGTCTCAAAACTAACTTCGATTAGGATCTGTCGTTATTTTTCTTAGCGTCTCAATTTAATTCAATTCAATTCAATTAATGCCTTATTTTTCGTGGAGAGCCCATCAGACCTGCTCCTTCCCCTGACCACAAAAATTCCGCTACGATCCTGTCACCAACTAACACGGAAGGGAGGTATTACTCTGTCATGGAAACTGGCGATTTTTAATTTTGCGCAGAGGCTACTTTTAGGCTAAGAATGGTTTACAATTAATAACATGAGACAGCCGAGTTTGCTTCCCCTCCGACGGAAAGCGTACAGATAATTATTTCGCGCTTAAATACCCTCTGCTTCGATCGTGTTTGCACCTTGGAACTTGGGAATAACAGTCCGAACGCTAACCGTTACGCCATCGAAGCCACTTCTCTGGTGATTGCAGCGTCTTGAGGCTGGTGTTCTCCCCTTCGTTGTAGTTTCCTCAGCTTGTCTTGTCGTGTCCCAGCTGTGGCTTTGGCTCCGGAAACGCTGCCGTTGTCAACGTGAAAACCATCATTGCTGCTGGTGGTTTCACGTGGTATTGATGTTAAATGACATGTCTTCTGTGACATTGGTGTCGTGATATCTGTTCCAGACCAGACGTTTCCACGAGTACACTACATTCTCCCTACACAGACCTATAACTCTCTCCGTGCTCCATCAACTGCATCGACACTGTCATTTCGGTTTTGTTTGCCCCTTTATTCCTTTCCGACGTTGCTCACCGTCACGTTTCGTTTCGTGCCTTCACTCTCCCGTCCACGACTCCCTCGTCGGGACGGTCTCTTCAAGGCGGACCTCGCTAACCGTTCGGGCGGGGAGTGTTTCATTTTGTACTTTTATCTTCGAATTTTATTTTCATCTTGCAGTGGTCGGCTTGCTCCGTGAATAGAAGTGACGTGTTAATGTTTGTTTGGTGGCTCCCGCGCTGGCCGCACAAAGCCACGAGGAGCTTCGCCGCGAAGGCCTGTTGATGGAGAGAGAAGGCGACGCCACTTTCGACGCACCTGTCACACACATTTTCATGTCTTGTCACAGGTTTGATCAGGCCTCATTGGAAGACTTGCTCCCATCGAGGACTATTGCAGTCATAGTTGCATACGCCTTGTTCTTTAATTCCGATCCGATTAGTAGTTTGCAGGTGAATACATCACACAGTCACGAATTTCTCGATGAATGACAATGAAGACTATGATTCTCTCAGAGAATCTCAATGTACATTTAGACATTGAGCGGGTTTAATGATTAAATTATCATAACTCTTCACTTCTAAGTAATTCTCAAATATATTTCTTACACAATATATACTACAATATGTACTTTGATGACCTTTCATTTTACTTATTCACTTAGATAATTGATTGGTTGTAGGGAAGACCAGTGACAAACAACATCAGTCTTGTTTTATACAAACCGGGGAATAATAAACAATACGATAAATACATTTTGTTTAAATCTATATTACACGAAGTATTTCAAAAAATTCTCACCAGAAGCAAATCCCAAGACCAAACAAAAAAACACGCACAACAGATTTCTCACTCACTTTTCTCGTCATTTATAAATTGTGGGTTAACAATTGTGAGGCCCACAATCCCTCAATTGTGTAAATGAATGGAACTTGCTGTAGCCTGTAATGTAACCTGTGTAAGTGAATGGATTTTCGGTGAGAATAAAATTAAAGGTGTGCGCAATATATTCATATATATCGAATATTTTTGGTTTTACAGAAAAGTTCGCCCTAGCGATGGGTTGTGGAAGTGTTGCGCAAGAGGCTAGCCTCTCCGGCGTCGCGCAGGCCGTCGCAACGGGTTTAGTGTTCTTGGTACATGATTCAGTTCTTTGCTGAAGTTTTTACTTCACTAATACTTTTTATATTGTCCATTACATACTGTATTCGCACATGTAAGTATGCTTTAAGAACATGGTAACATTTTTTATAAATATTAATGATGTGATTTCCCTGTCTGCTATCTCGTATCTGCCTGGAGGTGCTTTCTCGTCCCTCCCGTACTAAATCCTCGCAAACGTTGTATTCCGGAGCCGACGGCCGCGAGGGCCCCCGAGAGCGCTGCCGGCGTCTCCATCCGTGGGCGCAGCGCGGGGGCGTGTGCAGGAGGGCCCTGTGGTCTGTGTGGCTGCGATGTTGATCGGAGAAGCGTCGGCGGGGGAGGGGGATGTCGGAGCTAATTGCCTGGGCCTGCCGCGCGTGGCGCGCGCCGACGCCGGGCGGGAAACGAATGGCCGGCGGGGGGCGCGGGGCGTTGAACGGACGGAGCGGCGACCGTGCTTCCCGCGTCACGCGACCCACCGCTGCCGCGCCGCCGGCCGCACTTCACGCGCCCTCGCGCCGCACGCCGCCTCACGTGCCACGCGCTCGCACCCGTGCCGCGCACGTGCC
>BOPP01000225.1:630091-668206 GCA_017312745.1 Gryllus bimaculatus | reverse complement strand
GCCCCGCCGACACCACCAATGCCTTCACTGCCACCGCCTCCGCCGCCGCCTTCACCACCGCCGCTGCCTCCTTCTCCACCAGCGTCGCCGCCACCCCCACCGCCGCCATCGCCATCGCCACCGCTGCCACTGTCGCCGCCCCCAGGGAAGCACCGCTTTGAGCGCCTTCCGGGCGGTGCGAGGCTTCCACTAAGCCACTCCGTCCACAAAACGCCACTTGAGCATCAGCGCACCTCCCATCTATACGAAAATTCCTCACCCAATAAATACCAATTACTTGGCCAGGGCTAGTGAGGTGAATGGTGCTGACGCGTATTACGGTCGTTTACCACATTGTGTGTTAAGAACATGGGGAGTCCTGGGGGACTACGACATTTTTACGGGGGTATATGGTGGTCGAAAGATCCACTGGACTCAATAGTCGAATATGAACCGGCACTTGATCAGTACATTAATACCCTATGGATTACCCCCCCCCCCCAAAAAAGAAATAATTTGATAGTTAATTTTATTCTGATAGAAATCATCAAAACATGTAATAAAAAATTACAAAATCGTACCTCTATTTCTGTATAGATCGTTCATGTTCAGAAATTAAGATGTTTAGAAATTTCAATAATTTATATCTACGCATCGACGACGACACTATTGCCCACGAAAACACTCTCCGCAATAAGCATAAGATAAATGTTATGACCTGTTTTTAGTGTATTTTGTAACCATTGCACTACAATGAAGATTAGAAACGCAGCAACATAAAAACGGAAGCGTCGACGATTATTAAAAATCGATATATTTACGAGAATATTGACGGTACGAAATTGTTATATTTTAGACATCTATGTGTAATTTCTTTTATATTTTGAAGCTGCATATTGAAAACCTTAGGAGGTCGATGAAGCAAACAATTCTCATAAAAGATATCGGTGTAAGAAAAAAGGTTAGTAATCCGTGATTTAGAATGCTACATTACTTCGGTAACTAAAATGAACCATTAAAAAAATTGTCCTTTTTTAGTTGAAAGGAGAAATACGCATGTTCATAAAATATTATAGTTTTACTAATAAAATAGCTAAAGAGAGTAAAACACTTTGTCTATGGCTGCTAATCAAGCGAATCCGTTGATAAAACCATTCTTGTGCAAAATTACAATTTATGACATTGTCAATTTTTTTCGGCTCCAAATGTGATGACAACTGGTGCAACCATTCATTCAAAGCCAAAAGTATGAAGAACAGTGCATATTAGTGTAATTACACTCGAACAAGTTCACGTATCTGGTAGAATACTGGTAAAATGATGATGAAAGCCATCGAGGCCTGTGTTGCATCGACTTTCAATGTAGACAGACTTAAAAGCATTGATCCATAAAGAAGCAAACGAGACTACAAGTTGGCTTCCAGCCGCAGAGCGACAGGGGCCGTTGGGTGAAAGAATTTCGCAGCGAAGACATCTCAATGGCCATCCTCGTGAAAGGCTGTACGAGTCAGATGAAAATGAAAAGAACGAACCGAAGTGAAGCACCGACCATTCTAATCATCGTGTCAGGAGCGCACGTTGCGCTACTTCAAATATGTTATTTGTCCTTCAGCTGCCTTCTGTAAGCATTTCACTGTCACGTGCAACATTCTAAGCGAAATTCTTTGCGCATTTTTGTGTCCATTAGATGCAATCGCACCCTCGTTGTGCTGATGCCTTAGTAATCGAGAGCTCGAAGCGAATTGACATCTGCCCGTGGTGGAAAGGTCTTTCCATTATTCCACTGCTGCTCCTCTACGTGGGATTCGCGGCGTTCAGAGCAGAAACACAGGTTCTTCCTCTACGTGTTCTTTTCATAGCACAAACTTCTTGTCTTTATTTACTACGTCACCTCCTCATTACCCCTAACTCGTATTTCATTTAATGCACATCCCATTCCGAGTAATTTTTGAATGAGATAAAGGAGAAGACGACTATTATGTCTTCTCGCCATACCAAAAAAATCGTATAAATATTCTGGGCATATATTAAATGAGGTGCTATGGCAGCCACATCAAACCGCGCCCGCACGAGCTACTTGCCCGCCTAGGGAGCCCGGTGTTCCTACGGGCACAGGCAACTTCCCCTGACTCCGCACTCATTTCCCCTCCAAATCCAGAAAGGGGTGTACATGCGCAAGCTGGAGCCGCGCGAGGCAGTGAAACGAAGATTTGAAGCCAGATTTTTTTCTATCAAATAACCGATACTTTTTTATGCTTATATTCATCACTACTTATTACTATTTGATGCATTTTTGTTACTAAATTTTCCCGTATATAATCATCTTTGCTAAGTGTCCAGGATACGTTTGAATGGGAAATTCTTTCCATGTTTTCGTTTTGTGTTGTCATAAATAACAGTCAGTTATTTATTGTATTTAGCAACAATGTTAAATAAATTAACTAGTCTCATTAAGTTAATAATTCTTGGTTATGGACGGACAGCACCTTTAGCAGACAAGAATATTAGTCTATTAAACCTCCTAACCTGAATGTAGAGAAGTTCATGCTTTTGTATCACTCGTAAGTGTACACGATTACAAAATCAAGATACTTTCGATTGAGAATTTGAAACATGAATGATGTATTATTTGATTTAAATGGATCATTTATTCGGCTTGAAGAGAAAATATAAATTAATATAGCTAAATTTGTGACAAAAACGGTCAAGTAACTTCTCCTAAGTCTGTCATGGGCCAGGTATTCGTATCTAGTAACGTACCGCTATTTCCTAGCATTAGCTGTACTTTGCACAGCTTCAATGGCCGAGTACGTGAATTCAAAGCAGCGAAGCGCAGGCAGGGGGCGAAGGTCGGAGGATCGGACTGACTGACGGTAGAGTGGAGTATTTTCTGTAGGAACGAGCGGTATTCAAAATCATCCATTCCCGCACTCTTAGCGTTCTGAATGCCGCATCATTTATTCAATCTCATAAGCATAATTTCCTCATACTCGGGTAGGTCGTGTTTTCTCATTGCGCGCCCGCGAAGTGTCTTGCGAGAGGCCATGTTCCTTACGGCGCCCGCGGGCGGGCGAGAGTCAACTGCACAGCCCCTCCGTAGCGAGCACTATTTCACACACCGTACGTCATTTCTCAAGGAACGGTGAACGTTGCAAAATCTGTGATTAACTGTCATGCTTCCCCTCTCCTCTCCCCCGAATTTCGCTCGTTAGAAAAAAACCTCCTAAAGTATCAGAAAGTAGCATGTAAAAGTATAATAATTATTTTGAAATCTATGTACATACGTCTAATATTTCTACCTTTTTTCCTGTAACTTATTACACTGTTTGAGGCGGCCAATTGCTAATATTTTGAAATGTCCAGCTTATGAGGAAAATGTAAATCATTCATGGATATCAAAGGTGAACCTGCTTATACAAGATGAGTCATTTCAGCTGAATAATAACACGCACCGTCTTCTCCTCATTTAGATGGACACAAATGTATGTATATTCTGAGAAACACTTCGTTAACTCACAGATTGCTTGACGATTTCTCTATGCCAAAAGATTGCTCTCATAGGAGTGGAAACGTTTAGGATATTTCTAATATTGCAGAAGTAAATAATCATTTGTTTCAGGCGCAATCGACAAAAAACTCAAATGAGTAAACAAACAATTACTGTTGATAATACGACATCCTGAATCGTGCGTGTTCCTTGCGTGTTGACTTCCCACCTCCCAAGCCAGCCCTCAGAATTACATTGAACTCGCTGTTCGCAGATGATGCGAATCTATGGTTCTGAGATGAAAAACGGCGAAGAAAGTATTTTAATGTTATGAGGAACATCCTGGCCGAGGAGGCTAGAGCGTGGGCCGACACAACGCCTCGATTGGACGGGTCGCGGGTTCGAGTCGCGCCGTGAGCTTGGTTGTTTGTCCCTTGTCTTTATATGATCACGGCAGGTCTCGTGCGTCTACTGACCACGGAACGAAGAGCCCGCATGTATGTCTAGTGTAAAGGTTAATAAGTGTCCCCATAAAGAACCTAGTGGGTACCCGCCACGGATACCAACCGGCATCCCCCGAAGCTGGAAAAAACCGCAGAAAGAAAAAAAATATCAGGACCATGCTGATATTTTTTTTCATTTAGAATTACTCATTCTTTAAATCTGAACGATGCTCAATCAAATCTTTGCATTACTATTAATGGCGAAAAGCTTCTCCAGTTCCAGAAACTTCCTTCCATGCACATTCATACATGCATCTCACAGAATATTAAGAATACATCAATGTTTCGTATAAAACCACGGTCTGGGATAAAGTAAACAGGAATTAAGAAACAAAACATCGTTGACAGAAAGCACTCGCAACCGGAGGATAATACCTTATTGAACTTTCCAAGAGCCATTTACATTCCGTTGCTGTACCGCGACAGCGAGGCCCACGTGGGAAAACTTCTGTCGGTGGTCGTGTTGCCAAAACCGATAGTTTTCTCTCGTTCCTGGAAAACCCGCGCGCACGCGAGGCAGGCGCCTCGCCGGCGGGGGTTCCCCCGACCCCTGCCCCCCTCCCCCCGCTTTGCGGGCGCACGCCAATCGACGGGGCACGAGTTCACGGAATCGCGCGCGCACCCCCCCCCCCCTCCCGCTCTCGCGTTGCACAACGCACGCCCCGACCGCCGCGGCCCCGGAGGTTGGCTGCATGGCGGCGCATGAGCCGCTCCCCCCCCCTCCACTCTCCTCCCCGCGACGGGCGCTGCTGGTGCCTCTGACATGAGGGCCTAGGGTTGCGTTACTTCGACGGTGGCTGGTTTTTCCTCACTGCCTTGTCAGCCAGGCGGATTCAGCCGCTGACTAGGACGAGAATTCCAGCCGGCCGGCTGCTCTGATCGGCTAGTTTCCTTCATGGTTTCTCCGATCAACACCAGCGCGAATGATAAACGCCAGAAACCCTAACAAACGAGCCATTATATCCGCACGCGATCTTTCCTTCCTCTTTTTGGTCCCATCTCACTCGTTACGTTACACCTACGTACCACTTGCATACTTAGAATTGAACACTGAATTAAATCTTAGAACTTCGCCCGATTGGATCGGTGCCCCACTGGTGGGAAATACCTGGTTGTGGAAAACCCCGCATACCGACGTGTAGGTCTGCGCCGGATTTTGTTATCCTGCGGAGGGATCCTGTTGCAAACAAGTTTCTGCGAATAAAATCAGCTGGTCCCTCTGCCAGATCTGCGGGCTGGAATCGCATCGCAATTGAGGGGTTAACCTCTCTCATTCACCACACCCAACTTACCAACATCATCATCGTTGGCCTGCCCACGTGGCGCCTGCGATGCGAGCCAGAAGCGCGATGCTCCTGGACGGGTCGTTTCCCGGAGCCTGGTCTCCCCTCGTGAAGCGTGGGGCTGGCGAGAGCACACGGCGTTCACCACAGACCCAAGGGTTAAGTCCCTGGATTCGGGATTCAGAGGGTAGCGCAACCTGAACGGCCGCCACCTTTTAATATCCTCTCACCCAATGTCCCCGCCAGGCAGCATTCAGGAAAAATGATAACAGTCGAAGGCATTATGTACAGTTCCGAGTACATTGCCATAGGTTTCTTGTAGCTTGCTGGTTCCGGAATCACTCACAGTTCGAGTATAGTTCAACTGGCTATAAAATAGAGGAAAGGAATCCGGCACTTTCTGTATGTAGGGTCCTCAGCCTAAGGGTCATAGCGGAGAGGGACCTTCGCCCATCCTCCAAGGTTTACACGCTGCGCTGGTGCGAAATAGTAAATACACACCGAAAGTACGCGACCGCGGACCCCTTCTGCAGTCGTGCGGGTGGAGGTTCATGGTGGAGGTTCATGGTGGAGGTTCATGGTGGAGGTTCATGGTGGAGGTTCATGGTGGAGGTTCATGATGGAGGTTCATGGTGGTCGTAGAATTGTCGTGGCTGCGCTGGGATGTTTAACCAGCCTCAGTCCGTGGTTGTGTTAAAGATATCACGTATTGCTAAAACAATGTATAAACAACCACTTCATCATTGGTTCCTCAAAATCTCGAAGGACGAAAACTGGGGAAATAAGAAACGAAAGATTAACAATGCTAATAAAATGATGTTCATTTAATCTTATTAATCCAACATATTTTATTCTGAACAAACTTGCTATATAGAAAATATTTTGGGGAATTCAGTCTTTTTCTGTAAATTGAAGCTACTTTTATGAGCAAATAATAAATTTTAGCAAATATTAGTGGTTTTGTTTATGTAGGTAAATTTATTTTATTGTAATGACTTTAATCATATACATTCACTTTATTATGTAAATCCTCGTTGTAAAGCAAAAAATCTTTAAAATCGTTCATATTTCAACAAATTCATAACAAAATACTTTTAAACATATGTTTTTAAAATTAGTTATCATTATGTGTTAAAATAATTTCCTATTGAAAGCGCTAAAAGTAGGCTGCTAGACACTCGCCAAAAATCTATAACTTTATGGATCTGTGGCGCTAAATTTGTAAATGTTGCAGCTAAATCTTCCCAGTTTCTAAACCTAAACAAATAATGTATACCTGATGCTGGAAGTAAGAAACCACGAACAGCTTTAACACGAGATGACTACTGCAAAGCGGCAAAGGAAAAACGCATCGCCCTGAAACGGGTGCCGCAGCAAAAATTATTTCCGAGAACTCGCGGGCATGACGGGACGCGGCTTCTGACGATGTGCGGGGGGGGGGGGGCATGCGGAAACGCGACGTTCACAAAAAAGAACTGACACTGACAAAAGAAATACGTTTTCAGATGCCCAAATTTCATTTTCTGCAGCAAAACCCACGAAACACAAACTTAGCCCAAAGCGTCAATTACGTAAGAACTTTCATGAACGTAATCCGTTTAGGATGGTCAACATGAAATATATGAAAATTACAAAAAAAATATTAAAAAATTTTGAAAAAACGTAACAAGTAATTATTTTAAATATCTGCTGCTTCAATAAACAAAATGTAACAAAAGTCTTATTTTGCCGCAATGCGGCGGAAAAACGTTCTTACAAAATTAAAGTATATGTTGAATTTACGAATTATATTTCTAAAGAAAATAATGTTATAAACCCCTGGCATTTGCTACGAAAACTTTTAAAACAATTTTTGCAATTAAAAAAAAAATGTGAAGGTTTTATTTGAAATTGGAGTTTTACCTTACCGATCAACGCACTTTCATCTGTTTGAGTAAGAAATTTGAAAAAAAAACAAAAAAAAAAACAAACAACGTTGTAGTTGTATTCAGAACATTTTACGCGAAGGATGTGCGGCATTACGCGATGGATGAAACATGTACGCAGCGTTAGCACAGTAGGTGAATCGTCTTTTAAGTTCTCCAGACGTGCATCCACTATGAACAAGAGCAAGAATTGACTTTGTTCCCCTACTCATACATGCACATAAATCACATAAGTAAGATTCGCGAAGGCGGTACAGTTGCAAACACGTGAAGTTATGTTGTAGTAGCATGATTTCTTTATGGGTGCGTTTTATCAAGCCGCACCTTACTGACGGCAAGCTTCACGTCAATGGGAGATGGCGAACTTTGGCAAACCTCTGCCTTGCTGCTCAAGTTAATCTTTCACGAATTTCATGGTGTATGTTCATGGTATACATGTTCATTTGTATGGTTTTCCTACTTTTTATTTTCTCTTATACTAATTTTGGGTTTTTGTTGTTTTTTTGGTAAAAGTTGCATATATTTGTAATATTGTCCATGGAAAAAAAGGCATCAGTCAATTCAATTCAATCTTACTGGGACTTGAGCCATCACTTGAAATACTGAAACAATGCAACTGAACATTTCGCAAAAACTACTAATATTTTTAAAAAATGCATAAATTATTTAAAGATATAATAGAGAAGAGCGTAATGAATTAAAAGACAAAGATTTAGCTTTAATGATGAGGGTATGAGACAGGTCCCAAAAAAGTTGAACTAAATGGCCATAAAATTACGCGAAATAGTTATATTTTGAAAAATGTATATGAATTTATTAACAGATGAAAAATGTTAGAAATATATTATAAACAGAAAGAAAACCCATATAAAATGTATTTCTGTATAAAATCTTGCTCCCAATTGTTTGAAGTATTATTTATACTTCGAATGTGAGGAAATTCATTCATCATCGTAGTGCCACTATATGCGAGAACGTAATGTGTTGAGTACAGCTAGTCAGAACAGCATATAAATTAATAGCCGAGCATTGAAGTATTTCTCTGAGTGTTTCCTCTGTTCGAAGACTTACGCACCGACCACCGCAGCATCTGATGGGAACTCGCACAACCTTCCCACGAGCGTCGAGAAACCTCCACCCAGCGCCGTTCGGCACTGAGTCGGTCGCGCTTCACAAGCCGTGCAGGAGGTTTGCGGGCGGCAATAAATTCTCTCAATGCGGCACACGACTTTGAGCGACGCGTCAGAACGTCAGCCACAAGCGGACGGGGAGGCAATTAGCGGTTGGTCAATAAATGCCCGTGTTCTTCAAATAATAGCGAAATCTTCATTATTTGTACTAGCGGTGTATGGTGTTGATCTGGTTAAATTACCAAAGTGTGATGACCAGGCGATCAAAATATTGAGATTTAGTATACAATTTAGAACAAGTCACGTCTGTAGGTTGATCCAAAGAACCAATACATTAATATTGCTTTGAAATATAAAGTACAAACTTCATATTATCGAAGCGAAATGAGTAATTTAAGTGTAATATATTATTTTGTCGACATTGGATCTGACGTATTTGTTAACAAAAAGACACATCAAAGAAGCCGGTGCAAAACTGCCTCCAGTTCCCAAACAAACTGCCAATGAGGTCAGTCACCTTCCGTAAAAAGGGCGATCCCTATTAGACGCGTGTATCCTGCTCTCTGGGTCACAAAACACAGCCCGGGCATTCCTGCTGAATAAACACACGCGTTCCTGATGAGAGAACTTGAGGAGTTGAAAATCAGGGCAGTTCTTGTCAGCCGAGCCGAGCCGAGTCGCTGGCGGCCATGTCGAACGCGCACACGAGCGCTGTCAAGCGACCGTCAGCCGCAACACCGCTTAGGAGCAGCTGAAGGCGGTGGCGAGCGAGCGAAAGAGCGAGAGAGAAGGAGAGAGGGGTGGTGCGCGGTTGCCCTGCGTGGGGGACGCAGACAGAAGGCGTCGAGGCAGTGCCCGCCGCGCAGTCAGAAGCCACGCTGCCGTGCAGCCGCGTTCGCGAGCCGTGTGCTACCATTACGCAAATGAAGACTTCCCAACCGACAATTTGTGGCACGAAACACAACGCACACACCTCCAAGAGGATGTGAATTCTTGTTTTTTTTTTCTTTCGAAAAAAAAAAAGAAGCAACTAAAAAGTTCCTCAAATGCTCCGCGATTGTACGAAGAACTTAACCCGTTTTTCTCGTACAATTGCGGCAATCGTTTTAAGGAGGGTGGTATAAAACTCGTGAGATACCAATACACGAGCCGTCATTCGCATAAAGTAAATAATAGGTTCGTGCTGTTCCTTAAACTCTTGCAACCGGCGAACGCAACGGCCGATTCGAAGTGGGTCGTGCGAGCGAGGCGGACCGCGCTGTAGGTTCGCATACCGAGCGGGACGACAGCATGGCGCCACCTTGTCAGCCATTGCAGACGAGATAAAAAGGCGTGATGGGTGTTCAGATAGTACACGGATTAGAAGACATACTTTTTTCTACACATTTTGAGATAGTAAGTGAAACTCGCTAAGTTGAGATAGAAGGATGCACTACGTGTGAGACATTATAAAATAGTGTGAGGAAAAGCCAGATAATGTGGGGAACATGCTTCTTTTGGATAAACTCGTACACATGGGTATCAGATTTACTCGTTTACTCTAGAAATATTTATTATCAATTCATAACCTTCCATCCCTCATAAGAAACTACGAGATTTGATACTTTTAACTGTTGAATTTTCATATTTTGAAATTTCAGAGTAATGCACCGTTTATAATATCATTATATTGACGTGGAAATATTACGGCCTCGGAATAACAGGGTTTTATTCGACTTTTAGGAAAATTGTAACAGGCGAGCTCTTTAAAAGACGAGATGTCTAATAATGATGCAAAAGTTGTCAGTTCGTTTATAGGTTTTCTACAAATCTGATTTTAAAACTGATTTGATATGTTACGTTACTGTCAGTTATACATATGGGAGGCATACTTGAACTTGAATAGAAGATATAAGTCGGATTCTAGTGAATTGTACAGCCATATTATGCGTACGAAATAAGGTGTTTTATATCTTGGCAAATATTTGCAGATGACAAGATCAAATGTTTATCAGTACATGCGAATATTGATTTTCGAACATTTTACACGAAGCAAAGTTTCATGCAATAAAAATTACCTACTTCAGAGAAGTTATTCGTGAGGGTAATTTCATTATTAATTATTGAATTTCCCTAGCTAAGTCCATCGTAACATTGGATTACTTATGTTTATTTTATGAATATAACGTTATAAAGAATAAAACGTTAGACAATCACCGTGTACAGACAGTAGTCAGTCACAATGGAAATATTCCCATTGTATTGTCCACATACCAAATCCCAGAATGATGGAGCTGACATCGAGAATAAATTACAATACCCCTTTTTAATTCTAATTTCAATTGACATTTCAATGTCTATAATTTCACTGCATATTTTCTTCCTTTTTTTAAGTATTTACTATTGAGAAGTAAACTCGTATGCAATTTATTTGATTTGGTTGAAATGCTAAACAAAACGAGACCCTTTTATATCCCCAAAATGTTCGTTTTGTCTGTACATTTATTTGTTACGCAGTCACAGACAAGCGTTTTGTACGATTTTATTTTCGTATTTCTTATGAATATCCCTTGACACATTAAAAACGGTACATGTGTCGACATCACACTGAATTAACAAACCCTTCTAAGACAGTAATGAACGGCATATCTGAATTTCTTTTCACTAGGGATTTCTTAGTCACAGATCTTACTAGTAGAGGTTTCCGGACTGATTGATTCACTTGCAATTCTGCATTAAAAATACCGCGCCGTTAGCCAGTCAGAGGAAAGACTCGTTTGTATGTATGTATGTTATTGTATGTTGATGTTGCAATGTATGATGTATGTATGTATGTATGTATGTATGTATGTACTTGTCCGGTGAACGGGCTCAGGTCTACCTGCGAAGTCCCTGCCTGGCGGCCATGGGTTAAGGGGTACGTGTGGTTAGCACGTAGACATCCCCAAGCCGGATTCCTGTCTTTCTCAACCTGCAGGAAGTGAGGAATGAGTTGAATTTTCTCTTCGTCACACCAAGAACATATACTGGAACATGCTAGAAAAACGACTCTATAATTCGCCTTGACCGGGAGGTCGAACCGGGGGGGGCGGGCGTACTGGAAAGCGCAGCTACGCTGACAATAGCTAGCTCATGAGCATTTTCAGTGATAAACTCCGTTACTAATTTTGGTGTATACCAAAATATACGTATTTGCATTTACTTGTTGACTTTTGCCACACCTTCGTATGGCTCACGTCCCTATAATGGAAGCATCCGTTAGCTCACTAAATATGAATGTGTCACAGTATTTTCCCAGCAATTATAGTAAAGAAATCAATGCTTCTTCGTCGATCCCTTGAACTCGTCGCTCCTCACTCAAGTTCGCAATATGCCCGCAGTGGCTTTCGGGCCACAGAGACTCGTTTACAGGGCTAAATATTTCGGCCGCGGAAATCCCGGCGTGACGGAGCGGTTCTCGGGACCCCTGGCGGAGATTTGAGAGCGGGTCTCAGCAGTAAAAGAGGCGCCCGCTTTGTCGAGAGCGCAGAAACGAGCCCGCGGGGAACGAATGTAGGTGCAAATAAAATCATCCAGGTAATTGTTTAATTGTCCCATTCTAATGACGCGTTTGTTGGCGATGTTTTTAAACCAACAGTTTCGAGTGTTGCCATTGACAGATGCGTTAACAATGGGAAGCGCCCGCGAACAATGGCGCGCTTCCCAAGGCGCGTGCGCCGGCGCTCGCCCCGCGCGCGCGCGTCGGCCGCTTTCTCACGCGTGGGCGCGCGGCCCCGCCCCCGCCCCCGCGCCGGCCGTGGGACCGGCCGTCCAGACCGCGCGCGTTCCCTCTGCGCGCACGCCTGCCGGTGCCGCTCGCGCCGGGCTGCACAGCCCCTTCCGACGCCTCGCAGTGGCTCAGGGCGTCAACTGGTGGCACTCCCCAGTGCCTCTCGCCGGGAGGTCCTAGGGATCCACTCCACGCGGTGGCAACATTATAAAATTATCTGCATAGCTAGGTCGAACTCTAGCGGCTGGCTGCTCTGATCGATAGTTTTCCGTGGTTTCTTCGATGAACACCAGGCGAATGCCGGGGCAGTACCCTAACAAACGGGCCAAGAACAGCGCGCGATCTCGCGTTGTTCTATCCTCACCCGTTACACCTACACTTATTCTTACACGCACTACACTGCCACACATGCCGGGAGACCGGTCGGGAATTTGTGGCTTAACCCGACTGGGGCGGGGCCCCGCTGGTGGGAGATACCTGGTAGGGGAAAACCCTACTAACCTATGGTATGTCGAC
This sequence comes from Gryllus bimaculatus, assembly GCA_017312745.1. Lineage (NCBI taxonomy): Eukaryota > Metazoa > Arthropoda > Insecta > Orthoptera > Gryllidae > Gryllus > Gryllus bimaculatus. Next base: position 655,635 of record BOPP01000225.1, on the reverse strand, counting down.
ACAGGATCTCGCCATCCATCGGGGAAAATCGCTGCTACCTCTCGAATAAAACATGCACTAAACTTACGGGACTAATGACCTTGGCATTTGACGCGCCTGGAACCATTAACAATCAATCAATCAATCAATCACCTTCGGGTGCTGTTCGCCCGAGGTAGTTCTGACCGAAGTGGAAAGAGATGGATCGACTCTTTCGCATCGTATCCGACTTCAGCAATGACTTCACCAATCTTCAATCAATCTTCACCTGTTTGCGCCATACTATTTTTTATGCGGGAATTTCAAATGCCAAAATTATCACAGTTATGTCATCGAGCTGACTTAAGTGGCCGAGGTGGCTAAGAGCGTGTACCGACTCGGCGCGTTGCTTCGAAGGGTCGCAGGTTTGAATCTGGCCTTCGGCATGGTTGCTTGTCCCTTGTCTCTCGTGCATGAGTTGTCGTGGAGAGCCTTGCGTTCTTCTGCCCCCAGATCAAAGAAGCTCGCATGTGTGTTGGTGTCTAGTGCAAGGCCGAATATGCGTCCCATCGGGACGTAAAGATAGCCGGCTGTCGGCTGGAAAAAAAAACTAGAAAAATGTCCTTGAAACGTATATGAAGCACTGTTTTTAAATATTGCATCTTTTATTTCATTTACAACTTCATTATGTTATTTTTGGTTGGTTTAAGCTGAAAATTGTCACTTTTCGCCACTTTCAAAATGTTTTTTTAACGCTTTTCGCTCTCCATCGCAACAGGGCGGTCAATGTCTGGTCTGGATTTTCAAAGTCCCCGTGTTGTGATCACGTGGTTCGTGACGCAAACTGGCGGTTCGTGACGAGTGACAAATATCGGTGCATAGGAGGCGCCCATCCTTCTCGTTCCACCATGCTAGTGCCCGTTCCTACTCCACCCTACTTCATCGCTTACCCGTTCATTATCGAATACTTCGCGCCTTTTCTTTCACGTCGTTAATTGATGTTTCTTTCACCGTCCAGTTACTACATTTTTATTCTTTAATTTGCATTTTTTGAGCAGAGGAGTTCTCCTCTTTTGTTTAATATATTTTTTCATAAAAATATTGACTCTTGTCAACCTCCAGCATGAATATGCTTTTGGAAACTGATTTCCCTTTGGTTTCGTCTTGCGTCACCGAATATTTTACGGGCTTTAGTATTTTCAGCTCATTAAAGAGATTTACATTTATTTTTTTATGACTAGTTCCTCCTCCGGGTGTCCTTATAGCCAGAAAATTGTCGTGATCGCTTGCTTGAACATTTGCAGTGTCATCTGCCGCTGTATTTGACTGCTCTTCCTCATTCTCCTGGCCTTGCAGACGCCTCGTGTCAGTGACTAGGCTTTTCACGATAGGATCGTGTACTCAGGCCTTGCCGAGATTTTTCACACTGTATGAAACACTCACGAAGGAAAATGTTGTTTTTTCGTGTTTTTTTTTTTTAGATTTTGAAGCATTTATTAATTATGTTGCCGAGTGGCACCCTTGCGAGATAGATTCGACTTATATATTTAAATAAATTTAAAACATTCAAATACACCTGATGGATGAAAGCATTCTTGGAGAAACGTTCAAAAATTATTTTAGGACGAACTTACAAAAGATAATGAAAAAAAATCTATTGTTATCCTATGAATGACGACATATAATTTCAGAAACTTTCTAATTTATTTGTAACAAAACAGATACTCGCTTTTTTTTATGAGTCGTTTTCATTTTATTCAAATGTACAAAATGCAAAAGGCGGTTCGCTATTGCTATAAATGTCACTATCAATGTGTTAATCCTACCACTTAATAATCCTGGGCTACATATGTTTTATCTACATAAATATATTGGTCAAGGTGATTAATTAAACTTAATTACTTTATAACTAGCCATTAGATATAATATCTGGCCAAAATAAGTCAAAGTGATTATCTCCTCTTTGTCTAACAATTATGCAAAGTACATTTTCCGAGTTCGTCACAGTAATACTTGTTATTTGTGGATTTGAAAGGTGGAGGAAGCCAAGGCGAAAACATAACCGTTAGACGTTACGTAAACGTTAGACGAACTCACCGACTCCGATTGCAGTGCTAAGGGCATACCGGCAAACTATTCTCGAGTAAAATTACATCAATTCTTTAGGGCGTAGTTAAACTTTTCTTCCAAGTGGTGGCATGGCTTCAGTCTTCAGACTACGCGATAAAAATAAAATGTCCTCGTGTCTGTCCAATTCGTAATTTCTAACGCATTTTATGTATAAATACTTTTTGCCGAACAGTTTGTTCAAAAAAGAAAAAAAAAAAGAACTGTCACAATGCCTTGTTTTTCACGGGTCCTCTGTGCAAAATTTCGCAGCCTCCACCCTTGCGGTTCGTTAGAGAGTGAGATGCCTAGTCACACGTTGATCTAGTTGAAAGAGATATATCTAGCTGGCAATTCAGCCGATGTCATCTGGGGTCACAGAGGCGGACTTTTATTGACACTATGGAAACAACACACCACCTTCTTGTTTTCGTCCAAAGCAATTTCGCCTAAAGCAAATAGATTGAGTAGTTTGTATGTCTTTAGGGCACTCATACTCGAACATTGCTTTTAATATATTTATATTTGAATAAATAGTGTGTAATGTGTAGATGTTAATAATTTTTTTATTTCTGTTTCACAGGTAAGCTGTTCTATTAGATTGTGTCGTTGACGCTGTACATTAGGGTGAGTTAATAAACATCTTGTGTATTGATTTGGGACAATTTCTGTTTTCTTTGATGGACAAACGACAGTTTTCCGATTTATCTTAATATTAACACAATACAATCTGATTACATCATTTTCTTGATACCAGGCTGTAACTCATGGAAAACCTTGCATTTATTATTATTTTTTAATGTTGGAGAAACATAATTTGCAATTTCAGTCCAACGCGTGATTTATAGTTTCATGGACAAGACAAAACCAAGGATATTACATTCTTCCTCTAACGATCTAGAAGATAGTAGATGAATGCTTGAATACGACGCAAGCTTGATGCAGGATTATCTCATTAAAATATAGAAGAGTTAGCTCTTTTTGAATCATCTTTGTGGCATTATTTATAAAATTTTAAAAGGTGTTTTTGTAGCAAAGAGCATAAAGAAATTAAAATTGAAAATGAAAAAAATAGAAGTATTTTTTCATCAATTTTTTAATTGAATCTGTATGATTACGAATATTCAAATCTGATATGTAGTTTTTTCTAAAATCCATATAAATGGGCGCAGTAGACTCTGACGCATACATCATTCACAACGGCGTGTGATCAGATATTTTCAAGACTATGCGTCCTTCCTTCACTCACAATTTGCCTCCAATCTTATTGTTAGGTGCAGTCAATATCACCAGCTAATTCCGAATTCAATTCTAGTAAATTTTCAAATAAAACACAAACAAATGGAATCCAAATTATTTTTAGTGTACTATAATATTTTTCACTTTTTTACATTTGCAAAGGGGGTATTGTCACAAGCGTTACGTAATTATTTATGGGGTTCAGCCACGCGCTACGGATTCGTTACCGTGGAATGAGGAGAATTCAAAGTACTTCAAGTTTGCGTTACGTAATTTATGGACACTGAGGGAAGTAGCGCAGGGCCTACCGCGCTGACTTCGCATTCGGGAGGCCCGGGTTCAATCCCCTTGCCGACCATCCTGATCGGTCATTCAGACGAATGCTGGGGTGGTTCTACTGAAAGGCTGCGTCCGCAAAACCGGCGTTGCTAGGCGAATTCGTTAACTACGTGAAGCCACGAAGGTTAAGCGAATTCGAGATACCGCAGGTTCCTGGATGGGTGTCCGACTGGGAACCCCGGGATCTACCAGCGCCGAGGCCAATTTCTGTTTACGGGACAATTAAGGACTAAATACAAATGTATGGACATATATGGACGGCCTCTATGAATTCCTGTAAGATTTCTGCGGTCTCCCCGAGTGCCACGTGGGCTGCATGGTGAGGCGGCGCGAAGGAGCGCGCTGCCGCGTGCGTCCAGGGCTGTAGGGCGCGTCGCGCCGCGTCGCGGGGCCGCCGCGCCGGTGGCGAGGGCACGCGTGCATGCAATAGGCGCGTGCGCTCGCACGCAGGAGGGCGGGACAGTTCCAGGCAGCGGAGCGGCGCACGTCGGCACGCCCGCCACGCCACGCCACGCCACGCCACGCTACGCCACGCCACGCCATGCCACGCACTTCGTCGCTCTGCCACTGGCGCAGACGTGGCTCGGGGCGTCGACTGATGCCACTACTGTGCCTCTGGCTGGGAGGTCCTAGGTTTGCACTCCCAACGGTGGCAGGTTTTTCCACACTAACTTGTCAGATAAGTCGAATTCAGTCGCTGTGTAGAGGAGAATTCTAGCGGCCGGCTGCTCCCATCGGTAGTTTCCCGTTTTTTCGAACAGGCAAATACCGGATCAGTATCCTAATAAAGGCCCCCGGACTTGCGCGATCTTTCCTTTCTCTTCTTTGTCATTTCCTCGCACCTTACGTACGCACAGTTACACGTACGTACAGTGCACTACCACACGTATCGGGAGACCAGTTGACAGCTTAGAGCTTTTCCCGGCTGGAGCGGTGCTCAACTGATGGGAGATACCTGGTTGGGGAAAACCTTGCTACCCGGCGCGGAGGTAGGCACCGTATCTCACCGTCTAGCGGAAGAAGATCACCATCACCTCGCGAGGAAAAACATGCAACACCTTTACGAGACTAATGACCTTAGCAGTGGACGTGCCTGGTCTTCCTAATCAATCAATTAATCACTCTCCCTGCTGGCAGCACAAGCTGAAACCGTGCGAATCCGAATGACGCTCCTGGCCATCTTGGTAGCGTTTCATGCGGTACCTAGGACTGTGAGCGCGCTCGCGATGCTTGACCTTACAATGAAGGGAGTCTTCTGACGTAAAATAAACAAATGACATACCGAGACGCTTCACTAATTCACGTCCCTCCATTAAATAGCAGATGTATTCATTACCATGAAGTTAATGACAAAATTCCCGTTGATATGGTCGTATGTTCCTTGTGTTATCAACAAAGCGCCTAGAGCAAAATAATTATGTTTTCATACCTCAGTGACGTTTTTATTAGCACCGTTTACTCCACAACAATTAATGCGTACGCAAATTCAACAGATACATATATTTTTACATAATAAATCTTCAAAATCTATAAATTTGTTACCGTCACATCGTTGATGCCATTAAGTATATAATTCTTGTGAAACCTTTTACGAAATGAAGTTTTAAGTGTATTTTCAATAAACAACTAACTAACTGGTTCTGTTTCAATTACTTCGCACAAGGTAACGCACCCATGAAATGTGCATTTCAATGCCATTTTATGACAGGAAAATATTATCTCTTCTCTCTTAACGTTGAACACACACTTATGATTCCCAGGGTGGGCCGGCTGACAGAATGTGTGAATGTGACGCAGAAGGAAGCATGGCAACTGCGAAGGGGTCGGTTTGAGAATGACTTCTAGTGACAATTAGAGATTTTTCGCCATTCTTTTGGTTCTATACGGCCTATTTATATATACTGGCCTTTCGTAGTCAAAAGTAGAATGTGCGATGCGGCGAACTGATGACACGAAGACAGTCAGTACAGAAGAATAGCGAAATGCCATTCTAAATACGTTCAATGTTTTTGTGAGGTAAAAATGAAAACTATCAGACAAAAAAAAATGGGTTAAGTAGCAGAATGTTTTGGAAATTTTCTACCATATTACGTAATTTTAAGTTAAGTTACAGTGGGTTCAATGCAACTTACCCAAAATAATTTTGATAAAAATATATAACTGCAAACGTTATTGTTGTTGTTCTTCATTAATGAATTTTTTCAAACAGGTGTTTGTAAGCATATTCAGATCAATAGACAGCTGTTCTAGGGCTCCTCCATGTGAATTGAAGTCTGTTGTGTCTAATAAGAACCAGGGGCCGTCGGCATTTTAGAGATGCGTAGGTGGCGGTTAGAGAAAGTGCTTGGAAAGCGTTGATTTCAACGCAGGAGCAGCGGAATGCAAGCGCCTTCATTTCCATTCCGCAGAGCCTGCCCTCCGCCCACTCCCTCCATCCACATACACGCCCACCCTCCCATTCTCTCATGCATACCCACACCCGCCCCTCCCCCGAGGTTTCAAAAGCTACGTATTAAAACATTATGAAAAATTACGAAAACAAAATTACTGTTCAGCACCCGTCTCTTCATTACCTTCATTTCAATGAATAAGAATTTGTTTTAATATATTAAAAGAAAATGTTAGGTTTTAATGCCATTTTCGTTATGCGTTATGTTTTTTTTGTTACATGAATGAAGTAATATGCATGGAATATAGGGATTTCATTAAAACTTGTTTTGATTAAACTTTAAATATTCATAATTAAATGTATTAAAAATTTACGAGTTCAGATATAATTTGAAAATATTGTTGAAACGTATTTTAAAATAAATATTTAGAACCAGATTAAAAGTAATAAACGTAATTTATGTGATCCATTACAAACAGGATTAGGTTTTTCGATTTCGAAGAATGTGTCTACAAATATTGAGTCGATTCAAATGATTGATTGATTAGTGATACCGAACGCGCCAACTGTTAAGATCACCAGCCCGTAACTGTAGTGAATATTTTATCTCGGGAAGTAGTGGCGATCTTCCCCGCTGGATGGCGATATGTGGTGACGATCTACATGTCGGTTCACACGATTTTCCTCAATCGGATATCTCCCACCAGTGGGGAACCGCCCCAGCCGGGACAAACTCTAAGCTCCCGACCATCCTCCCCGGATGTGTGGTAGTGTACTGCATGTTAGTGTGTGTGTAAGGGGGGGCGGATACAAGGAAGAGGAAGGAAAGGTCGTGCGCTGTCCGTTGTCGGTTTTTTCGGGTGCTGCTGCGGCAATCACCTGATGATTGGCGAAATCTCGGAAAAGTACCTATCAGAGCAGCCGGCCGCTAGAATTCTCCTCCAGGCAAAGGCCTCTCAAACACACTGCAGAGATAGAAGAATATTGACGCCATGAGCCACCGACGCCGCTACGTATTGCGTGGGGTTCAGTGCCGGAGAGACCCACCTCGCAAGTGCACTCGTGGTCATGTGAAAGGCGAGCGAACGCAATTGATCTAGCAGGTGATCTGACGTCCGTAAGGCGCTCGGGGGCGGCGCGGGCGGCGGCGGGGCGCGTCCGCCGATTGTTCTACTTCCGGTTCCGGCCGCTGCGCCGCGCCAAGCCGGGAAGGCGAGGCGCCGCGCCGCGCCGCGCCGCGCTGCGCACCTCGGGGCGATGAATGAGCGCGGGTGGGCGGGCAGGCGCCCGCGAGCGCACACAATGAATGGGCGACGCGCGACGAGGCGAGGCGAGGTGGGAGGGCGGGGCGGAGCGCGCCTCCGCCGCCGCCGCCGCCGCCGCCATCACCACCGCCACGGCGGCGTCAAGTCATTCATCCGAGCTCCTAATGAGCCATCCACATAACGAGCGTTACGTTCAAACAAGCAGGCTTCGCGCAGCCACCGACCATCTTCCAAACATGCGGCTCGTCCAGTTTGCGAACGCGGTTCCTGGCGCTGGATTCTTGGCCCCAGTGACTCGAAAGGCGCCGCTCGGCCCCACGCCCCGCTTCACGTAGTGTCCGCGAATCGCTCGCCTCATCTTAAATGACTCCTCTTCTCGTCTTCTTTTGTATTGTAATATTAGCTGCGGAATTCCAGGGCGATCTTTATTTCACTTCAGTATGTTGAATGTTAATTTTTCTACATTGTAATAGAAGAAATATTGTTCGTAATTTGAAAATACGTTTGGGGGATTTGTTCATTATGAACATGTTCCTTTCTGTTACGTGGATCTTCAGTGATGATTGTCTTTCTGGGGAGAAACAAAACTAGTGGTGCTTCAACAGCACATGTATTCTCGCATTAATTGTAACGAAGCAATACTATAGTACTGCATGGACTTGGAAAAGTGTCTGTAACCAGCAAATTTTCCGCGCTGGAATTCAAACACAGGTTCTTAGAGCTAGCACTACTTTCACGTTACCTCTACAGCATCAGCCTTTAAGCAAAAATCGACCTTCCCGACGCCTTAAGAAATGTTGAATATTTTCAAATTCAGAGATTTCAATGAAAATGAAACATGCGCTATTCTTTAATCATTCTTTGCGCTTTCCGAGGGCAAAGTTGAATGAATGTACAATTTGGAGAAATTTTTGAGAAAATTTTAAAAATGTTTAGGATTTATGTAAAATACTACCAAAACTCAAACTCCCCGATCCAAACCAACAGATTTTGCTCAAATTGATGGAGCAATATCAATTTTGGAGAAAATTGTATGATCGGTTTCAGGGTTTAGGTTGTCCACAGAGAGACGAATACACATACGTATGTCAACGATTTTTCGGTATCAAGGACCTACAAAGTGGCGATCGTGTCTACACTTTCTTAGAGGATATGTTCCCTTCATCAAAAACAATGATCTACAATACGAACTTTCCTGTGAAAAAATCGGCGATTTTTGCCAGATCTTTACAATATTTTCTCTTGAATTTTTAATTACGTAGTAAGAAGAGAAACTAACAGAACTTTTACGTGATTAGCCGGATTTGTCGTTTGTGCTTAACGAAGCCTCTGTGACGCTCCGCCAGAGTGGGTGGCGGTTCACGAGCCCACCCGTTGAGGCATCTACCTCACCCCAGTATAACATTTCTGTGTGAAAAGTCATAGAGAATAAAGCGAGAGGATTAGATCCTAAACTATACAGGTCTAGATTTCAAGATCTCTGACATGAAATAACATGATATTTACCGAGATGTTTATATTATTATTATTATTATTATTATTATTATTATTATTATTAATCATGCCTAGTATGGCAAAGGCCTCCTGCGGAACAAAGGGACGTTTCCCACGACACCTAGATTAAAATTACAGCTGACAGTGGAAGTTGGTAGTCTGAGTTGTACAATAATACACTATTAGTCGTTGATTTTCTAAATCACTAGTCAACATTACACAATCAAAGACCATCCATTAGTTAAAATTACACGACCCAGCGACAAAGATTTACTAAACTCCACTGGATTAAATGCGCTTCCACACTTCCTCTGATTTTGCCACTCTGGACCACAGTGGCTCCGCTGTCTTTCCGAAACAATCTCCCATCTTGTTTCTTGTCGGTCTTGATGTCTCCAGCTAACCCGAGGTTCCCACACCGTCGCTTTTTGCGCCAATGTTGTTTCTCATTCTTATGAGGATGGCCTGGCTCCACAGTATATAATATATATATATATATATATATATATATATATATATATATATAGAGAGAGAGAGAAGAGGAGAGAGAGAGAGAGAGTAATGCATGTAGAATCCAATTTTTCACAAACGCCCGGTCATAAGAGTTGTCCGAACACACAATTCAACATTTCTCTTTAATGTTGGATGGCAAGGAAGGAAAAATTATCACAAAAAATTCTAAACATTTCGAAGAATAAAGGTACGAATTCTATTTCACTGTGGAAGAAACTGCGTAAAAGTCTTCCTAAAGTCGAACGGCAGAACTTGGTGCTCTCGCCTCACTCGTATCTGTGTCCTTCTGGTGGGGACATGCCATGTGGTCTGATCACTGCAGGGATTGTGTGTATAGTATTTGAATAATAACAAATAAATTAATTACGGGGGTATTTTTCAAAGGGGAACATTTGTTGATCCATTGAGACTTAGTGTCGGCCCTTCGCGTCCACCTGTTCTTGTAGGGCGACTTGGCGTAGGCGTCGTTATATGCGCATGGGCATGTCACGGCGTGCCATGGTACGCAATAACATGGCATGGCAAGGCCTGAGCTGGTACGGCGTGACGTTGCAAAGCCATGGCATGTGGCATGGTCTGACGGGGTGCGTGGTGTAACGTAGAGCGTTTTTGCTGCGATGCAGCACCTAGGCGGCTGGTTCCTAGGGGCGACGTTGTGCGAGTGGCGTAAGGCGTGGCTTGGCTTGGCGGCGCGTGGCGCGCGCGGCGTGCGCGCGGGCGTGGCGCGCGTGCGTGCGCAGAGTGCGGGCCGTTAGCGTTGCGTTTGCGTGGCGTGCGTGGCCGGGCTTGGGTGGCGTGGCGTGCTTGGCGTGCTTGCGCGCGCGGCTTCGTGACTTGCTGCCGCGGGCGTGGCTTGGCGGCGGCGTGGCTTGGCCCGGCGTGGCCAGGCCGCGGCGTAGCGTAGCTTGGCGCGGCGTGGCGTCGCTGGCGCGCTGGCGTGGCTGGCCGTGGCGTGGCGTGGCGCGCGCGCGTGCGTGCGCGCGGCGTGGCGCGGCGTGGGCGTGGCGTGGCTGGCGTGGCGTGGCGTAGCGTGGCGCGGCCTGCGCTGCTGTGCGGTGCCTAGAGGCTTGAAGCGAGCCTGGCGTGCTGTGGCGAGAGGCGTGGCGTGGCGCGGCCTGCTCCGCGGTGCGGTGCCTGTGTGCGCCCGCGGTGCGGCGCGGGGCGCAGGCGCTGCGTCTGACCGCCGCTCTGTCTATCTGTGTGATCTCCGCTGCGAGAAGGCTGCGGCGCGAAACGAAAGTTCTGGAACGGCGGCGCCGCGCGCGCACGGGGCTGTGGGGCGAGGGCCTCCTCTCCGCTGTCAGGCGCCGTTGGCCGACGCTCCGGCGTTTTCGGGCCCCTTCCAGCAGCGAATTATGAAGTAGCCGTTTCGCCCATGCTTACTCCTGAGGAATGCAAGCGCAAGAGATTAGATTACTTTGTGACTCAAGTACGGTGAGGACATGGACGATTGAAGCACTACGCAAAAGAATAGGAAAAACCGAAGACTAGCGATGTACATACTGAGAGTAAACCGACACAGCTGAGCATCCATTCTTGAGCTATGCGCGTTGGGAAAGACCAAGACAAGAAGCTTATATGCAATTGGGAAAATCGTTTGCAGTGAAAAATATTATTGGTACGATGCTCCAATCGCCAAAGACGTGGAGCAACCTGCAAAAATTAGCAAAAGCATTTATGCAGGAGAGAGAAGGCAAAGGTTTCACAGAAAATTACATGACACCCCCCATCCTGAAGAAATGGAGATGAAAGTGGAAGTCGGAGTTTTTTTTTAACTTGTTGAAAATCCAAGTACCATAAACAATGTGGTCTATTAAAGATTTTCTCCAAAAATCAATGATGTAGCTGAAGTCGAATTGTACTGTTTCTACACAGGTGTATTCCATGATTCTTTTTAAACATAACTTTTAATTTTTGTTTTAATTGTAGTAAACAGTTGAGGAATTGTTGTTTTATGGTATTTACTTATTTTAACGGAATTCAAAATTGTTCACGTACATTTAAGTTCATTTCTCTTACTACCGTTGCTGGAAGTCCAACTTTCCCGTGGATTATAGAAGCACTATTCGTGTGTTGGAGTGCTAGCTACAGTCAAACGTACAATAAACCTTCAAATACTTCTCTGAAAAATTCTTTGTCGATTTTTTCCCGGCTGCGTTAGCGGGAGTAGTTATGACTTATGACTGAATTTTTATTAATTTTATTTTAGGAAATACATATTCTCCTGAGACTATATTGAATCGTTTCTCAGGAAGATCAATTTATACTATCATATTGTTTATAAAACGAATTATGTGAACATTTAGAAATAATTAAATAATCATTTAATAATTTTTTCGTGACACTTTCGTTAATACCATAAATTTAATATTTATAAAACAAGTTCTTGAACTTATGTTGAGGAATAAATGTGTTTTAAAAAAAGTAACAAAACAATACGAAATTAATTTTTTAAGCTATAATTGATAATAATGGTCTTCCAGATGCTATTTTGTCCAATGTTGTTGAAAATTTTGGAAGCTGTATTTTGTTGAAATTATCGTGAAGTGTTAAATTCTGCAAACATGTTAATGTTTTTTAAAACAATGTTGGTTCGGAAGCCATCGTATGGTGTACAATCACCCAAAATAAGCGTTGTTTTTCACAAACAAATATTGGTGTCAATAAGCTTGAAGGAATGTAGTTTGAAAAAGTTGCCATGTTCTGTCATATAAAGAATTAAATTTCTTGACCAGAATAATGTGGGAGAGTGTAATGAGTCTGATGTAATATTGCGAACATTTGTTTTCCGTCCGTAAATGGCCACACACAATCGCATCTTGTTACGCTGAAGCGCTTATCGCCGCGACGCCTTCAAGACAACAGACGCGCGCCGCTTGCCTGAACTCGCCTCGTGCCTGAGCTCGGCATCTGAGGAAGCAGACCCTTTACAGAAGGTGGAAGACTACATTGTTTAGTTTTAAAGATGATTCCTCAACCAAGACTTAGCGACTGCGTGTTTCATCCAAGTCAAACGTATGCCAAAGGGTCGAAACTCATTTTCCTGCAGACGATTAGTTTCAATATTCAGAATTATTCTTTACCAGTTCTAAATAGATTAAAGAAACATTCTTCATGCAGAATAAATGAATTCAAAATACCGTACGTCACAAGCAATTAAATGTCTAATAAGTGTAATATATTCTCAAGTGAATTGTCTCGTTAAATTACTAATACTTCTTGCTGCTCGGGAGTTTTTCTTTTCTGCTTTCCAGAAAAAATATTCCTTGTGTTAGCTGTAACGTTCCATTGCGTCTGGGAAGGGAATCATAAGACAATAAGGAAACGGTGACGACAAATGCATTGTCACCGTCAGTCGTGAGCAGCTAACGATATGGCTGCGGGATCCCATGAAACGCCCATCACGACCAACGGAAGATTTTGTTTTGTTCTTGCGGTTGGTGAATGCACTGTTCTCGGGTACGCCGTTGTTTGCGTCTAGAGAATGTACGAATATGGGATTAAACAATCTGATATTTGACAACGAGATATGAACGTGGAGGATACAACAATGCAAAAAATTAACGTCTCCCAAATACTTAATACGTTTTTATTAATACTGTGCCCAAATTGCTCAGTGAAAACCAGCCAACATAGCAAGACCTGTAAAACTTAAATTTACAAGAATTTACATTCTTAAAATTTTACACGTTTGAATTGCAATGTCAGGGTCTTTTTTTGTTGGATAGAGAATTCAATGAAAATTATATACATTATTTTCAATTACGGTGACGTTGATTAGAATGTCAGGCAGAATATAATTTTTGACATATAATTTTTAAATAAAAAGTTCCAGAAAACGTTTTTACAAAAATTTTCATTAACGATGTGGAGTGTTCGCGGCTGAATTCAACACAAAACCGTTCCCTCTGGAGTTTGAACCTGAGGACCTCCCGGTCAATACAGCTACAATTGCAAGGGTTCTTGTCACCGAGGTACTTGAATCGGCGTAAAGGGCAGCGTGTTGGCAGTGAGTGGTGCGGTGGTGCATCTTCTGTTGTGTCTGGCTCAGAGAGGTCAGCACCACTCGGAAACACGTTTATCACTTAAAAATAGCTTTTCTGAAATTATTCTCAGCACTGCTCCTCACAGAAAAGGTGTTAAAGCTGAATGTTCGTTCTGAATAAATGTACTTCATGAGAAATTCGTAGAATAAATGTGCGCCTTTCCTTACAGAAGAGGCTAAGCAATGCTCCCGTTGGATTGTCAACAACACCAACGCCCTATCGAGTAAGTGATATTAAGTAAAAGTTTGTCTACGTGCTTAACAACATCAGTCTGTGAAACATACTGTCGGAAAACTCTGGAAGTTGAAAAACAGAGAAATTGCACATGAAGCGTTAGAATATATAGGTATTGAAACACGTTATTTACCTTGGATGCTCGCGTAACCCAATCTAATCGTAATTGAGTCAAATTAATTACAAATTAATAAATTAAAATCTTTTGATTCCTCATCTTAGGGTTATCTCAAATAATTGAAGCAGGATTTGCATGAGATCTCACGAAATTCGACTCTCGAACTGACGATCAACAGACAACGCGAATCTGAAAAGCAGACACGCGTCGCTTGAGTACACTCACTCGTTGGCTGAATTGCTCCCTGAGCTTCTCTTCGTGGCTTGGCGCGGGGAAGCGCGCATGGTGGCAGGTAGGGGGTTGGGGGGGGCTGTCTTGACAACCGCGACCAACCACCGCCCTTCCATCGCCCTTCCATCGCCCTTCCATCGCCCTTCCATCGCCCTTCCATCGCCCTTCCATCGCCCTTTCATCGTCTGATTCAGCCGCTCATTACGCCGCTGCCGTTAGTCTGTTCATTCACCGCCATCTCCGTCACAAGAGCAACGAATTAAAGAAGCAGATAGTCGCTGGAGAAGAAAGAAGCTAATACTGAAAGATGGAGGCACGCAGATGATCTCTGCCATGGAAGAGAAGCAAAAATGAGGTCTGGGAAAAGCAAGAAGTGTCGTCGATATTGTAGCAAACGTCCAAACATCGAGGTTTATGTACGATAAACGAATTCTAGTTTATCTCTAACTACATCAATATTGTGGTGAACCCAGTGTTGTCAACTATATTCCGACGGACGTGTAATTGGATGACTGTGTTAGCATCAATCAGTGTGCAATGCCCCAAAATAAACCGATGACGTAAATAAAATGTCGCTAATAATATTCGGCTAACCGAAATTTCAACTTTGTTCGGCAATTCGGTTTTAGTTAATTCAGTTTCAAAAAGGACTTAATGATTGCTAAAAACCGTCCAAGAACATATGTAAAAGTGAAATGAAGTTGTTCCCGAATTATGTATACTCTTTATTGAATTTTGAATAATAACTTTAAATCTCAAAATCGTTTTAAGACATCAGAATTTTTAAACACAACAAATTTCAAATTTCATCATAGTAATATACATTTTGTTTTGTCTGTAAGTTAAAATGATTTAGGATTTTAAAGTTCATGGTTAATATTAAATTGTATAAAAACACACTATATTTTAATTTATTCATAGTGTCCTTTGACACGTCATCAGCTGTTACGGTGCCATCCAATCGGGGGCATAAATGTCAGCGTAGTGACGTCACTGTAGCGTAACACATGTTTTTCGTCAAAGGACTCTACGTTGAAATCGAAGTATAAAGCACAGAATACTACGAGCGGTACCTTAAGAACGATGAAGTCGGTGATTTCAATGCCAGGGCGAGCAGCGAGCTCCGATGAACAACTTGTCAATGTTCATTATTTCTTAGTTTGTTAGTTGCAACTGTCTAATAAAATATATTATTATGAAAATGATGCCACTAAATTTAAAGACATTTAAGTTGAAACAAATTGATAAATGTTTATAAAAATAGTTCTTCACACGTGAAAAAGACATCATCAAAACGTTGCACAATTTGAGCAAATTAAAATATAAAGACGTTTTAAAACGTAAATGTCTTTAAAAATTAATGGGAACATTTTAATAATAATAATATTAATAATTTAGATCTTACTACAGATGAATTGCAAACTGCGAACGAATGCAATTCCTTAATATACTTACGAATGTTCACTTTTAGGATTTAATAACTGTTCGTATTTGATCATTTACATGAAATATGTCTTATTTTCTGGAGAAATTTCGTCAAAAAATATAATTTCGAGAGGAGGCATTTTTGTGCTAGCGATACAAGAACAGAAGCAGCATTTCGAATGTAAGACGTTCAAAGTAAATTTCGCCGCTCATTCAATTTATTTTCTACAACAGTCGTCTGTCATTGAAAGAACACTCAGATATCATTTTCCGTCACGCATTTCATATTTGAACGTCTCTTTCACTACGCCAGTCCCGCGTTTAAATATTTTTTTTTAATTGGAGCCGGCGTTGCAGTTCCTTGGCGCGCGGCGCCGTCGCCTCACGCGGCCCGACCGTCGCTCGCGTCGCCTTCACAGCAATTAGGCGCCGCGCCGGTGCGTGGCTGGGCTGCGCTGCGCTGGGGGACACCTGCGCCTAATTGGTTCGGTGCGTAACGAGCGGACGCCCTCCCCCCCTCGCTTTCCCAATCAGGTCGTCAGTTGTTGTTACCGGCTCGGGAGGCTCACGGCGTCAATTGATGTCACCGCGGTGCCGCCGACCGGCAGGCCGTGGGGATCGCGTGTTCGACGGCGGGTCGAGTTCTGACGCTGACTGGAGGAGAATTCTAGCGACCGGCTGCTCTGATCGGTAGTTTTCCGTGGTTTCTTCGGTCAATACCAGAGGACGCCGGAGCAGTACTCTAACAAACGGGCCACGGTCCGCGCGTGATCTTTCCTTCCTCTCCCTTGCCCTATCCTCACCCCTACACACACACACACACACACACACATGTACATGCACTAGACATGACGAGTGATCAGACTTGAGCTTTGAGTCTTGTCCCGTCAGGCGCGGGGGGAGATACCTGGTTGTTGAAAACCCCGCAAGCCATCGGGTAGGTCAGCGTCGGATCGCGCCATCTGGGGAGGAAAGCTCACCGGCATCTCGTTGCGATAAAATAGAACATGCACCACCCTTTACGGAACTAATGACCTTCGCAATTGGAGACCTCAGAATTATTAATCAATCAATCAATCGTTAGTTTTCTTAACTTCTCATACTTCATCCTTTCTGTTCCTTCTTCCTCAGAATGAAACCCCCCTGTCAATTCACAAGTACTACCGGATCTTCTCCTTGTCAACTGTGAAGTAGTTTGTGGAAACGTCAATAGCCGTAACTAGAGAAGTGACACAGGTATTCTGGTGTTGAATACTTATTGCGTCGTAATCGTGTTTGCGACAGGCATTCTTCAACGTATTTCTGCCAAATCCCGAGTGTTCGTATCCAACCGTCTCTTCTCGCGAAGCATCCGTTCGCAGTCACGTGCTTCCCATTCTCCCTGTGCCGTGCCAGCGCCGCGGCCAATCCGCGCCCGCCTCAGCTGCACCGGGTCGCGTTGCATGCACGCCGACGCGTCCGCAGCCCGGTGTCTCCGTGAGCGCACTCGTAATTAATGCTGTAATTATTAATTAGCAACGTTATTTTGTAATAAGGTGTATTCTTTTTGTGCTTGACAAATACGAAAATTACAGAGCAGTAGGTGAAAACACGATTTCTTAAAAAACGACCGTCATTAAGTTTGCATTCGTTCGGCGCCGGCTGCACGCAGGTGTCGCTCCGCCCCCCCCCTCCCGCGACCGCCTGCTTGTCCGTCGCAGGCGATATGGGAAACGCGTGAACTAACGACGTGCGTGCGGTGCGTAAGGGTCCACGCCAAGGAGTTTCCCTTCGTTAGACGCCAGGGGCTGGGGGTGGGGGTGTCCTGCGGCCGGTACCACGGTCGCCATGCGTCGTACGCGACTTCTGGGCTTGACACGACTTTCCTCTAATTTGCTCGTCAAACAACACAAATTGAAGTAATTTTTCAATTACGGGCGCTGGTTAATTAGTGCGGTGTTCGGCGGGCACCTGGCTTTCTCACTGTGTCTCGGTTTTGGGAAAGAGGGATATGAACGGTGGCCATGAGTTTCAGAATTTCGTGAAAACTGGAAAAGTGAATATTGGCCGTGGCAAAATGGTTCGGTTTCGGAGTGGTGACGAGTCTTTTTAGTTAATGATTATGTCTTTCTCAGCGTAATTTTGAAGTTAATTATTGTCTGAGGGTCGTTCTTAATGAAGATGAGCAAATTTGGGTCTCAAAAATTGTTTTGCACAAGATCAGGGATTCCCAACCTTTTTTTTGCATGGGGCCCTTTTAAGAGAATGATAGCTTAATAATATTTGCATATATATGCTTTAAAGATAAGTCTGCACCCCAATATTCTAGTAAATATCTCGACTTTTACTCATCAAAGATGTTTCAATTTTTGTGTAACAAAGTTTATAATATTGACTGAAATGCAATAGTTACAAAATGTTGAGCGTTTTTCAAGAACTTGCCATACAATTTCTATCAACACACAGTTTTATCAACAGTTTCATCAATACACAATTTTAATTTTTTAAGTTTTCCAAACATCCTAATTCTTTAATTCTTCACGATAACATTTATATACGAAAGAAGGGAAGCGAATTTTTAATTTATTATTATATTATTTTGCTTTATCAGTAAACAGCTAATTAAGTTATTACTTTTTTGTAATCAATAGATTCTTAATTACACCTCCAAGGCGTCGTTTTATATTCGGCTATTGACCCCCAATTGACCCCTTGATCGTCATTGACCCTCTTCAAAATTTCGTCGACCCCCGAAGCGGGTCTGTATCGACCCTGTTGGGACCCCTGCTCTAGGTGTAGATTTGTCTAATTTAATGTGAATTTTTTAATCCTCGTACATCTGGGATATTTAATAGAAAATATGTATCAGAAGTACCGTTTTAGAAAGCAAATGTATCTTGTATTACGTTAGATCGCCTCGCGGGTAGACCCTTTTCCAGGAGCGCAAGGCGCCTGCCGGAGGAAAGCCCGAGAAGCGCTCCATCGTTCGGGGAATCTGCTGGTGCGCGCGGCTGCAGCGCGGCTGCGGCGGCGCCGGCCCTCCCCCTCGGCACAAAGGCGGAGGCACCGAGCTCGCCGGGGGGCTGGCGGGCGCCGGTGGGCGCCCCGCGGGGGGGGCGAGGAGCAAGGGCGGCGGGGAGCGCGCGCTCGCGTGCGGACGGCCGGCGCCGCCGCGATGGCCGCTCTGCAGATAGACGCGAGGCAGCAAGCCAGCGCCCGCGAGCAGCGCCCTGCGGCCCCCCTCGGCCCCCCCGGGCCCCTTGGGCCCCTCGGCCCACCGGAAGCACCGCTCCGCCGCGGGGTGGGCGAACTCTGGCCGCCGCTCACCACGCTCGCCCTCTCCGTCCCTCTCCTCCCCTCCCACCTTTACCTCCCCTCTCACCCTCCTCAACCCCTCTCCGCCCCGCTCAACCACTTCTTCCCTCCCACTCATTCCGCCCCTATCCCTCCCCTCTGGCTCTCTAATCTCCGCCAATCCCTCTCTTCTCTGCCCCTCTCAACCCACCCACTCTTTCCACTCCTGTCTCCCCTCCTACTCTCTCCCTCCCCTCTCCCCCCTACCACCCTCTTCACCACTCTCTCTCTCTCTCTCTATCTCTCTCTCTCTCTCTCCTCTCTATTCTCTCATTTTAGCAGCCACCTTACTAAACAGGCAGATTTCGTGGATTGACTTTTATTAAACCGTCATCTCAAGCGATTTTGAACTATATTAAAACATGAAGCGGGAAAGTGCTGTACTTCTCAGTTGATTTAATACTGAACCTGAATCATCATCCTGGGACATCCTGAACACTTTCTCTTAGGGGGATTAATTTCTGTTTCAGGTAACAACAGATGATGCTAATTCATTTCTCTTAAAGAAACAACGTGATCGTTTCTCGCATTTTACAGCTCTCCTATGGTTTGCTAAATCGCGCTTCCTTTCTTCTGATAAAGATACAGAGCATGCCCCGTGCATGAATCCGATCCAAATGTTCTCCTTCTTCAGACGGCTCTGCTGTGAAGTTCCTACAGGATATGAAAGGTATCCTCAAAGTGTGATTTGGTTGTTTGCTTCGGGAGGAGTGAGTTTTTCGACTAAGAGGATGTGGGACGAGTCAAGGGCGTGATATTAGCAGAAAGGATGCAAATGATTCTGAACACTATATTTAAATGTGTTTTGTCATTTACGTCAATTAAAAGTGTTGAAGTAAAGGAAATTAATTTCATATCAAGTAGCAATATTAAATTTGATTTACGCTTCCAGTAATCTTATAATTTCATAACTCTCAATAAGCGACCAATTGTGCCATCGGCAATTTTTGCCACAAGCTTTGGTGACCGCTTAAGTCAGGTTTCTGCATTATTGACAATTTCTTTACTAAATTTGCTGCATTACACAAAACGTATTGCACTTCAAGAAAACTACGAAGTCGGTAAAAATTGAAGGCATCTTGAGTAGCTATCATATTAATTTTAATTCCCACTTTTAAATTTACGTCTATGGCAGATATGCGAACGGTTCTCTATCACGCAGAACCGAAATTCAATCGCCGATTCGACGAGCAGTCTACCTCACCTTCACCTCGTATTTTAGAATCCGTTATAGCTTTTCTTCGAAAGCAATTTAAACCGCTTTTGAATCATGTTTTTTTAACGATCAGTTATTATTCAGTTTGCCTCAAACTCGTTCCCTCTTTCCGTTAAAGTGTTAAAGTCCAATACAAGCGGTCTCGCGCGCGCCGTTCGGGGATCGGGGCGGGCAGGTGGTTGGGTGCGCGGGACGAGACTTTAGACCACCCGGAGGCTCAGGCCATCGCCGCGGAGGTTAAGCGCTCTCCTGATTCCGCGCCCAGATTAGCTACGAACGCTCCCTGCCGCTCGTTAATTGCTTTTTAATAAAGAAGGCGCAAATTAAGGTTGCGGCGGAGGGCAGAAAACGCGGGAGTGATGTACGCAAGTAGTGGGAGCCGCTAAACTCCCGCCTTGGCTGCGAATTCACTTTGCTGCTGTGGTTTTTTCTGTCAGCTGGTGGACGCGAGTGGAGAGGAGGTAGATGGACATCTCGGTGCAGGGTCTGACACCCATCGGGACACTCAGCCAGTCAATTAAAACTGCCATGAAATGGAACGAAAGTAGGCAGTAAGCAATTTTAAAATCTACGATCATATCTCGTTCCTTACGAAAATGTGGGAATTGAAGTATGTAATCACGTTGAGAACTAAGTAATAACAAAACTTTTTACTATAATTGGATACTTTTAAGCTTGTATTATTACTTAATTCTGAAATTCAAAATCAAAATAAGTTTGTGAGAAACTATCAAGCAGTTGTGAGAAAGTAATATGTGTTGCACAAATAAAAATACATTTTAATGCCTATAACGCATTTTGCTCTGGAATGTGCTCCTCGCAGCCCTGCAGCAAACTATTTTTCCTGGCTTAAACAAATATATTTTTTTATTTTGTCCACTTGAGAAAGTTCCCTCAATAACTCTTATCAACCCTTGTGAGGTAGTACCTTCCTCTTTTATAAGTAAATTTTTTCAAGTCTTATATAAAAAAAACTATTATTAAACGTCAAAAAACAGTAGAAAGTTTGTGGCGTATGGGGGAGAAGGACTTTGAAGGCTACTTCCCAAATTCACTTAATATTTTTGTCTGCACTCTTTAAATTTGGAACAATACACTGACCGAAATGTATTTATTGAAAGGTGACTTCTGCATCTTACATAAAGAAAATTGTATAAAAAAGATTATTCTCTACATTACATTACTCTTTATACTACTCTTACTAGAAGGATCAAGATTGATCAAAACTGATAACGGAAGAAGGGAAGGCAAAGAATAAGGTCACTGCAGTGCCTCTAACATGGACGTCCTAGGTTTGAGATCAGACTGTGGCAGAATTTTCGACACTAATTAGGTAGCTAGATCGAAATCAGTAGTGTCTGGAGAAGAATTCTAGCGGCCGGCTGCTCTGATCGGTAGTTTTCCGTGCTTTCTCTGATCAATACCAGACGAACCAGGCGGCGGCGATGGTGTAACGTTAGCGTACTGGACTGTTGTACCCAAGTTGGCGGGTTCAAACCTGATCAAAGCCGTGGATTTTTAAGGGCGAAAAAATCCTTCGTACGCCTTCGGAGGGGAAGTAAAGCCGGCTGTCCCATGTTCGTAGATTTACTTGCATGTAAAAGATCCCCAAGCCTAAGTGACGCCTCTGAGCTAAATGCAAATCGCCTGTTTCTCGCCCAAGAAATACCTCCTTTCTCTCCTAGTTGATGAAAGGAGCGTAGCGAAATTTGCGTGGTCAGACGGAAGAACGGGCCTGATGGTCCGAGTCTCGCCACGTAAAATAAGGCAAATTCAATTCAATGTCAAAGCAGAACCTTAACACACAGGCCTCGGACTGCGCGCGTTCTTTTCTTCCTCTTTCTTGCCCTATCCTCACCCCTTACACACGCTTACACTAGCATCACTCTTCCCGGGCGTCCATCTTCTCCCGGCTGGGGCGCTGCCCCGCTGGTGGGAGATTCCTGGTTGGGGAAAACCTTGCTAACCGACGGTAGGTCGGCGCCGGATCTCATGATCCAGCGGGGGAAGATCACCGCCACCTCGTGCACTACATTTATGGGACTAACGACTCTAGCAATTCTCGTGCCCGAAATCACAAATGAATTAATCCAGCAATAGGAATGAGGTAAAACACTGGAACGCGAAATGAGGAGCGAAGAAAAGGACGCGGAGAACAAAAGCCTAGCGTTCCCAGAGAGCGTCGAGGGAAGGCGCGAGGGGAGTGTGAAATCGGCCGGGCCGCGCCGAGGCCCCTTCCGACAGAAGGCCGGACCGCCGCGCGCTGGTCGCTCAGATATTTACATGTCATAAAAATGTAATAAATAAACCACGCCGCTTCGTCTGTGGGTTTTCGTTTACAGCCGCCAGGCCCGGAGCGGCGCGGCGCGGCGCGGGGCGGCTTTCTCGGCGACTGCAGCTGCCCTCTCAGAAGAGGCCGCGCGCCGCTCCTCCATTGTTTTGCCTCGGAGGCTCTCGGGATTCGAACCTCGCCCCAGGGCTTTCGGCTTCCAGGACGTACGTGGGTTTAGTGTCGGAAATGTTTCCAATTAGAGAGCGTTATCTTCCCACAAAATTAAATAATATACAGACATTTCAATCAAAAACGCTTGGATGATTGCTGCAGTACCATAGTAAATCTCAAACACAGCGCTACGCAGAGACTTAAAGGTCTGTCTTTGAAAGAATGGAAACAACAGATCAAGCTATCTTCAATGTCTGGAAAGCCATTCAAATCCTCTGTTCATCAGCCTCTTAGATAATAGGGAAGAAACCTACAGATTACCCAGAAGTTCACCCTTAAAACTCTATAATAGATTTCCAAAGTTGTCATAATACTCATATATATAGACAGTATATTCCTCGACTTTAACTCCTTACTGGAAATAGTAAGTTGACTATATGACTATCTTGGCGCAAGAATAATAATAATTATTCTTTGTCAGATGCAAGGTTAACATCATATTTACTAATTATTTTAATCTAAAATAGATTAAAAGTTTACCTTGTTTAGAATAGAAAGACATTTATGTGTTCTTGCTTGAACATGTTAACAGACGGTGAAAGTTCTCCCCCACTCGATTGGATCCAGTGAAATTTGCAATAGATCGTCCGACAAAAACATTGTAACAACTTTTCGTTTGCAACAGGAGCTGAGAGTGTAGGGTTTGTTTTCAGGAGTGTATAATCATCATTTCTTACAATGTTACAAAGGTATTAAAGGAAATCATGTCGAACTTTAACATTGAGATTCGCTCAGTAAAACACTGTAGCGTGTGGTAATCTCTTTTCTCTCGTATTTTTCCCTGGACTGGAGTTTACTAGCTATATCGTGCTGCCGTCTCTACCGTGCAAATTACCTTGGGAGGTCCGGGTCAAATCCTGAAATTCTTTCTCGTATTCCTCTAAGGATTTAAACTGGCTTGCACCAGCATTATTGCTGCTGAATAAAGACGCCGAAAATGATCTTCCAAAAAGAAACATTTGCATTGCTTAAGAACAAATGAAATACTTTGTACACATTGTAATAATAAATTAAATATTTTAATAAAAATATAGTGTTCAGGAATTCTGAAATGACACAGTATAGCTTATTCTGCAAAAATGGTTTACATAACAAGAATATGTTAAAAAAAACACACTTTTTCGATAACAGGGTATTTCTGTTGAAATCTTGAAGTCGATTTTCCGCCGCATTACATACCTTTCTCTATACTACTATATTACTTCTTATATACGTACGTATACAAGAAAGTTAAAACGTTTTGGTCCTTAACACAGCAAGTGAATAGCAAGTATTTCATTATGAGCGGTCTTTTCCTCGGATCCTTGCTATTTCGTGACTGTATTACCAGTAGTAATGATCTGTCTATGCGAATTCAGGGTATATGCACTGTATAAGGAGGGGCGAAATAACACAATCATATATTTGAATTTTTCAGTCCAAACTAAAATATTTTATTGTTTTAGAATTTCTCCCCGAATTCTTCGGTATGTAATAAAACCGTTGATTCCTTAATGGTCGGAAGCTGCATAGTTTTCATTCAATTTTTGTACGCATTGGAAATTCGTAATAAGTTGGCTAAAGGTCGAGAAATAAGGAGTATATAATAGTGCTTTGAAGTAAAAATAGCGTTACCAAATTTTCAAACTACCGTACTTGATATGTAGAGTGATTATTTCTTTCGTGGAAAGAATAGTTTCATATACTTTACATTATAAGCTTCTTTTTTCAGTTTAAAAAATTCTTACATGTTAGTTGACAAGAGGAGAACAGAACTATTTCCTGGACGCTTTTTAAGTGCAGTTCTCGGAGGTAAATGCTCCCGTTAACTTTCCGTGAGGGAAATTCCGGCGGTCTTTTTCTCAAATTTATTCAAGGAATAAATCAATAAGTGAAAGTGTTTATGAATTGTAGCGTGAAATTTTGATTCCTCTATTTCTGTTACATAGCCGGTTTCATAAGTTTTCGTTCTGATCAAGATTACGCTCATCTATGGGAAAACCTTGTGAGCAGTACATTGTTCTATCAATTGTTGTAATGATATAACTTTGCAGACGACATTTCTCTTCGTTTTGAAGAGGGAGGTAGTAGAGTTGAGTGTGGCCTTTGATATTGTATGGTGGTTATTAAAGAACGTTGTGAAGGGCAATTGTTTTAAAGAGTTGGAAAATTTACATTACAGTCCTGATTGGACACATCTCGACGTCTACCACTTACCAAATTAAAAAAAAATCGAGCATCGGGAAACAATCAGGCTAGCGTAAGGTGAAAGAGGTAGTTTTTTTCATCATTTTGTGAACAAAAATATTAATACAGATGTGAAAAGTGTGTTAACATAAGGATTATTAAGTTAAAAAGTCATGAACTTTTTTGTATCCAAATTCAAAGTTGGTGAGGTTGGGAACTTACGTAATCTATCAAGTACTTGTAATGTGTTTTACTGATTTTAGTCTAATAATCTTTACTGATCTTAATCTTCCTGATTTCGTTATAAAACCAGTCATCTTTAGGAGTCTGACCGGGCGAGGTGGCTTAGTGCATCAACTGATATCACTGCAGTGTCTCTTTAGGTTCGAATCCCGACAGTGGAAAGATTTTCGACATTCGCTTGTGAGGTAGGTAGAATTCAGTCGCTGTATGGAGGAGAATTCTAGCGGCCGGCTGCTCTGATCGATAGTTTTCCGTGGTTTCTCCGATCAACATCAGGCGAATGCCACAGACAGTGCGTGACCTTTCGTAGATCTTCTTTGTCCTGGCCTCCCCCTTACTTAAATACACTAACATGCACTACCACATATGCCAGGAGACCGGTCAGGAGCGTAGAGCTTGTCCCCGTTGAGGCGGTGCCCCGCTGGTGGCAGATACCTCGTTGGGGAAAACTCCGCTAACCGACGGTAGGTTGGTGCCGGATCTCGCCATACAGCTGAGGGGAAATCACCGCCACCTCCCGATCAAAAAACATGCACTTCACTTACAGGACTAATGACCTCGGAAGTTGACGCGCCCGGAATCACTAACAGGCAACCAACCAACTTTGGTGAAGGAGGGGAGGCAGGGGCAGGCTCGGGGTGCCTTCGGTTGGGGAGGGGGGATAATCCGCGTTCATTAGCCGTGGATTATCGCTCCAGCCGTCGCCAGTGCGCGGAGCCGTGCGCT
>BOPP01000225.1:582358-612260 GCA_017312745.1 Gryllus bimaculatus | reverse complement strand
GTAAGTACTCGTAGATTGAGTTGACATGAATACATTAAGTAACTGGAAATCAACAGTACATCATCCCATTAACGAATTTGAGATGAAAAATCCATTCTTAACAGAATAAGGTTATTTCTTCCTAAGTTACTTTTTCGTATTTTCTAAGAGTATTTTGAGAATGTTATGTATACCTTTCTTTGCAATTATCCCTAAATATATAATTGATGCGTAAATGGACATTGGTGGGATATAAGACAACCATTTACATTTCTGTAATAGGGCATGTTTTGTGTATTTGCACAAAAATTTTAACATAGCTGAAGCAAACTCACTTCCAGACATTTCCAGGCCTTTTCATTGCATCTACGCAAACTTCACGAGACTAACCCGTACTTACTCGGTAAAAGACAAAAGTTACATAACATATTTCGAACTGTTCCTTTATTAATTTTGGTATAACTTTTCTAGTTGTTTTATTAGCATTTTCGTCTGTGTAGAATTACACAGGGCAAAGCACGTGATTCTTTCAAAACGCCAGCAGGTGGTCAATTACAAGTTGCATAGTCGCTGGTCAAACGCACGTCTCCTATAACTCAGAATATAATTGTGTTGGATGGAAACTATTCAGGTTTTTTGATCTTGTTCACTTATGGTATAGGCGAAGTATTTCCAAGTAAGAAAGAATCTTCTTAACAAGAGAGCAAAGAAGGAGCTCGCATGATGGAGCTGGCCGTTCTGTGTGCGAATGAGTACATTATTCTTCGGCGCCCGGTGAGGGGGGGCAGGGGGGGCAGCAGTGGCGCCCCCCGCGGGCATCGCGTGCTCTAATGTACTTAATTTATTGCTAATTCACTCAGTCGGCGTAACCGCTTATACGACGAGTTCTGTAGGACAAGGTGACCTAATGCAGTGATGTCGGGGAATAAAAAATATTACAATAAAAGTTGATACCGGAAACCAGAGTAGTTTTTTTCAGGAGAGCAGATGAGAAAAAAATAAGGAATCAAGTGGTGCTATAATCGCGTATATTTCCTCGCATTATTTGCAAAACACATTTTTGACGGCCTCATTTAAAGATCTAATTTTGAAGAACAAAATTCGTTAATGAATTTAATGGTGCTACATCAGCACGTACTGTTTCGCATTAGTAACGGCTACGTATTTTAAAAATACTGCAGATACTGACCATATTGACAGATTTTAGCGATCATTTGTAAATCTCATCAACCAGATGCATTGAGAAATATCTATTTTGATGAAAATTCTACATATGGTGTACCCGCTAGCGTCGTTCACAGATGAACGGACTGATGGACGGGCAAACCTTTCGCCTTAAATCAATGTTTCGGTATTAAGGACTTCCAAAACGTGGATTTTCACTACTCGGCGTGTTAGAGGACGTAATTTATATATAACAAGTTTTATCCCCTTTTCGGTATCAAGGCCCCACGATAATTGTTTTCTGTCGAAAAATCGCCGTTTCGTCTGCAACATTTCATTAATTTCTCTATATTGCGGATGCAGCAAGTGAGAAAGTATAAATATTCTTCAGTTATGTGACAGAAATAATTCAGAAAGAAATAACCTTTCAGAATTTTCGAAATTTCAGTGCTTTTAACAAACATAAGACCTGTGTCGTCTTTAAAAACGTCTTCAGATTTTTTTTAAGAGAAAACGTGGAGTTAATGTTTGTTTTTTTTGCGAAATTTTGAAAACGTTTATGAGGCTTCAGGGAAAGTACTTCATCGTAGAAAAAAATAGTTATAGAAAGAATGAGAATGGAAAAGGAATACGTTCAAATGCAACTAGAGAGGAATCGTAGAGGGAGGTTAGAAAGTAGTTAATATTGGTTTCGGAAATTAGCATCGTGAACCACATCATAGAATAATTAAGAAATGTAATTTAAGCGTGTGAGTCATTTCGTAGTGGCACAGTATTCCTTCCCATACTTCAAAATAACGAAAGAAACAAATATAAAACAAAAAAAAAAATAGTATCATGTAAGTGTTTATTTCACATTAGTTAAAATTCATTTGTGTGTCAATTCGTGAAATGTATCTGTGAGCAGTTCTGCTAATTTCGTTGTAATTAAATTAAAAACGAACATTACGTTGCGCGGAGTTCTTTATGGCCGAGAGGAGCACTGGCTCGCTGTTTGGCGCCCTCTGGCGCCGGCGGCGGCCCGGGGGGGGAGGGGAGGGGGCAGGGGGAGGCGGGGTCCCTCGCCGCGGGGGCGCGCCTCCGCAGGGGTTTCGAGGCCCCAGTGGCTCCCGCGCCGGCGCCTCGGTGGCCCGCTGAGTGCGTGTGGGGGCCCTGTCCCTAATAAAGTGTTTCATAGAGACTCCCGTGCGAACTCTATACGAACTCCCGGGCGTTCGACAAGCACAGTGGCTTACAAGCGCGTAATCGTATTTTCGGGCCGTCGACACTAAAAGTGTTTTTTTCTTCTGTTTACTTTACATTCACGGTGTTTTTCTTTTAGAATTCTTTGACTCGTAATCCGTTATTCATAGTGGATATATTCTCGAATGTTATATAACATTCAATGAATTTGGAAACACAAGAGCTGATGCATGTTACATACCCTGATATTGCAAAAAAAGTTCCAAAATTTAAGAAAAAATGCCTCCTGAATATTAGAGTTTGAACAACATAGAAAGTTGTCATGTCTATGAAATGACCAAATATATCTCGCCAATTAGAGAATGTCAAATTTTAATAAAAAATATAGTAAAATCGTATGTATTTGGCAAAAGTATATAATCCATCCGTGTTTTTAAAATTTGAAATTGCGTTAAAAATTGGAAACATTTTTGAGAAACTTTTTTGAGTGCCTGAGGGGTTTCATGAAAAGTCACCCCAAAATTTAAAGAATCTTTTCCTAAACGGCAGGGTTTTGAGACGAGCTAGGTCGATCAGGAACTATTCGTTTTGAAAAAAAGGACGAATAGTTTAGGTGCTAGTGTTGTTGTTCACAGACAGATAGACAGACGGACGGACGGACGGTCGGACGTTTTGAAAAAAAGTAACACTTTTTCAGTATCAGGGCTCCTCAAAACGTGTATTCGCGTTTAAAACCTCAAAATCGATATGCGCAACATTACATAACTTTTCTCTGTAATACGTATATCACTCCGTATATACATACGAATGCGAGAAAGTAATATTTAAAGAATTTCCTACCGATATCAAAGAGTTGTTAGAGTGGTGAAGCGCAAAGTCCAATTCCGATTACTTTGGGCGGAGGAGTACTGCGTGCGGGGCCCAGCAGCAAAACATCGCGTCGAGACCTTGCTCTGGGCGCCGCCCTCCGCCCCCCGTCCCCCGCCGCTCCGCGCCGTTACGTCACGCACACATAACGAGTGCCTGACTCATAATTCATAAGCAAATTAAATTAATCATCTCCCAACCTGTATAATATCGTAAACCAACAGCCCCTGCACCTGTCGGACGACCTCGCGCGCCGCCGCCCGGGTCACGCGCCTTCGCGCCGCTTGGGTGCGCGTCGGTCGCGGCGCGAGGGTGGGCGGGGGCTGCACGAGGACGGCAGTCCTGTACACGCAGGGTTGCCATAATGATAACAAAGAAATTCAGGACGTTTTACAGGAAATTGTTTGTATTTCTACAAATAAATATAATATCTAGTAAATCATGCAACAAGGAAATCGTATATCAAGTACGCAACTAAATAGTGGATTTTTAAGAGCGAAACCATGAAAGGAAGAAAAGCTCTTTTGAGAGCCAGCTTTTGATTATCGCCGCGTGATTGTTTGGTGACTTGGGACACGTCAGGCCATCTCGGATTGCACGGAATCTCGGATTAGCAAGGTTCAAGTTACCGCAACTCGACTGTATTGCACTTCAAAAATATACTAAACAAAAGAAAGTTCGGCTTGGGAAGATTCCTGAACAAACCTAGCGAGATGTATCGAGCATTTGAATCCGCTCCATAAACCGCTGAGGGGGTGGGAGGATCCTCTCGGGGTCTTATCTCGCGCCGCGCGGCAGCAGCACCGTCGTCGCAGGGCCGCAGTCGCTTGTTTCCTCTCGTACGTGTGGGCATCCGGCGCTAGCGAACGAGGCGCCACGAGCGAAGAGGGCGGGGCGGGGAGAGGTGGGGAGGGGCGAGGAAGGAGTCGAGGGGCCAATCTGTGGGGGTGGAAACGACGACGAGGGGAGGAGGCTCTGTCAAAACACTGCACTGGAAAAAAGCAGCCGGCTAGGATTTGAGTGAAGATACTAATATGACCTGTGATAAAGGAGGGAGAGCCTGGACGGCAGGCCCGCGAGAGTTGGCTCAGGACATCAACGGATTTCACTGCAGTGCCTCTGACCTGGAGGTCATAGATTCAAGTCCAGACAGCGGCAGGATTTTCGACACTTGCCAAAAGCTGGGTCGAGTTCTGTCGCTGCCCGGAGGAGAATTATTTCGGTTGGCTGCTCTGATCGTCAGTTTTGTCGTGGTTTCTCCGATCAAATCCAGACGATTGCCAGAGCAGTATCCTAACGAACGTCGCGCGATATTTCCTTCCTCTTCCCTGTCAAATCTTCGCCCATTACTTACACACACACACACACACACACACACACACATTTACATGCACTATTATATCACGTTTGTCAGAAGAGCAGAAGGGAGCTCCTCACGCGATAAAACATGCACTGTCCTTACGAGACTAATGCTCTTGGCAATTGGCGTGCAGGAAATCATTAATCAATCAATTGGAGGGCAAAGTAGCATGGAAAGTCTTCAGAGGATGAAGCTAAAGGAAACTGGGGGGATGCAAAGGGCTGCATTGAATATATAACAGGTCGCGATCACTTCAAGAGGATATGAATGTCTCCAATAATGTAGATATACTTTATGGAACTACATTAATGGAATTCAACGATTTTTTCATATACTTAAGAAGGATGTGAAAGGAATGTGAGGTAATGAGAGGGGGGAGAACGAGTTAAATCTTGAAAACACATCGCGAATTCATTTACTCCGAAATTCTCGTTTTCTTCAAACGCACACTTCGCACATGGAAAGAGTTCGGAATCAGAACTTGTCTAGAAAAGAGGAAGATGTTGGCAGCCGAACCCAGGGGCGCTCCCTAACTGTTCCGTTCAGGTGGCTTCCTGAGCTGAGATAGGCAGAGAACAATGGTGTTGCAGTGGCTGCGGGGGCAACCACGAGGCGAAAAGGTAACTGCGCCGGTGTTCAGAAAACGGAAATGTTAGTGGGACGATGAAAGACACGGTGGCGTGGGCGGGAGACAGAATGAGGGGGCGGGGGAACACAACAAGGAGGCCCCTGAGAAACACGGTTGGTTGGTTGGTTGCTAGTGATTCCGGGCGCGTCAGCTAATGAGAGCGTTAGTCCCGTAAGTGTAGTGCATGTTTTATTCCCTCGAGAGGTGGCAGTGATCGTTCTCGCTGGATCATGAGATCGGGCGCCGACCTACATATCTCCCACCAGCCGGGACAAGCTCTAAGCTCGCGGCCGATCTCCCGGCATATGCGGTAGTGTAATGCACGCTAGTGGAAGTGTATGTAAGGGATGAGGATAGAACAAGAAAGAGCAAGGAAAGGTCACGCACGGTCTTTGGTCCGTTTGTTAGGGTTCTGCTCCGGCATTCGTCTGATGTTGATCGGAGAAACCACGGAAAACTACCGAACTAACCTGCCGACCTCTAGAATTCTCCTCTCGATACCGACTGAATCCGACCTTGCTGACAAGCTAGTGTCGTAAAGCATGCCACTGTCGGGACTCGAACCTAGGACCTGCCAGGTAGATGCACAGCAGAGAAATCAGTTGAAAACCTGAGCCACCTCTCCCGGAGGAAATGTTGGTGTAACGACGAAAGACACGGCGGCGTGGGCGGGAGCGAGAGCGGAGTAGCAGGGGGCGGGGGCGGGGGTACAGAACGAGGAGGAGGCCACTGAGAAACAAGAAAAGTGGAGCCTGTGGACGAGTGTCGCTGCTACCGACCGCCCAGCGGGGGCGCGCGTCTTGCCTTACGCTTGCTTTACGTCACGCGGGGGGCCATAAGTCTCCCCCGGCGCGCCCGTCCCTTCGGCCTCCCGTCCGTTTTGTTTCCCGCGGGCCGGCTCAGACATGTATTTTTTTCTTACTAAAATTTCACGAAAATATATTTGCATCTTTATAATGCTATGAAATAAACACACGGGCGAGGCGCGCGGGCCGTGGGACCGAAGCCAGCAACTACGTGTAAACTTGTGAAACGTAATATTTAAAAAAGTGTTTTTTATGCCGCGGGGCAGCGGCTGGGGGCAGCGCTGGAGAGACACAGGCCTCGTCCGGCGTTGGTGGCACGAGGCAGGAGTTAGTGTCCACGGGGGGCTCCTCGGAAAATGTTTGGGAATAACGCGGGGGCTGTCGAGAACGCGTAGTCCCTCGGCATAACTAGCGGTAAAGAGTCGAGGTATTCGTTGTCATCGTCTCGTCTTGTGCTGTGGCCCTTCAGGGTACACCGTTTTGCCTGCCACTTTCGATTAGGGTTTATCCAAAGGAAGCCAGAAAAGTAGTATGTGGGAGGGACTTTTCCTGCCGTGTTGGTGACAGAGCTTTTAATCCTCTGCCAACTAACAAACATGACGTTAGTTGTTTGACCACAAGGAAACTAATATTATTTTTCTTTCATGACGAAATAAGTTTTATCTAACTTTTTCGTCAAAGAATGAAATAAATTCGTTACTTTTATTTTGTGTATTTTCTCGCGCTACGATATCGTACCAACTTAAGTCTAAACTGTTGTATTGATATTCACTTCAAAACATTTTGTATAATATAAAAGTGAGAGCGTGTAAACAGACGGCGAGATACAATGCTACTGACAATTTCAAAACTTTGTGCTTTTCTCGAGGTCACCTTCAGGTGTTTTCATGTGAAAATGAGCGCATTCGTTTGCATTAATGAATGTGAAGTAAAGACGTCGCTACTGGTCTTTACTGTGTTCACTTTGTAAACGAAATGATTCTGACTTCTCATTGTAGTCTATTTTTCCTGTCTCTTGATCAAAGGACTGTTGATACTGTCGCCTTCATATTTTGTCCAGTCGTTCTCGAGTTGACACACCGTTGAACTCGCTGATAGATTACTTCCTTTCCCAGTGTTTTATTTCAGCACATTCACCAGAACAGATATTCCTATTCATCTTATTTATGAAATGCTACAATACAGGTTTCCCTTTTATGCGCAGTAGAACTGGTTCTTTAAGGACACGGGCAGAAATTTCCCACATAGAGATCACCGCGACAGGTAAAACAGCATTCATACTCGGCAGTTTCACAACCCCCGTCGGCAAATGGATTAGTTTCCACCGCCGCCCGTACGCCGCGCCGTCGGCGCTCGCCGCCGCGGCATCTGGATCGCGTCTTCGGCCCACGAGCGCCGCGGGCGCCGCGCGGCTGCGGGCAAGAAACGCGCTGCTCCCGTTAATCCGCGCGAGCCGACGCCAGGGAATGCGCGCTCGAGCGCTGGTGCCTGTTGTATGATGCCCGCTCGAGCGCGGGTGCCTGTTGTATGCCTGCTCGAGTGCTGGTGACTTGTATGACCGCTCGAGCGTTGGTGCCTGCCGTATATCCGCTCGAGCGCTGGTGCCTGTCGTATGTTTGCTCGAGCGATGGTGCCGTCGTATGCCCGCTCGAGCGCTGGTGCCTGTCGTATGCTCCCTCGAGCGCTGGTGCCTGTCGTATGCCTGCTTGAACGCTGGTGCCTGTCGCGTGCCCGCTCGAGCGCTGGTGCCTGCCGTATGCTCGCTCGAACGCTGGTGCCTGTCGTGTGCCCGCTCGAGCGCTGGTGCTTGCCGTATGTCTGCTCGAGCGCTGGTGTCTGTCGTATGTCTGCTCGAGCGCTGGTGCCTGTCGTATGCCCGCTCGAGCGCCGCTGTCTGTCGTATGCCCGCTCGAGCGCTGGAGCTGGTCGCCCGGGAAGCGGGTATCGGCCTGGAATATAGAAAGGTCGTTCGGGATGAGGGAGTAGGCACTTTGGATGAGTTGTTTGAACGAGAATGTTTTTAATTTTTGAACTCGTAATGGCTGCGATGTAGAGAAAATTGCGTAATAAATGATAGAATAGGGTAGAGTCTGAGGTTTGCGGAGTAGGATCAGAATTTATAAGAATGCATTTCAAATTGAGTAACAGTAACGAAATTGGGTAGTATAAATTTCAGGAAAATGGTTTGGATCAATTAATTTTACTATTGATTTTACTACTAGTTATAGCCGAAGTAGAGAGAAAATTGAGTAATAAACGATGCAATATGGCGGAGTCTGATAGGTGACGTAAGGGGGTGAGAATTTGTGATAATATATTTCAATTTAGACAAATAACGAAATTGGGTAGTTTAAATTTCAAGAGAATTGGCTTGAAAAATGAGTGTTCAGGATTTTAGAACGTGTAATAGCTACGATGGTGAACTAGTAGTGCTCCAACCGCGCATACTTTCTCGCATTTTTAAATTTGCAATTTTAGAATACCAATTTAAAGAGTTTGAAGAAAATGAGACACACCCTATTGTTTTAAGTAACCCTTTTCTTCTATTGGTGAGAAACAATTTAAAAAAAATAAATTTGAAGTGGTTTTTGAGAAAAAAAAGGTTTTTCTAGTATTCCCTCCCTTTAATACACGAAAACTACAAAAATTTTTGAAAAATTGAAAATGAACTTATTTAAAGATCAGTCTTTAAGGAACAGATTTCATTAGAAACAAGTCTTACTCTTCAATATTATACATGTAGGAAGAAGCCCGAAATTGCACTTTTGCAATTTTCAAAATACCTGCAATTTCAACGATCATGAAATGTGTACCATTATATTCATTACTATAAAGAACACCTCTGTTTCGTTACCACGACTCGGTAATAGGAGTTTTCAGCCGAAAATTCGTCGTTTTCCGGAGTACCATTACATAACTTTCTCTTCTAACGAAGTACCTTCGAAAGGGCGATAAAATAAAAAAAAACTGGATAATAAAAGATACAATAGGGAGAAAAGCTCTAATAGTTTGCGGAGTAGGACGAGAGTTTGTAAGAAAACATTTCAAATCGGGTATCAGTATGAAAAATGGATTGAATGACTTTGAGGAGAGATGTCATCTCTATTCGGAGATAAGGGGAACAGTGACTAGCGCCGTTATGTCAATGTGGTGGTGATGGGGGCGTGGCCCGCCAAGAGGAGTCTTAGGGCCGGGGGCCGGGCGCGATGTCATGGCGGCGGCGGCGGCTGCCCGCGGAGGGACTAGCGCTGTACAAATGGGGGAGCGGGCGCGGCGCAGCCAAGCAAAAGGAGCAGCGAGAAGCCGCCGCGTGTGTCTCCCTCGGCCAATACGTTCTTTACATCAAATACGACTTTCCACTACCAACGAGCGCTGCGTACTTTCTTCTCCGAGCGTCAGCGAGCAACCCTCCCTTTGGCTGCCGCCGGCCCCGCGGCGGCGACGGCGCGGCGCGGAGTGCGTCTTGACGGAAGGCTAGTCGTCTTGAATTATTTATCACGTGCGGAGTGGCCGGTGCGCCATTACGCGAAGCGGCGGCCGCGAGCGCAGTGGCAACATTACGCATGCTCGTGTCGCCGCCATAAATCACCGCCCTGCGATGTGGGCCGCCAATCGCCGCGCGCCGCCGCGGCCGGGCAGCGCTCGCTGCGGCCGCGGCGCCCCTTCCACACGGCGGATAAAATACTCTCGTGTATCGCCGCAATGAATTAAATATATAAAAACAAAATACAGGGTGCCCGGGGAAGAAAGAAACTAGCATTGAAAATAAGTTATTAACCTATTAGTGCCCAGTGTTGCCATCTGGTAGCGAAAATTCCGGCGGCACTGTTTCAATGTCTGGGTAATCATTTGCGATTTTTTTTATTTCTTCAATAGACGTACACATTTTAAAAGTAACATATAGGCAAGACTTTTTTCCATTCCTAAATGCCTGATGTCGATTTAGCCGTGATCGCGAAGGCAATGTACATTCCTGACCAGGGTGTACTGATGACTTGCGCCGGTTGGAATCTTCATCTAAAACCGTGCATAGCTTCTATTTCAAAATTAATAAGGTGCTTATGAGTTAAGTCAATTTTAAATATATTTTGGCTAATAAACACTTTCGAAATTTTGAATGGGTGGGAAATTTCACTACACGCCATTCACCCATTGGCGGAGAAAGAAAGTATTACTTCGGCCACGAAAAAGACGATTCGAATTAAGCTCAGAGGCTTGAGGATCTTTTATGCGCAGTAAATCTATAACATGGAACATCCAACTTTACTTCCCTGCGAAGAACGGGGTAAGAAGAAATATTCTCCCTCACAAATCCTCGACTTTGATCGACGAACTTGGGAGCCACGACGGGGAAAATTCACTGTCGCTTTCCAAGACCATTTGTGACTAAGAGAATACTGTTACTATGTCTCAAGAAAATATTCCAGAAACATTTAGGATATACTGTATAAAGATAATTTCGTATCGCACATTTAAAATTCCCGTGGTATCTGGAAATAGAATGGCTCAATCGGCAGTGTAAGGGAATGCGCTACCCTCTACGTTTAGGGAACGTAATTAAATGGGACTGGAGCTGGCACCCCTCCCCCCACCGCACCGCTTGCCACGAGTCAGTCGAGGGTGCGCACAGAGTGCATCCCGCGGTCAACGTTTCCTAAGCCGTTTACCTACCCCGCCCCCCAAAAAGCATAGCCCGACTCCATCCCGTTAGTTTATATTTTTTATTGCAAGGATTAATTTCTGCGTGCACTGCTTAGAATTATATTGATCGTTTATAACCGATCCACTTCAATGTGTTTACAACAAACATTTCTATGTTCGTTTAGAGCACTGCCAACGTTGAGAACCAGAGACGAAAAGTTTGTGGAAACAAAACATGAAATCACCCATCTCTAGTGTGTTCTTACTTCGCTGACTTAGGAACGGATCGAAGAGATAAATCTCGATTTTTCAACGTTGCATCTGCTTGCGCTTGCCGCATTCTGATGGTACATCAGACGTTGTCGCTTTGGCATAAGATCCCAATATTAATGCACAATTAAACCATGTGCTGTTTATTTGGATACGCATATTAATGTTAACGGTATTAAGATTGTTTGGTATAAACAAAGTCGTAACATAGACTTTCACACGGTTTCTAGCCCCTTCCTCCTCAATCCGCAAGGTGAGACGTTTTCAATGGAAATTGTAGGAGGTACAATACACTAATTAAACCGTTAGGTTGTTGTATTCATAGGATAATCTGAGTACGCGCACAGCAAACGATTAATGAAAATTTAACTTCACTATTTTTATAAACAATGTTTACTTTACAGATAAGATTCATTGATGTTTCGAGTCACATCAATTGGTTATTTTCTCCCTAAGTGTAGTGCATGTTTTATTACGGGGTAGACGGTGTCCTTTCCCTACTGGTTGGCGAGATCAGCGCGTACTGGTTGGCTTACGGTGATTTCCAACGTATCTCCCACCAGTGGTGCACCGTCCCGTCCGGGACCCGCCCTAAACTCCCGGATGCGTTGTAGTGCAGTGCAGTTAAGTGAGGTGTGTGAAAGGGAGAGGGTAGGACAAGGAAGAGGGAGGAATGATCATGGGTGATTGGAAGCTTGTTTATTGCGGTACCGCAGTCGCCTATTGTATTACGTCGACATTTACCTGTTATTAATCGGAGAAACAAAGGAAAACTACCAACCAGAGCGGGCGACTTCTACAATACTCTTTCAGAAAGAGGCTGAACTCGACCTAGCTATCAAAGACATATCGAAACTCCGCCATTGTCGGGAGAACTCTAGGATCTCCCAGTCTGAGTTTCTGCAGGGATAGCTCTTTCACTTCATTCGAAGAAGGAATTTAAAAATAGGACTTTTGAGAAATTGTGGAAACACAACAGCTTCACATAAAATAACGCAAAAACATTAAACATTTCTTCCGATTCGACAGAACCTCAACTTGAAGCAAATCATTCGAAAAATGTAGATTTAGGAACAAATTTGTAAGGAAGATTTGTATGGTTAAGGCGGCTATTTTGTTCACACACGAATGCATATAGAACATCGTAGACGGTCTACAGGCAGACTTTTTGGAAACTACACGCGCAGCGTACCAACGTCCCCAACAACTTCTATTGCGAGGTCAGTTGTTTTGAGCATTGTTTTTTGTCCGTTTGTTGTCCGTCTTCTTTCGGAGAGTTGCCCAGGGCGGGCGATAGCAAAGCAGTGGTAGCGGTGCGGGTCGATGGTCGTTGATTGAAAGGTTCTGAGCGTAAGATGTGATTGCGCCTGTCTGCACTATTAATGCCAATTCACAAAAAAAAAAAAATCATGCCTCCAAACATCGATGCTCAAAAGTATAACATCGTTATTAATAAAACGTCGCTCAAAACCATCGATGTCCTTACTCATACAAGTTTTTAAAACTGGATTAGTTGACATTGAAGTTAATGGGGGGGGGGAGCGTATTTAATTTGAAAGTATCGTTTATTACTTTTATTTGAGATTTAACTGACAAAGTAAAAAGATCATGATAATTAACAATTACAAGTTCTCAGCTCTATTAAACGGAAAAAGAAAAGGGAAACACATTTGAAAATTACTGTTGTAAAATAAACTGGTAAAAACGTCTAATTATGCAGTTTTGAATGTGAGCACTCTAGTATTAATGAAAAAAAGTATGGCATTGTACTTTACTCACGCGGTTTATAATTGGATGTATAACTTCAAAAGAATTTGAAAAATACTTGCCAATTCCATTTTATATAGTGTGTGAAGAAACCTAAAGACCGCTATACACGATTTAGCTACAGAAAACCATCGAACAGTACAGACTGCACAATTTGTTCATTGAAACTTTTGAGCATGTACGTAACTTTTTATGCAGAAAGTTTACAGTTTGACACAAGTGCCTCTAGAGGCAGAATCGTTCTCTGACAGATTTGTTTACCCGACGCGACGGTAATCGGCCATTTGCATTTTGTGGTTAGGTTTGTCAAGTTGGATTGTGTTATTGTGACAAACTACCTCTTGCGGGAGCGCGTTTACCACAAGGTAGGCCCATATTCCCGCCTTCCTATTTTTTCTTCTCTACGCTCCTCATGGTTAATTAATACTTCATAAAGATCACAGCTAGAACGCACGCACCTCTCGTACGTCAGTACTCGTACGACGCAATTCAGTTGTTTCCCGGGAGACCCCTTAGCTGCATCTTGTGCTTGCTTTTACACTTCTAGTTTGAGTTTTGAAGTTTCAGAAGATGTATATAGAAAATGGATGAGAACCTGCTTCAGAAGAAGGTGTTTCAAAAGAAGTATACAGAAGCTGCATGAGAATCTGCACGAAAACTATAGGGCGCATACCGGCCTTATGGGAAGAGTGGAGGAATCCGTGGAAAGCGAGAACGCCATCCCCAACCGGCGCAGCCATTCGGCGCATTTGTATGCCGCGCGCGCGCACGAAGGCCGAGACGCGAGCTCCACAGCCTCCCGCGCCGCGGACGGGCGCTCGTCTCCCAGACGAGATAGCGTTTATCACGTCACGCGGCCGCGCCGTCAGATAAGGCGCGTCCGTGACGGCGCCCGGCCACACGGGCGGCCCGCCCCGCCCGCTCCGCCCGCCCCCGCGCCGCGCCCAGCACGTCCGTTTCGCAAATTTATGTCCCCCGAGCGGGAGGGGGGCACGGGCCCCATGCCCCGGGGTGCCTCCGTTGGAGTTGAACCTTATCTCCTACCTCCTGGGGCCGGGGAGGGGCGGAGCTCGGCTGACGACTGGGTGGGAACGCCAGCGACACTGGCGGGGCGCGCGAGAATTAGTGTCACTGGAGGATCTTCCTTCCGGGAGGACGTCAAGTGCTCCTGTCTGATGACAATCTGAGGCAGCATTTGTGCTGGAGTAACGATAACGTCCCCATGGAAACAAACGGTTGACAGCGCGGTAGTCTGGGGACCGGCGCTGTGCCCGTCGACAAGATCCGACGAATCGCGTTGGTGGGTTTTCGCGGATTGCAGTGCAGCTCATCGTAGTCCTGGGTGGTGCAAGTTACGCTTTACGCGTGTAAAATCACTGCTGAAAAACTAAACGATTGCCTTTTTGTGAGAAACCGATTAAAGGAATACAAAACACCTCCATAATTTCGTTTGGAAGAAATTGTGGCATGAAGTTGCTGCGAAAATTTTAGAGATTACAGTAAAGTTTTAGGAAGACTAATACGTTTTCTAGCACGCAATAAGCACTCAATAGATGGTTTGAAAACAGGCCTTCTATGCAAAAATGTGCATTTTAGAAACACATAAACACTTGCAAGCAACTTAATTATGTAAAATAAGTGCTTTATTTATACATTTGAAATTATTCATGTATGTTGTAAATAAT
Organism: Gryllus bimaculatus; assembly: GCA_017312745.1. NCBI lineage: Eukaryota > Metazoa > Arthropoda > Insecta > Orthoptera > Gryllidae > Gryllus > Gryllus bimaculatus. The sequence continues at coordinate 597,911 of BOPP01000225.1, read as the reverse complement.
AAACAATTTACATGTTTCTGGAGTGTTTATGCTTCTGAAATTCAAATTTGTGCATAGAAGGCCTTTTTCAAACCAACTTTTGATAGCATATTACTGCTCAACCATTGGAAATATCCAAGGAGTTTGTTAGACAAAATAAGCTTGAAATTGACTTAAGAATTTATTTTCAAAGTTTCGACGTTTCTCCTGGGCGGCGGTATACTACGTCCGCCAACACCGGCAGGTACGGACGCAGCTTATAAATCGTCTTCCCCTGCGCCGGCAGCCGAATTCCCATGTTCGCTTGTGCTGACGCGCAAATCACCGCAGAGGACCGCGCCCCCCTCCCCCTCCCACCCTCCCCCTCCCCCCTCTGGCGTGCACGACTCATTACAGTGTGCAATAGCCAGCCGGCGGCGCTGATATAGTTGTCGGGTTTCGTCCGGGGCGCTGCTCCGGGGGCCCGTCGGGGGTCCGTTCGGGGCCCGCTGCCGGGAGGGGGGGGGCCGGGAACCCCGCGCCACAAAAGCGCCCCCCGGGCACCCGCGAAGTGCACCCCCTGCTCTCCGGCCTAATGCGGGCGGCCCCCCCGCTGAGACTTTGTGGCTGCACCGGAAGGGAAACCAACAAAATACTCTTATATTATGTTGTCGAGTTCGCTCCTTCGCGCGGCTCCGTCTACTTAGATATAAAAGATCTGCGTAGACGCCGCCACGGCCTTTCAAGACGCTCCCGCAGGGGGGTGCACTCGACTCGACAACTGTAACCTCTTTTATTTGTGTTGGAGCATTCGCAATGTTGTCCTTACGGACCGCATAGCGCGCTTTTGAAAAAAATAAAATAAAAAGTGCCTGCCCGCGAGGGGGGAAAGGGGGGCTGTGACCCCGGGGTCGAGCGGGGCGCACGCGCGGCGGGGGGGGTGTTATTCTGCGTGTTTGACGGAGGGGGACGCGGCCCGGGCAATGTTATGTAGATGGCGGCGTAACGTAACGCAATCTAACATGTGACAACGCGGGAATGCCCGTGTCACGAGCGTGGGGCCGCGCCAACAACTCTTCAGGCCCAACAGAAACAAGGCAGGGAAAGTTTGAAATCATGAAACATTTATACTAATTTGTATGAGGAGGAGCATTTCATTTGAAACATGTACTATACTCTGAATATCAAAGTCTGCAAAGAGGGGGGAATTCATTTCAACTTCGGCATTTCGTTAAACAGAAGCATACGTTCACGCAGAAAAATTTCAAACGGCAGCACTTCTGCTGGAAACCTCGAACAAGTGAATTCCATTATATAGTACACGTTTATATTCTTAACCAACAATGCGACATTATGCTCTCTACAGTATCAAATATTGTAACATGTGCCAACTAGAAACGAAGGAGCCGAAGGCTTCATACTTCAAAGATGCACAGGCTATTTGTACCGCTAATAATAATATTTCACTTCTGAAATATTAAGTACTCGTATCATGTAACACTAAATGAACACTATAAAAGAACTATCCAAGCTTTCGAACATTTTGTTCACGAAGTGAATCACTAGCTCCATATCGCCCTACGAACGGTCTGGTCCGGGAGGTCTCACAATTCTTAACAGGCGCTCAAAATATTACTCGCACAAAGTTGCAATAATTGTTATTGTGCTTACTTTGAATATAATAACTTCGTAGTGTCCTCCAGGGAGGACACTGAAGTATTGGTTAAAGCACATTCGGAATATCATTAATTTAGGTCTGAGATGTTAATTTACTTTGTAAATAGTGAATTAACGTATGTGCTTTCAGAACCGATGAATATGCATTGTGACATTCTTTGATTTCTTGTTTTGTAGTATGTCTTGAATAATGAGAGTTCAATACGTGTATTCACTATATATAAGCGTTTGCTATTTGTATTTCTGACCTCATAATTAATAATCAATGGCGTAATTGCGGGAAGTGAATGTCTCATGGACTTTCAGCCTTCCTCCTCCCAAAGCCGATAAAACGTATTCACAAGTATACTTTTTACTATTTTATATAGCAATGAAAGTCACTCATTACCTCAATTCAATATATTATATGAAACTATAAATGAACAACCAAAGAAACTCACTTCAGCATAAATATTGTTTTATAATAAAGTATCAAAGCGGCTACACACTCTACCTATAGCCCCTCCCCATGAAGATATGAATTTTCAAAATATAATGATATTCACGTATAACTAATTGTAGGAACGTAATCAACTGCAGCCCGAATTGTAGCAATTCCCTTACCACCAAAATGTTCTACGCTGTTCCAATGGCAATTTACTTCCTCCCAAGATGTGTTAATTGTTATAACTAAGGGTCAATATTAATAAAATGGCTTTTTAGCATAGGCATTAGTTCTAAGTTATGACAAAAGGAAAGGAGCAATTTTTTTTTTTTTGTTGCATTTCTCCTCTATTAATAACTACTTTTTACCTTTTCCCGTAATTTTTATCCATTTTTGCCAATTTCTTTTAATTCAATTTTAATGGTTCTAGCTTCAAATAATATGAGAATTACGAGAAATACGAGATTGCGAATGATAATCGAATTTACACGATGCAACAAATATTCTCCACAGAATTCCTGACTAGTATATTCCATTTTTTGCTCAGAAATTGTGATGTCAGCCGTTGTACGTAATCTAAGGTTCCTATGGCGCGTACCAGCACCAGTGACGGTTCGGCCGATTTAGCGATAACTAAAAACAGAGATTTCCTGATAAAGGTCAGTCCAAACCAAAGTTTGCAAGCTGAGTAACGAAAGGAAGAAATTCAACGGCTTGAGTTGTTCATCTAAACTGGTTTTAATACATTTTTGCGTCATTTTGTTTCTTTAAGGGCATTTTTAAAACATTTTAAGAGAACTTTATTGATCATTTTTTGCAGTGTTTTAGGTCATTAAAATCCTTCCACTAGTTGCATCTATATGAAGCAGAATCGCTTCGCAGAGGTAGAAAAAATCGAATCTCCAATTCATCGCGATCCTGAAGTGCAGCTTGTACGAAGAGCTCGCACAGTTCAGAAGCTCTTTTCCCGTTTTGGGAGCAATAGCGTGGGGCCAAGTTCCCCGTTTTACGGTAGCTTTTCGTGAGGAGTTCTGGGGCTTGTAACCGCTGGTGAGCGCGGGCCGGGTGGGGAGGGCGGAGGGGGTGGGGTAGGGTGGGGGGGGCTCGCGGGCAGCAAGGAAAGTCCACCCAGGTGCGTATCGCGGCGGTGGTGGGCGGCGGTGGCGGGCGGCTAGCGGCCTGGAATATTCTATGGCCACCCGCAGATCGCACGATAGCAGGCGCGCGCTTGGCCCGCGCTTCAGCTGTCATCCGGCGGCGACGGTGGCGCGCCGAGTGGAGGCCACGGAGAGCTGTCATCGGTGCCACCGGAGGCCTGCACCCCTCCACCCACACCCCCAGCGTTGCAAAAATTAAATGCCGGATTTTTACTATTTTTCTTCGATATTTTCCTTTCGTCTTTTCGGTCGATACACGGTTTTGATGAGGGTATGTCAAATTATTTGAGCTGTACAATCGCGTACTTCTTAACAATATTTATAACGTATTATCGATATTCGCATTTCAATCACTGCGCAATAAATAATTTATTCTTATAGAACTCTCGGAGCCAATGCTTAACTTTCCGTGGATGCGCTGCGTAACGGTTGCCAAATCTGAAGTACCATAAAAACCACCATAAATACCTACCATATTGATTCGTCATGAAACTCTCCGCTTCTAATTTTATTTACGCAATTCCGTAGTTTTGAACGTTTAATACGACAAACAAAAGAGTAGATTCTGCCATTGAAGCTACAACACTAATATATTCCCCTTGCGAAAGTCGGTGCCTGGGCACTTTCGTAAAAATTTCCCTGGCATATCTTCATTTTTCAAGGGCACTGGCTAGAGGCCAAGTTCCTGTAATGTTGTAAGACGTTTGTAGGTCAAGAAAGATCTGTTAACGAAAACTGGGAAGTAACATATACATCCGTGGGTAAGTGGTGGAAACGGTAGATGGAGAAACTGATAGAGCAATTTTTATTGGGTACTTTATGGGAATTTCTTATAGTTAGAATTTCTGATGAGTTGATATCGCTTGGCAATAAACTTTACAGCGAAAAACATGCAATATTTTTAAGATTAGTCCATTGAACTCTCAAACAATAAATGGTAACTGACAAGATACATCTGCTTATATATATATATAATATATATATATATATCTATATATATATATATATATATATATAATATTATTTCTTCAATGACAAAAACACACACACACATTCACTTTTCTACAGTCGAAAAAGACGCATATTTTAGTTTGAAAATGCTACTTTCTCAATGGAAATCTGCAGACAGTAAATGGTAACTGACAAGACACGTTCCACATTGTAGAGAGTTAAAATCGACACAAATGATTAGTTCTTCAAAGAAACAAAACAACGCAAATTAATTTCTTTTCTACGGAGGAAAACACCTCTTCGAGCGTTTTCTATGTAATTCCAAAGTTCCCGGTGATGTGTCAGACCTGCGATTCACGGCCTCGAGTCCCTGCGCGCCCGTGTTATGAATAATCGATGCAAATGAAACGAGCTCTGCCTCTGCCTCGCTAGTGCCTTGTCCTCGCTTATGAAACGAGGCGATTCTGAAACGCGCTTTCCCAGCGCTTTATTCGCAACTAACCCCCGAACAAGAGCGCTCTTGCTCCTCGTATGAGGTGCTAAGAAAAAGGAAGCCGCACTCTCATTTACACGTGTTGGATTGATTGATAGATTGATTATTATTTACGGACTCGTAAAGTGCTAGGGTATTATTTAATTAGCTGTCCGGGTGACGCCGCGTCCATGGCAAAGGTGCCGACGTTTTGATCGCAATTCTGCGATCCTTCCTCAGGGCGTAATACCGGGAAGGTTGCAGAATGGCGACCGAAACGTCGGCACCTTCGCCATGGACGCGATGTCACACGGACAGCCAATTAAATACTGACTGCAGCCTCGGAAGCCTTCGCTCTCAGTATACGGTATGTTTCTTCCTCGAAAGGTGATCTTCTCCCGCTGGATGGTGAGATCCGTCACAGACCCAAACGTCGGGCAGTGGGGTTTTCCCTGACGAAGTATCTCCCACCAGTGGGGGGCCGCCGTAACCGGGACAGCTCTAACTTCCCGGCCGGTCTTCCAGCAGGTGTTTGAGTGGCAGGGGGCAAGGTGTCTTCGAAAGCAAATGAAGAACCAATGCGTATGTCATGTCCTTCGCGCCTGGCAAACTATCGTTGGCGTTTTTACTTGCAAAAGTACTCTATTTAACAGGCGCGGATTCACAGGGAGGGTAATGAGAGAAATTGCTTCTCGCCCTAAAATTTTTCAGTAACTATTAAATTGAACTTTTCACGAAACTTTCAAGCCAAGGTTTTTTGGTTTTCGTATCATTAAAACGAATAAAATCGTATTGCAGCATGAGATGAGTGTAGCCTGTGAAATTTTTCAAAATTTGTAATATAACACATTCGATCAATACATTTGAATTTCCCTACCCAAAATTTTTCTCTGTACACACCCTTGATTTAATAACTATAATATTTTCTCCCTTATGAAATGAATTACTATTCTTGAACCTTTTCGTCAGCAGCGACGAAATTATATTTGATTACATGAGTTGAAAGTAAACACTACTAATCTTTTTTGCTATATGTGGAAATTATATCTCTCATTAACATCGTTGTTTGCCACACACTACAGTTCATAGATGACTTTACAAGTAAACAGTAGAAAACGCAGCTTCGATTGCACGTACGCTAAAATGTTCGTTGCCTGTCGACAATAATGAGCGAAGACAACGCAGCTGTCCAGCTCTTCTCCCTTCCGCGTGAAGTCTCGTGAACGATGTCTGTGACTCAACCACATCCGCATCGCACGCGTAATGTACCACACTCACTTTAGGGTCGGGTCCGCCAAACAAGCCACGCACTCCAAGCCACGAGAGTCGAGTTCCCGTGTGGTTAAAACATACCTCATTGCAGCGTAAACATACAGTAGTACTTTCAGACGTGTAAGAAATACATAGTTTGTAACAGAATACCCATTTATGCATTTCGCTTACACCAACTCTTAGCTTGCTTCGCTCGGTTCTTTTGTGAACGATTCGAACAGGACAAAGTAGCGGCATCATCGCCCACATCTCGTCCTTCAACGCCCCTCTTCCTGCGACCCTGCTCCAAGGCCCGTGGCGCTGCAACGCGATACTGCTCGTGAACTGCAGGGGGAGGCGTCGACACGCCCCGCCAACCGATCTCTCGTAGATCAAATCCAGAGCCATCTGCGAGCAGAATGGCCGAGCGGAAGTGAGCAATGCTGCGGTAACCGGTGTTTTCTATTCTTGCGGTCGCTGTTCCTATTTCCTTTCAAATTCTTTTTTCAACAGGTAATGATATACGTGAGGCTAATGCAGCCGTTAGAAGTAGGCCGGAATCGCGAGGGAAGAAATGTGTCCTGAAATACGCAAGATGCTTTGGCGCAGACTGGTTCAATTTTTCTGCGAACCACGGCCGCTTATTCCGGATCCGATCTCTTCGACGCGCAATTATCCCGCAGCGCAATTGCTACTTCCTCGAGGAAGCATCCGGATAATTACAGTAGTCATCTAAGGAACCTGTAAACCGTAACGGAAGCGCACGTCACAAAAAGAAAAAAAACTATATATGCCGTTGCGGAGAGACGGCTTTATCGACAAATCAAACTGCAGAAGACACGGTCACGTGCGCAATAATAGAGCGATTAAATGGCGAAATGGATATAAATTTCATAACTCGCGTTGCGTTTGACGGCTATGCCTCGTACCTCATGTTTCCGTGTGCCACAGTTCCCGTGCTCAGTTCCAGTGCTCATTTCCAGTGCTCAGTTCCAGTGCTCAGTTCCAGTGCTCAAATCCAGTGCTCAAATCCAGTGCTCAGTTCCAGTGCTCAGTTCCAGTGCTCCTTGGAACGACACAGAAATAGCGCAATTTTCCTACTTGTGAGAGTAACAAAAACTTCACTTTGTGAAATAACGCACAAATGAATGTCAGCCACATTATTAATCCGCACTGCGTCAGAAGAAAAGCACGAATCACCTCAAAAAGTTTGAATTGTCAAAGAACTAATACTTTAAATGTATCTCACATTTTTATCCAACTAACCTCTACAAATATTTGTAAATATCTTTATATAACACGTGTTCGTGTGTGCTTGTATGTATGTATTCACGAGCGAGTGCGTAAGTACATAGGCGTTTATTTACATGTGTATATGCGCTTGAGAATATAATTAATGTTAAACACGGTATTTTGTATTGAAATTGTAAATTATTTGTAACTTTTTTGAGCCATTAATGCTTTGTGGTCGCAATTAAGTCTGTGCTCTTACATTAAGCACGTAGTGGAAGGGGCGGGAGCTTTGGAGCTTCTGAAAAAACATAGAATCGCTAAAGAAGTAGAAAGAAAGAAAAGAAACAAGAATGAAAAATATGCAAGAAGGAAGGAAACAGTGGTGGTGAAGGTGATAAAATACTGAATATTCGCACTCGTTTTCGTAAGCGAGAAAAGCTGCACGTGAACGCACTCAAAAAAGAGGCGACGAGATGAACTCAGCAATCAATTATGGCGATTGCTAGTTACACTGATGCTTTCCTTCTAATATTCTTATGGGATACTCGGAGTTCTATTTTCTTAAAGCAGTGAAGTAACCTAGGATTTATATTACTGTTAGACGTTTTCAAGTTTTAATAATGTATCATTCAGTAAAGTGGCCAATCTAACACAATATAAATCTGTGATATTCATGAAACGATTAAAATAAATCCTATTTAAATGTTACATTCACTATAATTATTATAACGCTTATTGTTATTATTATTATTATTATTATCCATCAACTACAATAAACAGGTTGTTTGGAAGTTGAAATATTTTTTCTTATTAACATTTATTATGTGTCAAAAATATCTGTATAATTCGCTTTTATCAGTTCCTCCAGTCTGTTCACTGAATTTTCATTCCCACACGTCGAAATTCCGCACCTGTGAACCGGGTAGGAATATCGCTCATCTGGGAGGGCGTGGCGAAACGTGGGGGTTTCGTGTGCGGCGACACAGAGGCAAACACGATCGAAACTGTCAACTTCTCTGCCAAAGACCTGAGCACAGCGCGCTTGTTTGCGTCTGGCGTGGCAGCAGAAGACCTAAAACAGTGACAGCGTGCCTCGAGACAAGACGTCTTCTGTAGCTAGCGCTCATTAGCACTGTAGAGTTCCGGTGCAGCTCAAATCTCCAATTTAAACGTAAGCGCATATGAGAGTGATACGGTTCAGAGAATTGATCTTGAACCGGAAACCTCTGAATAGCCATAAGAGCAACACTTGTTTATCTGTGACTTCATTAAAACAACAAAAAATCGTATGTTATTTTTGTTTGTATTTTATTTTGTTTAACGTATTTTTCATTGTAACGCTGCTGAAAAACCTGTTTTTCGTCAGAGAACAAGGGCCTTCATATCGAAAAAGTGGATAAATCGTGTTTCAAAATGTAGTAAATTACTTCCTCGAACATGTGTAGACAAAATCTACATTTTATGAGTCCTTGGTACCCAGTCATTGATCTACGACAAAACGCCAGTGAATCCGTCCGCCGAAGAAAACTACATATTTCATTAAATGTTACTATTCATACATATTTACAGACTTACTTGCTAATCTGAAATTTAAAACGTAGATGCTATTTACAAAGGGGGTGGAAATCCCATTTTTTGCCCTCAGTCTGGATCTAAATCAGCAAATTTCTTCAGGAATATGTAGTATAGATTTTTTTTCTTCTTGATAGGAATGAGGAGTTTATAGCAAATTTGAAATGTAATAGAGCTGAGATATAATGCAGATTATAATAAAGTTGATGGACAGATATGTGATGTATTGATCAACGGATTTCAAGTAACATTGATGTGGAGGTGGTTGTTGGTTCTGTACCAAGTGGCATTAAGTGATGTTACTATGAATTTATTTTGTAGAACTTGAAGTTTGTGGACATTAGTTTCAGAAGAATTGGTCCCACTTGGGCTGGCATACAACATTATTAGTCTTAAAATTGTCTTCTACATTTCTTAGCTAAATTTATAATGAATTGTACTATTCTTCTAAACGTATGATCGTTGTTGATACCAACCTTATGAAAGGTGAAAATCCCCTTTCACAATACGTGCAATTCGGTGACCAATATTCATATTACAACATGTTATTTGTTGCCGCAAAGGATTTTGTGGGCTTTTGCTTGAACTGCACTCACAACTTCTTCTCTTTTTCTTTTTCTTTTTCTTCTTGTTCTTGTTCTTCTTCTTCCTCTTCTTCTTCTTCTTCTTCTTCTTCTTCTTCTTCCTCTTCCTCCTCCTCTTCCTCTTCCTCTTCCTCTTCTTCTTCCTCTTCTTCTTCTTCTTCTTCTTCTTCTTCCTCTTCCTCTTCCTCTTCTTCTTATTCTTCTTCTTCCTCTTCTTCTTCTGCTGCTTCTTCTTGTTCTTCCTCTTCTTCTTCTTCCTCCTCTTCTTCTTCCTCTTCTTCTTCATCTTCTTCTTCTTTTTCATCTTCCGTGTGCGATGGTTGATCTCCTTGGTCGTTTCCGACGTTTCTATCTGAGGTGATTCACATTTCCGTCCGTTGTTCAAACGTTGTTAGAAACACTGGCCATTCATTGATACCGAGAATTTCCGAAATAATATCAAGTGCCTTAGTTAGTCATTTCTTCCTCAGCGGCTTCCGCCCGGAATGACGCTCATCCGGTTAGTTCCTTGTCCTCTCACCCGCCGCGCCTCCGTGGCTCCTCTCTCACAGCCCCCGTGCGAATCCCCGACGGATTTCCACCCAACCTGAATTAATTTTGCTCAGCGATAAACAGTCAAGTTTGTCGTGTTTGCAACGCAGCTATTTGAGCATTTTTTTATTAAATGCTTTTTAGACATAAGGACATATGATTCTGTGCTGTTGTGATGAGTTTCAAGTAGATTGATGAGAATAGTTTTGCATTACATGGTTAAATTATTAGTATTATATCGATTCCAGCATAAATTATTATAATTTTATGTAAGTTCCACAAGTAGTGTGAGAAAATCTTTCCTATGTTGTTGTAGCACTACTTGTGTATTATATTGTTTACATTTTTCTATTAATTGGATTTTTATACGTTTATGTGTTTGATATCAATGTCTCGTGAGAAAATTCTACATTCACAAACATGAGCTTTTACGAAATAAAAATGTAGTGTTTTATGTGAATATTTTTCTTTAATTATAATCTTGATACATATAATAGTCAGATAAATATCTGGAAAGATGTTTACATGGAAATACATTAATGTAACTTAATAAAGAAATTTAGTACATATATATTTTAAAGGAGATTTTGTTGGTTGCGATTCAAATCAGCATACTTTCGCTATGCAAGGGAGAGAGCTGTCGAGAGGCGGCAACCATTGTCCCGGCAGCGGGGGGAAGGAGGAGATTTGCGTGCTGTTTTGACCTTGTGATTGTGGTGTGATATACGTGTGGCCACGTAACACATTTAAATCACCATTTATCACTCAGCAGTTTAATAAAAAAACCTATTGCTAGAACTAGCAAAAACACTCCAGTTTAAAACTTGTTAATACATAGAAGTTCGTATAACGTAATTGCTTTCACCTTCGCTGATGAGCGCCTCCAAAGGAGCAATCATCTTTTAGAAAACGTTTCTGAAAGAACTCCTTTAAGCTCGAGTGGTGTAACTCCATTTTTCGTATTTTTAATGAGGTTAATAATCGTGTTCTGCAAGTGGCGTTCTATTAACCTCACAAGGAGTCTAGTAGTACGTTCCTTAGCAGCAGCGTAGGCAAGAACACAATTTAATGCCGTCAGCGAAGACATCCGGCTGCCATCAGGCAAAGTGGTAGAGTTGGGAGCTGCACAATTTTTCCTGAAACTGGTTTGTTTTCTCAGTTCGCTGTGAATATTCAATCGATACCAAAGGAGTGAACAGTTCCCAATTCATTTTAAAGGAACTCTTTTTGAGTACATGCCATTCTGCAAGATGTCCTTCAGGTCGAGATCTATACAAAGGACACTGAGTTTCTCTTAGTACCAATCCTCAGAGATCTTCAGAAGTCCGCTGTACATTATTACAAAAGAAAAAAAAGTATGGAGTGCCTGTTGCACTTCTAATAATATCTGGAAGCGCACTTCCCTAAATCTCTCACAGCCAACATCTTTGGTCATTTCGATGTTCGTTTGCTTCGCTTGCACAAATGTGTCAAATCAACGCAAAAATGACAATAAAACATTTTATTATTAAGAGGACAAAATTTTAAAATTTTAGATATCACGTACATCTACCTAATCAACTAAATAAATGTCAGAGTACGAAAATAGGATGCATGATGACCAAAAGTGTTTTGAAATGTATTGGACCGTATAATTTGATTTGAAGACAGTTTATTCTGAAATGTTCATATTTATGTAAAGTATCTATTGTAGAGTCGCTAATAATCTAGATGTTAAAAGTTATTTAAATCAATAAAAAATGTATAACTAAACAAAATTATAAGTATATCTACATGTATCAACCGAATGTCGACAAAATCTGTTCATTGAATGGAAATGTCAATGTTGATGATAAGTGACAAAAATTATATGAATACAGGGTTGTTAACTTGTTCATCCTTTAACTCTCGTAACAATTCTCGTCTCTTAATGTCGTATCCTTCAACTCTTCATAACACAAGTAGTGTAATCTCACTTAGGTCCTTATACAAAGTTAAAATCAATCATTTTGTCGATGTGAGGTACAATACATCTTCCTAAACAAAAGCATGTAAAATGTATAAATTCTTAAACTGCTAAATTTTCAATACAAAAATTAGTAGCACAATAAATATCTCGTAACTGGAAACTGGACATTACACTATTACGGCTTTACAAGGCTCAAATGTAAAAGAGTTGTTCGGACCATCGCTGATTAGTTCAAGAGGAAGTTGGTCGCTCTCTTGTGCTGCTTGAAGGCCGGTGGGCGCAAAAGCCGGGGCGTATCGCTCCGTGAACAGAGGATGACAAAAGAAGGTGCACGCGGCGTCGCTCGACGGTGGGGGTGGGGGAAGGGGACGTTTTTGCTAGGAAGAGACATCTCAGCGGTGGGCTCCGTTGAAGGAAATAGAGAGAGAAACAAAAGCAATCCCGAAGGAGATCTGTGAACTTTGACGCCAGAAAGTTATCCAGATGTAGAACAGTATTTTCCCACAATTTTTTTTCAGAATCTCATCAGTAAGATTGATACTTGCCATACTGAAACTACTTTATCTTCAAGCAAAATTATTTAAGAGTCCACATCAAAAATTAAAAGTTGGATAATGTAACCATAAGATGAGGTTTGTGGTTTTTTCAGTAATTTGTTTTCTGTAATATTTTTTTTCAGTAAATATTCTAATCAAATTTCTTAAGTTCATAAATTGCCTGAAGAAATACCTCAACTACTCTATTCATAACATTTATTTTTGGAATATTTTACAATGTTTGTTACAAATAACTGCAAGAATATGCACACCGATCTTTCAAGTGTAACAGTAATGAAAGTAGTTTCTTAGCGATTTGATCGGCAGAAACGCGTTTGTAATGAATGGCCGGTGAGGTTTCGGCCGTAAAAAGGGCGCCTGCAGCTCCTCGAGCGGGTGGAACGGCCGGTGCGGCGCCGGTGACACGACGGAAGCAGCGACTCGCGACCTCCCACGCACACTTTCCCTGACTCACCGCTTCTTGCGGCGGCGCACGGGCCAGCGCCCACGCGCCCAGGTGCCCGGACCGCCCACGGCCCCGCCCCGCACGAGGGCGGAAAAAGCCAGCGCTTCTTCATTCCGCCGCCACGCCCCGAGCACCCACCTCCCGCCACCCACCCCACACCGCCCCGCCCGCCCGCCCGCCCTGCCCGCGCCCCGCCCCTAACCCCCACACACCCCGCCCCGCCCGCAACCGCTACCGTTCCTGCCCTGCTCCACCAGAGGCGGAAAAAGCCAGCGCTCTTCACTCCGCCGCCCCCGCACGCCCCGCACCCACCCCACCCCACCCCACCCCGCCCCGCCCCGCCCCGCCCGAAGCGGAAAAAGCCAGCGCTTTTTCTCTCCACCGCCCCCCCGCACGCCGGCACCCGCCCCCGCTTCGCCCCCGCTCCGCCCCGCCCCGACCAAAGCGGAAAAGCCAGCGCTCTCACTTTGCTGCCACCCCCACTGCCGCACCCGCCGCGACGTAACGTTTAAATTCAAATATTACATTATTTTTAGCACGTCTGGTTAGTTAATATTTTACGACCAATTTTATTATTGAATGGCTGTATACTGCAATTTTGCCTACATATCCTACCTATGCATTGTATAGTTTTTATAACAATGCTAGGCAAATACTGCCGATGTTGTATAGTTACTTTTCTAGAATTTCATGATAATTCTACCGTTTTCATGATAATTCTACCGTTGTATTCTTAGTTTTCATAACAATTCTACCGTTGTGTTGTTAGTTTTCATAAAAATGCTCAGCAAATAATTTTCTTAGGTGTCTCAGAATAAATGTTCTAAACTCCTAAGACAATGGAGCCGAAGAGGATCAGTTTCTGCCAATGAACATGTGGTACGAATTCAAATAAGGAAGATACATCGTGACATTTGCAATTTGATAGGCAACTAATCTTGGTCTGGTATAGGATATATATCTTCACCAAATACCAGTACATCTGATCACCAATATCAGTACATGAGATATCTCACCGCATTTTCTTTGGGGAAAGCGATCTTCGACCTCTACCATTTCCTAGACGTTTGTGACATTTATTCTGAGACGTCTGTACATTATCTTTTGGGCACAGGAAACCGAGATCGCTGAGGCGCCTTGACAATCTCAGTTTGATGAATCGTGGGTTCGAATCCCTATTTAGGAATGCATTCTAGTGCGAATGTGTGCTGTAGAGTTAGCGAAATAGTTCTGTAGCTCTAGGAATGATAGAAGGTTTCCATCGTGAGTGATGTTGGTGATCAGGCGGTGGGACGGTCATCGGTGACCTTCATCGTGTGACGAGGCCTTCTCAGGAGGAAAACTTCCTTCTCAATTGGGTGAACAGGAGAATTGTTGGAACACTCCTTTCAATTTTCGTTTTTCTGTAAGTGATGGGGTATCTGATTGCGTATTATATTGAATCCCATGTTGAATAAGAGATGGTATTTATTACAACCATATGAACGAACAGTGCAATGCCTATATCTGAAGTTCTTGATGCGCCATATTCTAAATGTGAATTCCAATCTGTTGTTTTCAATGCTTAAGAATAAGATCATTTATTTTAAAACGTTATAATTTGCATTATTCTTATAAGAAAACAAATATTTGTCTCTATTTACTTCCGATTGCAATAGAATGAAACTGGAGGAGGTGATGGCATTATGTAAAACTTATCATTAAGCAGATGCTACCATTTAAGTGATGCAAATAAAAATAATCAAACTTAAAATAAGAAAATATCATCGAAAACAACGATATCTTCACGTAGTCGCGAAATACAAAATTACATACACCCTCATCGCAGAAAGGACAACAGTCCGACTGATTTTGAACGTAGATTCCGTAGAGACACGCGCGTGACAGACAGACAGCAGGTGGAGAATGCTAAGCAAAGGAGGTGTGGCCGAGGTGTGGTTCATTTCCCAGAGAACGTTTTTAATGAAAAGCCCCGAGCGGAATTACACTTCCCGTCTCTTTAAGTTCACTTCTCGTGTCGCTTCGCGCAGGCTTCCTTCATCACAGGTGAAATGAGGCAGTATCTGGGAAGGAGGCGACGAAAGTCGAGCCACAATAAATGCAGGAATTTGTAATTATAAGTGTTCCTTTTAACATGACATTTACAAAGATGAATCCCGGGAAAAGAAACAGAATAGGTTATACATATTCAAGATGTGAGTAACCCAGTAAAAAACCGTTCCAAAAGGAATATATTATTACATTTTACACGAAGAAGCCGAAGAAAGTTTGGTTGGCCATAAAATATTAATGGGCTATACAATATCGGCCCTCAAAATAATTCGTGACACTTTTTAAAACTTAAAAACCGAATACGCGTTTTGTTAGGTGTCAGCTGATACAGGTACCTGTTAAGATTACTGACAAGTAGCTGTTTCAGAATACAATTAAGGATATCCAAGTTATTGAAGCACACAAAACCAACAAGAAACGTAAAAAACAAACATTAAAGAATCTGAAAAATTTCCTTAACATCACAGTAGTAGCGTATGCAAATTCTATATATCTCTCCATTCGGTTTTATTGGTTTCCGTACAGGAAAGGGAATGAGGAAAGATGAAGATATGAGACCCACGAAGCGATATCTTCCCCGTAAGATAAGATAAATTTATTTGAACTGCAAATGAACGTAACCCGGCGACAGCTAATTACATAAGTAAGATAATATAGCTAAAATGCAAATTATATAATAATAATAACATTAATAATAATGGTACAATAATAATCATAGAAACACTAAAAACGGCTGATAAA
>BOPP01000225.1:571723-582196 GCA_017312745.1 Gryllus bimaculatus | reverse complement strand
ACTTCTTCACTTCACTTCTTCACTTCACTTCTTCACTTCACTTCTTCACTTCACTTCTTCACTTCACTATGGCTCTTTAATCACTTCCTTCAATATTTCGCTGTTCTACACTGCACGACACCTCACTTCACAATGTGCCTTCTCTCTCATCAGTTGGTCGATTTAATATATGCAGCCTCGCATTCTCAGCGGACGTTGACTTAAGAGTCCTTTTCTATACGCACTGATCCAATACTCTATGTAACAGAAATACAAGAAAAAGTCGGAACCCGGGGAGAATAATTGAGATGTCTTGCCTCTTGGGAAACAGCTCCCAGAACGGGGTTGCTGCGGGCGGGGGCGGCGCGGGCGGGCAGCGGGCCGTGTTGGCCGTCGCCGCCCGATGGAAGGGGCCACGTGATCGGAATAAGGCGCGGCCTACACGACGGCTGCCGACCTACTCGCACGCACGCCCAGATGCACCCCCCCCGGCACTTGCGGCAAAATGTCCTTTAACTGCCTGTAACTGTCGTGGGTTTTCTCCTTGAGGCCGAACCGCTGTTTTTTGTTCTTTGGTTGTGAAGTACAGGGGAGAGCGCGCTGCCTCCTCCGAGTCTTTGCTTTGGTGGGCAGGGCTCGTTGATAATATTTTTTGTCGTCTTTTTTACTTCCTTGCTTTGCAGTGTAAATAGTGAAGAGAAAGTATTGTAATCGTGCGGTGGAAATCAGCGAGTTTTCGACAGAAACACTCGTATTGTCGGGCCGTAGTAACGAACAAGTGGATAATTTTTTAAAAAATGTTTAGACGCTTCAAAAACAAGGTTATTAGCGACTTGAGATTCGGTGTTCATGACACACAGTCAATTCAATGTTTACACAATGATCACAGAAAAATAATACAAGGCACGGTAATCATTGATGGGTTTATGGTTCATTCCTACTGCATTTCTTGGGCGTTCATTTAGTGCATTACAAATTATAGTTTATTTAAGTTATAACTCATTATACACTTTTAATATTTTACATAGTTTTAATATTTTCCCTCCTGAAAAACAGAAGAGTATAAAATCATTTCAAGGTTGTCATTCTGGAGGGTAGATTGATGTTCATGGATATATGTGGTACTAGACTGAAACTGATATGGACAATTGATATGAATAGTTGATAATCTTTCGTTACATGAGGATAAATGTTGTTTTAATGTTTTAAATTACTTCCTATAACCGTTGTGTAGTAAGTACCCACGTTTTGTGAATCTTGAATAAAATTGCAAAAAAAGAAAATAATTGTAAAAATGCAGAATTAATGATAAAGAGTTTTTTAAACAAAACATGTTCTATTTTTAAAAAAAGATCACGTACATTTTTTTGAAGAAACGAATATTCGACTTGCATTGAATATAATTTATTATTATTATTATTATTATTATTTAAATATCAGAAAAAGGACGCTTAAAAATTGCGATGTTCTTGTTTTTGTTAAACCTTCTGAATTTTTTAAAATTTCAAAAATTAGAAATAAAGCTAGAAAGTATGTGATGCTTTAGCACAACTACTTTTTCCTTTCACCGTTTCAAATCTCAGCTCATCAAATATCGAATGCTGTAACACGTTACATCATTCGGGTAGAGTCAACGCATGTTTATCTTAACCAGCCGGTGTGAGAGAAGGGATTCAGTGGGTCTGTCCCAACTCTTTGTGACGTCTTTCTTTCTCCCTTTCCGTTTCATCGCCATACGCTGTGGCGGTCTCGTGACAGGGTTCCCGCGTTACGTTGCCGCGCTCCACTTTACTTGCGTTGCCGTGATCTGCGGCTCGCTCGCCCCAGCGCGGCTTGCGCGCCGCGGCGTTGCCCTAGTAAGGAAGAGGCCGGCGGGCGGGTCTGCGTACAATCTCCGGCGGGGCTCGCCGGGCTTCGATCGGCTGCCTGCCGCCGCCGCCGCCGGCAGCCAATAAAACGTCTCGCGCGCGCGCGCGCCAACGCGGCAGCGCAGCACTTTGCAATGCAAATAACGCGGCCGGCCGCACTTCTCATACGTATTCATAACAACGTGTCACGTATTTCTTTCAGATTGCATACATTAAAAACACTAGACAAATATAATTCCTCTTCTCGACTTGTTTAACGTCTTCAAAAATAAATAGCCCGAATATATTACGTACCAGCTCCCTTTCAATTTCCGAGTCCAACCCCCCTGGTTCGCGTCTCACCACCCCGTGGTAATAAAGCCATAAATACCGCGCGCGGCTTGGAGATGGGGCTGTCGGCCGGCGTGGCCGGCGCCGACGCATGTGTGCGTGTGTGAGTGTGTGTGCGCGCGCCCTCCAGTGCTTGCGTGCGTGTGTGTGCGTGTGTGTGTGTCTGTCTGTGTGTGTCGGCGCGCGGGCCTCGCACACTCCGGCGTTTACATGCAATATTTCATGGCGTTATTACTCCATAAACGGAGGACACCGGCAGATTTCTGCCCCTCGTCGAGCGCCTAGACGGCTTTGCGCTCTGCCTCTAACGCGTCCATCGGCCCTCGCGCCCGCCCGCCCGCCGGCCGCTAGCGAGCGTTCGCGGCTTCTGGCGCGGCTTCGGAGCTTCTGTGCAACCTGCGACGCGTAAGGTGGACGCGTATATCTTGCGAGGAGGCACTTGACGGCGCAGGCGTGAGAAACTGGTCGGTTTATCTGCCCCTGACTTATATGAACGTCATTAACAAGATTTTAAAACGTACGCGGCGGGGTAGGTTATCAGTGACCCTCAAGTGTCAGTTGGGTTATTTATTATTATTGCAAATATCCATTCTTTCATTATGCAGGTCGCAAAACGCTAGATCACATGCCAAAGATGAAATAATTTCGTACATTATTTTACTGAAACATTGGGAATGTACTTTTAATATGAATTACATCATTTCTCTGCAGGAATTCAATAAAATTTCAATCAAGGCAACTCAGATTGCTCACCATATTTTTTTTACTTAATAGGTTTCGATTCCATGTTAGAAACGGATAAAGGAATTCTCAGTGGTTCAATTTTTTTTAGTTATAGTCATAATTCTGAAGATAAAGGATTTTCTCCTGCGTGATTGCATAAGAATGAAACAGCAAAATTTAATTGTTAATGTAACTATTATTATTATTATTATTATTATTATTATTGTTATTATTATTATATGTACTAGTGTGGTATTTTATGAACAGAAATGTATTACATGGAAACGCAGGATCTCTAAATACTACATATCCCTAAATGCTACACATTTCTGAGTCCAGAATCTACCACAGGATCTCAAAACACATCACATCTCTAAATACTACACATCTCTGAAAGGAAAGAAGAAGAAAAAAACACGTAAAAATGCATAATTTGTAATTCAGGAAGGATTCGTTCCTACAATTTTCTTTCAAAAAACTTGGCACAAATGTTTCTGAATTCTGCTGGAATCAAAAAACAAACGCTGGTCTGTCGACATACGTGGTAGTGTAGCGTATGTATGTGTGAATGTGTGTAAGGGGGCGAGGATACGACAAGGAAGAGGAAGGAAAAACCGCTCGTGGACCGTTGCCCGTTTGTTAGGGTACTGCTCTTGCATTGGCCTGGTATTGATCGGAGAAACCACGTAAAACTAAGGACCAGATCATCCGACCACCAGAATTCTTCTCCAGTCATTGACCGACTTCGACCTAGTAGCCAGTGCTGCAAACCCTGCCTCCGCCTGGAGCGGAGCGCGAGGACCTGTCGGTCGGAGGCGCTGCGGGGGCACCTGCGGCTGCCCTGAGCCACCTCAGCCGGTCCGAAACTCGCCGCGTAAAGGCGAGCGCCGCTGCCGGGGCCGTCAGGCCAAACGCCTTGGCCCCCGGGCGCGAGGACACGATCTTTATCGCGAGATTTCACATCGCATGCGTCAGGCGGGTGGCGGTGCCTAAATGAGGAACCACGAGGTGCGAAGAGGAGGAATGGTGACAAGGAGACAATGCTCCACACAGGTGTAAATGACGGCGCTCTAAGGTGTTCGCCAAGGGCTCTGCAACGGGCCTTCGCTGCCATGTCGCAGATGGGGGGAAGACAACTTGTCTAACGAGACTGGAAACACACGTAGATTACGCACGTATACGGAACGGCTGACACTTTTCTTGGCTCATTTAAATCTATTATTTAGGAAGAATTTGCCAATAAAAACAAATCTGGAAAAATTAATTAAAACGTATTGCACATTTGATGGTGATTAACCAATTCTTGCGCATTTTAAGGAAAAATACTTTTTAAGTGATTTTAATGCGCGTTTTAAAGAAAATTCTTTTTAAGTGCTTCGTGATCATAATTCAAAATAATAATAATAATAATAATAATAATAATAATAATAATAATAATAATAAAATTATTTTTATTAATATAATATTGCCATACATATTCAATCCTTTTTTGATGGTAACCTCCTCGCCGTCTTCACTGTTATAAAAGACGAAAGCATGGAATGCCTCAGAAGTCACACAGATACTGAACACATCGATGCCTCGTATGTGATTCAATCCCCGTAGGCTTAGTGCCTGCGAGTATGGGTACTCTGAGCCCCAGCGCAACGAAGCCGGCTGACTCAATCCCGTTTTTAGCAACGGTTAGGGAAAAATTACTATTTATTATAGTTCAATAAAAATATATAAATTAAATGGGCCTTCTGATGCATACATGACTAGTAAAATATGACAATGTTTTTTTAACTTTTAAATCATTCCATCTGTCACTCATCAATTAACACTTTTTTTATAAATTGAATAACATCACAGAGAAAGTTATGTTTGTGGCATGTATCATTTCAACTTTCTCGACTATCATTTCTATACCTTTCCTCACTTACTCTGTGTGCTGAGTGTGAGTTCCTTGCGATCTGCCTCACAATTGGGAACTTGCTTCCATGTACCCGTCACCACGGTTCTAAACGCCTCGAGATCGGCTTGTTAATTTTTTTTGAAAAAACAACAACGTAGAAATAGTTTAGGCGCTAGTGTTTCCAGACTGACGGTCAGTGAGGCGGCCAGTCCGACGGACGTTTTGAAAAAAACAACATTTTTTCGGTATCACGAGACCCAGAAACGTGTATTTCTGTTAAAATCTTATAATAGATTTTTCGCAGTACTATTTATTTATCTCTATTCTATTTTCAATCCTATGTATATTATTCCGTTTGAGAGAAAGTCAAAACAAAGAAGTTAAAACAAAGGTTTAAAGTAATTAAAAGGTAATTGTCAATACAAATATCAGACCTGTTTGTTAAGACGGATTAGGACAGTTAAAAAGTCGGATATGTTTGTTATATTATTAAGGAAGTAAATGACGATCTACACGTGAACAAATGAATGATTAAATACAAAGAAACAGTCTGAATAACCGAGATCGCTACGGTTGAAGGGTCGTAGCTACCTCGGCTCAAGAGGTCGCTGATTCGAATCCCGCCTCGGGCATGTATGTGTTTGTGTGTGTGTGTGTATGTGTGTATGTGTGTGTATGTATGTGTATGTATGTGTGTGTGCGCGTGTGTATGTGTGTGCGCGCGTGTGTGCGCCCGCGTGTGTGCGCGTGTGTGCGCGCGCGTGTGTGTGCGCGCGCGCACGTGTGTGTGTGGCCGAATTGTCCCTCCGTGTTGTTCCTACAGTTAAACAAATACAGTGAACGCTGTATGACCAAATTGTTAACAAGCGGTCTAAAACAAAACAAAGAGAAGAGCTTCTGTCGCAGCCCTGGGCTTCGAATCGATCCCCGAGTCAGGGACTGTCGCCCCCGGCGTCTGGGCGACGGGAGGAAAGGGAAAGTGTGACTGGCGGACGAGCGGGCGCCCGCGAAATCGCATAAAAACTTGCTCCGCGCGATTATCGCCGTCCGGATGCAGAGGCTGGTTGGGGCGGTTAGGAGTTTGAAGCGGTGACAGCTTTTGTGATGGAATTTGCGGTCTGAGCGTTTGTTTGTTGGTTATTTTGTTTTTCATATCGGCAATCTTCCGACTCGTCCGGAATGTACGAAGACGTGCGTGGGAATCATTTAGGAGATTAATGTCTTGTTTTTGCGTTACAATACTTTAAGAATTATTGGGTACAGAGTTTCGAAATGTGACATACTCAAAAGACTAAACGCGCTATGCCTTTAGCGTTCATTATTCTGTGATATTCAAATATGCTTTACCGGTAACGCAAATATCAACGACACGAGAAAGATATCAACAAAATTACATTTGTGTACAATTAAATAAAATAGAATACTGTACAGTACACAATACAGTAAAATGTCATATAAGGTATCTTACTCACTGTATTTTGAAGTATCCCTATAAATAATTTGGAAAAGTTTGAAACCATTGAAATTCTTTTTTTAATACTTTTTAATAGTGCCTATATTCCACTCAAAATTACTCAAACTGCTACTAAAACTTCCAAAAAAATGTATACAATATTAATTAATGAACTAAATGTAGAGATCAAATTTTACTTTTCAAAAAATCGTGCTGTTTGGGAAAGGGGTGCCGAAAACCGATTATAACCCAGCTCCGTGAAAAGTAACTAGTACGAGAGAGTATGTGCCATTCTCTAGTCCCACTTGCTTGGCCCTTGTTTGTATATATATCATATTAATATATATATTTTATGCGGTTGCAGAGGGCCAATGGCCAAGGTGGAATAAATTTTAAAAAGAGATAAAAACGAACGCGTCTCCCGCACCGCCCACTTTTCTGTCAGATGTCTCTGTCTTCTCGTCGCGGCAGCGGCGAACCAACGTCGATAGCGTGTGCCAGAGGAGACGCTGAGGCAGCGCGTTGGGAAGGGCCTGACTGATCTCTTTGGATTGGACCCGCGGCAGGTGACTCTCAACTCCGGGTGAAGACTCTTCTCAATCCCCGTGAGCGTGGTGTCTCAACACCCTTAGCGAAGGGAGGGGCACCAAACAGCCCCGTGAGCTAATCGTGCCGACCTAGAGGAGCTTCAGTTGGCGAGCAAAAGAGGAACAATAAGATCCAATGCAATATATTGATAGGACTTAGTTTTTGCGAGTACAGATCACATGGTAATTTGGCACATATCTTAAATCTGATTTTTGGATATTCCCCTGATGTAACGAATACACCTTAAGACAATTGATAATATTCCGGTTCCGAGGTTTATATTGCGTTAAATTGATCAGATATTCCTTTTTACTTTCCTTCTATTATGCGCATGGGAACAGGTGCTGTTATTCTGAAGTAGAGAAAAATACATCTTATTTATTTGAGTCATACATTGCTACCGTTCAGAAAATATTCTGTTCTGAACATTTTCAGAGCATACATTTTAAGAGTTTGAAGGTTGCATATTCATTATTTTCATATTATTTCTAATACCTAGACACTATATTTTACCAAATGAACATCGGCCTATTTCATTAAACTCAATGAAAAACACGCACGAAACACCTTTTAATGAACTTTAATATGTTCTAAGTTCTCTTCCGGGCTGAAGGGCCGTGGTCTATTGGAAGACATATTTCCAGACGTTTCGTCTGCAGTTGTGGCAGACATCTTCAGTGGCGGTGCGGTCTTGGGCGAAGAACTCTCCTCGGTGGTTCACCGCTGACTGACCCACCGAGGAGAGTGAACCACCGAGGAGAGTTCTTCGCCCAAGACCGCACCGCCACTGAAGATGTCTGCCACAGCTGCAGACGAAACGTCTGGAAATATGGCTTCCAATAGACCACGGCCCTTCAGCCCGGAAGAGAACTTAGAATATAACGCCGGCCGTGAAAGCCTACAGTGTTTTATGAACTTTAATATGATTCTATCATTATTCTCTATTTTCCAATCATTATTTCTTAGAATCTAGAAGTGACTTGCGAACACGTATAATACCGCCCGGGGCCTGCACTAGTGCCACAGCCGAAAACATCATGTGCTGAGATAAATGATCTAGACGTTTCACCTTGTATTGAAATGCTCCATTCTTGCATTCACACTTCTGCCATTTGTTTGTGGAATTCTGTGCTGCAAGATGATATATGCTGCTGTTGCTGCTGGAAGGTAGACCAATCTGCAATTCTGGAGAGTGCCTTAAGCGCATTTGTATTTTTTGTCAATATTACAGCTCACGAGCGATATAAATACATCATAATTTTAATTATTTTATTTTAAAATATACATAAAAAAATAAATGTAGAGAAAACTTAGAAGTAGTTTTGAACAACCCATTTTGAAATGGGCAACTGAAGTAATTTTCTTATTCCCGTTCCCGTCTGGCTGATAATAGATAATGAAATAAATACTTCTACCATTAACAGTCAACAATATGGCAATCCCCCACTTTAATACTCGCACTGCTTCGTTCTGACGTTTCAAGGAAGGTCGCCTTACCACCCCTTTCGCACCTTTTTCGTCTGAAAATGTTCGTTCCTAACAACTCATTTCGCAATAAATAAATAAAAATTTTTAAAAAAATACTCCCGTGCCCGAGAGCGGCCGCTAGGGCCTGTGCGTGGAACCCACGTGCGCTGTCGCTACCTCCTTCGCCGCCGCCGCCGCCGCCAAGGGACATTTCGCCGGCGCCGATCAGATAAGCAGCACAAACCGTTCCCGCCCGAGGACGAATTGCTCCGAACGTCCGAGGCGAGCGGACAGAATAATGAGACTGTAAAACGTATTAATTGCGCTTAAACGTGCCATTACGAGAATGGATTATTCGTGTCGGCGTGGAAGAGGCATGCTCCGCCGAGGCGAGGCGGTTGAGGGTTATGACCGGCGCGGCGCGGGGCGGCACGGCCTTTGCGGCGGCCGCGGCCGGCGCCGACGCTTGTTATTACACCTGCGTGCGCCTATGGTATATGTGACAGCGACGGAAGACGAGCTACAGGAACACGCCGCGTTGAATGCGGGTTCTCTTTGTTGATCTCTAGACGATCGCATCCTTTAGTTGTGATTGATAATACGAAGCCTAAACGGGCCAGCAGTGCGAGGATCAATAGGGTGATGAGTCTTGGACCGCACCCCAAGACTGTTGGAGCGGACGCCTTTCTTTTACTACAGCAGATTTAAGTGGATGTATAGGATTTTAGCTCAATAAATTTAATTATTGATTTAGTTATAAGATTTTAATTGAATAATTGAACGAAACACTTGTTTTAACGACGTGGATGGCCGAGGTGGCTAAGAGCGTGTACCGGCTCAGCGCTTCGGTCTGAACAGTCGAGAGTTCGAGACCCACCTTGGGCATGGTGGTTTGTCCCTTGTGTCTCATGCATGTGTTGTCGCGGAGGGTCTCGCGTTCTTCTAAACCAGATCAGAGGAGCCTGCTAGTGTGTTGGTGTCTGCTAGTCTATGATCGAATGTGCGTCCCATCGGGTCGTAAAGGGTAACCGGCTGTCGGCAGGACAAAAACCCTAGAAAAAGAATATTAAAAAAACTACACTTGTTTTAAATTTGCGTGGTGTACGGAAATGATGTTTCTAACACTGATTTATTATTATTATTATTATTATTATTATTATTATTATTATTATTATTATTATTATTATTATTTATTTATTTGCGAATCGACCATTCTGACCATGCTACACGTTCTTTTCCAAGACCCAGCCATATTCTAGCTCGGGGAGAGGTTAACGTGTGTCATTATGCGGGTCAGTTTTTCGGGAGTATCCTTTGGTAAGACAAGGCTGTTAAGCCTTGATTTATGAATTATGAGATGATATGATGATGAGAGGTGATCGTGGCCTTTCTGAACCATCCTAGCATCCACCTGTATGTTTGAGGGAGACCACGAAAATCCCAGTTAGAATGGTCGGTCCGAGAGGAGGATCGAACCCAGGCCTCCCGACTGCGAAGTGAGCGCGCTACGGTACATTAATTTATTATTAGTGTGTGTGTGTAGATATGTGCTATTTGGTGGGCTTAGTTTTGTATGTGCCGTAGGTCAGTGACGTGCGGTGTGTTGTTTTTTGTTTTTTTCCAAGGGCGGTAACTTAAATAAACTAACTTAAAACTAATTACATTTTCTCTTTGGGAATTGTTTGTTTTGTTTAATCATATTGATGTTTAGATTAGTTCTTTGTATTGTTCTTGTTTCTTCTTTTCTTTTGTTCATTTTCACAGCATTCATTCTTAGGCTATATTTACAATCTCATTCATTCATACCACATCAATATTTGCACTATATGCACTATTTACACCATTTACACCATTTACACCATTTACACCATTTACACCATTTACACCATTTACACCATTTACACTATTTACACTGCCTTTTAATCGCCATGGGGCCGACTTTACTGAGACGTGCGGCGTGTTGCAGGCTGTTCGGGCTGAAGCGGTGCGGGCGCTGCCGCGCGGCCATCCTGGCGTCGGAGCTGGTGATGCGCGCGCGCGAGCTCGTCTTCCACGTGCACTGCTTCTGCTGCGCCGTGTGCGGGCTGGCGCTCACCAAGGGCGACCACTTCGGGCTGCGCGACGGCGCCGTGCTGTGCCGGCTGCACTTCGAGCTGGCGGCCAGCGCCGGG
>BOPP01000225.1:535453-569221 GCA_017312745.1 Gryllus bimaculatus | reverse complement strand
CGGAGCGGAGCAGCGAGGTCCGAGACGCCAGCACTCTTTCCTATCCGCGCCTGTCGCTGTCAGACGTCGTGTTAGCGCTGTCTTGTTACAGTCCTTCCTCCATCTCTCCGTCAGCGAAGCCGCATTCTGTACGAATGTTGGTCCAATCCTGAGCTCTGCTTAACTTACAATCCAGTCGTCTGAAAAGAGTTGCTGTGTATAAAATACACATCCTCTATCCGACCCATGACCGTAGTCTGATAAGGGTAAAGTGGCCCATGAAAGACATTTTTAACGTTTTATCAACTTTACCCGGAACACGACCAGTAAAATTGACGTTAAAACTATGACAGAAGGGTAAAACATAGCCCCACTTGCAAATTTTTATTGAATAATTTTGTATCATTTTACGAAAATGTGTATGTGATTTTCTGGAAGAGCGCAATTTGATGCTCATTTTTACACAAAACTTTTGAGAAACTTCACTGAAAAGCATTAGATGTAATGGTGTTCAGAAATATAATGTTGTATAAGAAATTCTCGTAATGTAAAGGTTCACGATGTGAGAGACAGAAAACAAATACACAAAATATTACAAAAAACTACCCAAAGTTATTTATAAAACACAGATCACACCATTGTTACGTCATGATTTTCAGTGCACTTTTCTCAATCCATATAAACATTTTTTAATGACATTTTTGAAAAAATGGCCTTTGACCGTTTACTAAAAATGCATAATTTTCAGCTCATTTTCACAGAAAACTTTTGAGTTTTCGAGAATCATAATCAAAGGACTTTGAAGTTATTGTATTCTCAGATGTAATAAAGGATAAAACGCCCTAATTGTAAATATTAATGACCTCAGAAATATGTTTAAAAAAATACAATTGTTTTATTTTTCGATAATATAAATGAATACATCAAAATTACGTTTATGTCAAGATATTCAGTATATTTAGTCCTATCGGTACAAAATGTTTAAAGACAAAAAATTTGGAGCCGTTTTTGAAAAATCCTTTTTTTAAATATTTTTAATATCGACCATATTTCACCCAAACTTCCGCGAAAACAACTAAAACTTTCTCAACGATGAGCATCACATTAATTAAAGAAGTAATTGTAAAGAATAAATTTTTCAAGATTTCAAAATTTCAGAATTATGTAATTTTGTGTCTCAGTGAAAACCATGCCTAAGCCATCTTTAGTGGTGTATATCACTCGAATCTTACATCTTCATCTGGCATTTTACGTCAACGAGCCTTTCGGTAATCAGCTGGCGCCTCCTTTACTATTTGCCTACTACTATTAACTTTTTACACCCTGCTATTGCCTTATTACACCCTGGAGACCCTTGATGTTAGCCGCCACTCCCTCACTGCGCAGTGCCTGGAAAGCGCATTGCGGCCCAGCACTTACTCCCGCCGCTTGTAGATCGTAAATGGGGCGCATGAACCCTTCTGCAGGTACAGGAAGAAAGGTTTAGGTGGCGTTCATGTTGTGGCCCTTACGCCCATTACAGCGCTTTCTCTTCCTAGCACACAGGTAGTCACATTCATTCAACGTTCAGGCCGGGAGAAGACTGAGAAGGAATGAGATACTGACAGTGATCATTGAAATACGCCCCACCGAGTCACGACACTAAAGCAAAATTCCATGTGCAGGCGGGATTCGAACCCGACACCGCAGTTGGCGGGTATCGCCGTTTCCTCTATGCTGCGGAGCCCAGCTGATCTCTTTTTACGTAATATTTAAAGAAAATATTTTGCGGCTGTTCCCATGGGTTATATCGCATATAGTAGTTTCAGGAAATATTAAAATGCTCCAGAATTGTGTGCTTCACGAAAGGTACTCTGTTAGTAGGGAAACTTGATGTAATTCTTGACTAATGAGCAGTTAGGAGACAACCTGGTGGGTTATGGTCTTGCAAACTCATCCAGCGAAAATTGTGCGTTTTAATGAGTATTTTAGCTAATATACTTTTTATAATGTAACTTAAAATTATATTTTGGTTCTAACAATATCAACAGTTTATCACTTTAAAAATACTGAATATTAAAGTGAAATATAATGATGGATAATTTGTGAAGTATCAAGTAATTTATTATAATTATAAAACACTTAGATAGTTATTTAACTACACATAAGATATTAGAAGTATTAAAGTTGTTTTCCCTCCTAGTAAAAAGATTAGTTTTAATGCGACTGTGTCTTAGTTTGATTATGAACTGAATAACACTTTCTATATTCTGTTTCTTCCATTATAATTCATTAAAGGGCTAAAAAATGCTATTATTTTGCCTAGTTCACATAATTTTAGGCCCCCTGCGTTTCCTGTTTAATGAAATGAAAGAAGATTTCAGTGGAGAAGTTGCAGATCAAACAGATAAAATTTCTCGTACACTTGTAGCCAAATAGTTGCATCTGACAGCTGTTTTAAAAACAGTTTTTTTTTTTGGTCGCCAAGAACTGGACCCGTTCCAATTGGCTCAGGATCTCCAGCTGGTCAACTGATTAGCTACATTTCTTAAGGGATCAAAGTGGATATTGGAGGATGGTAAACATGCAGCAAAACAAAAAACATACACCTTCATAAAACTACGTATCACGAGATGCTTCCCCCAGGGAAGTTAAAATATGACTTGTTTAATGAGAAGTTTCACTACCATAAAGAACGAAGAGGCTGAATCATAACCTTTCACAGCATGATTATTAAATCTGCACATTCTGTGCGGTGTACACAAAGATTGATGGTGCTGGAAAGCTTATTTTTAGAATCATTTTTATTTATTAATTGTTTTGAATAGCATTTAATTTTTTGTAACAATTTTTTACAGCAATTTATAGCAATTGTTAAAGCAATTTCACTGTAATATTATATTACGTGTTAATTGCAAAATTATAATACGTATTAGTTACATATATATTTAAAGAAGTTAAAGTTTCCGTTTAGAAAGTCGTTTCAGCTTTCTATTCCTATTTCATGTTTTTTAATGGGAAAAGTGTGTCCTAGTGATATATTATTACCAGAGAGAGGTTTTCAATTCGCTATTAAATTCTAAAATTTGAATGAAAACTTACACTATCAAATAGCCAAACATAATCCAGGGTAAAAATTCACGATACATGCACAATCAAATTTTAGTTTAGTATATATTTTTTTGTTTTATTTCTTTTTGTAACAGTATACCGTCATCAGTTTTTCTAAATTTTACTCCGTCAAATTCATTCTTTTGTCAAAAGTAACTGTTTTGGAATGCAGAAAATTCTTTCTACGTCAGAAGAGATTACTGGAGCATACATCGAAGAGGAAAATTAAGCGAATATGAGATCAAATTCTGCACTTTTTGGTTTTTTACCACAAATGAAGTTTTGAAGCAGCCACTGCAAAAACAGTTACTTTTAGAGAATTCGCGTACTAAATGATTTTTAGCACGTGCTGCAAGTGAGACGTTGCACAAATTTCAGATAAAACAGTGAATGAAACAAAAAAAAACTTTCCTTTGAACAACTACAACGGATCTTAAAGTAACATGGTACCCAATTTCAATACTTTAATCACAATAAAAGAAAAAGCAGTAAGGCTCTAAAACATAATGTATGACACAGGAGATAAGTGATTTTATTTTGCTCATAGGATTGCGACGTTTCTCATATCACCCTCGTGTAGCAACATTCCTAAAGGGCAAAATGGAATGTCGATTTGTATTTATCAAATTGTATAATTTCTCCTCAGCAGTCCCCCTAACATCTCCACACAATAATTTCAAATGTATTTTAATGTCTTCAACAATGCTTATTGACCGAATAGTAAAACTGCTGTTTCTAACTAAGGAATTACTAAAGACAATTTCACAAAATTTGATTTTATAGTATATTTTATGGGCATGGCTTTTTACACTTATTTTATTTTCATTGTTTCTGCACACAAGTGGTCAGAGTGTGCTCTCTTCATTTTTTTGCCTGTCACAGAATCTAAGATTTATATGCTATGTATACAAAATATGAGTCAATTTTAATATTCAAAAATTATGGATAAAATTATAAAAAAGTACGTAATATGTTAAATGCCTATATATGCAATAAAAGTTGAAAAAATTACAAACATGCATTAAGCATGAATTTCTCAAAAAATCTAGCAAAACATGCAAACACGCACGATAAAAGTATACATTTTAAAAATGATTGTGCCATGAAAGATGCACACATGAAACTTGAATGCTCTACGAAGTTTAAATAAAAACAAGCTTTTGCATGGAAATCCTGTCACTAATTTTCATGTTCTTTTAAACCGATTTTGTAGAAAAATGCTAAACATTAATAACTTAAAATTAATGGAATGAACGCATATCTGCCCTAATCTGTTATTTGCTTCTTTCGTGATGAGAGTTGCAATCGATCTATCGATAGCAGACGTCTGACGCGTGGAAGCGTGTGACTGCAAGATTTTAGTTAGCGAAGCAAAGATAACGCCTTTATTAAGTGCGATGATGAAAGAGTAGTTTGGTACGTTTCTTCTAAGTAATTTACCGTCAAATTTTGACGGTTATCCCCTAGTTAATATGATTTGTGTTTTTGTGATAAAAAGTCGAAATGGTATTTAAAGTATAAAATACGTTTCAATGAGTAATAATACCAGAATTAGGAAGAAAAGACCTTTGCATGACTTGTAATTTTAGTACGTCACTGCTTATCTCCTCTAAAAGAAAAAAACTTTTGTTTAGTTTCTTTTGAACCTACTCATACATCCGTGTAAAGACTCCTTTTTTGGAATTCAAATACCTATACCAAACGCTATTTTTGAATGAATGTGCATTTTCAAATAAATAAATGTAATTTATTCACCCATGATAAAAGTATTAATCTTTGGAATATTATTTTAATAAAATATTTTGTACACTGAAAAGTTTGTAGATTAATTTTAATGAACGGTCTGGATGCGTAGTAAGGAATAGTAAGGAATTCGTTCACAATTCAAAATATTTCTGTGGTAGTGACTAATGAAATAGGAGAATATAAGAGTTATTATTGTATATAAAAAAAACTTCGTGGTTGTGTTTTGCGCTTCAAATTTGGATCATCTTAAACTACTGAAGTGCCTTTCAGTGCAAGTTATATAAATTTCTATTGAAATTCGTTGTATGACGATAATCGAATGGTTTGTAAAAAGTTCAAGCATCTAGAGATGGGCGTCGTAATAGTTGGGGGGGGGGGTACCCACGGCAGCGGAGCACCGAAGAACAGACAGAGCCGCGCGTAAGGTGTGTTGTGTGTGTGTGTGTGTATTCGCCTCTCTATATAATTTTCCATTAGAATATATATGAAATCTTTTAATTTCACAATAAGATCTTAATATCCCCACAGTTCATCACACAAACTTATGCTGGCACAAGAGGCGTTTTTTAGTGATGAGAAAATCGGTGGACAGAATGTGGTACTCAAAAGGAGAGAAAATAGGCAAAACCCCTGGGGTATGGACACGGAGATACTGTTCCGACTTTATCCCGTTGCCCGGCAGTTTTTTGCAGGAAGACAGAATATTGTTAAAGACTACCAGTTTGAGAAATTTTCAGGATAATTTTGTGGAGACGCACAAAAGAGCCATATAAAACGCTTGGAAGCGTTCGGAAAGGATTTTCCATTTTTTACAAAATATATTTGTATTTGCAATCTGTTACATCCGAACAATAACCAAATATTTTGACGTTTTACAATGGATGAGAGTCCCTTTCATCGCATCAAATATTTTAGGATATTTGTGAACAGCTTTTTCTTACATTTCTGCTATAACATACCATGCTTACTGAATACTGGTAGTTAAAAGTTCATCTGCTTCTTCTACATTGAATTCACCTTTTAGAGAAACGTTAGCAGTAATAATTATTATCAACTATTGGAAATTCGCTCCAAATCGTTTATTAGAAATGCTAGGTTTCAAATTCGTTTCTATTATATGAGAGCTAATACTTAATGCGACTAGGGAGTTATCGGAGGACAATTCTAGAGAATTTTCAATTCGTAAAAAGCTCTGATTTATTCTCTTCATGATAAAAAAGGAAGTAAATCTTTTTATTTCAAACTTTTTTTTTGTGCTGACTGGGGAGACGTACGTCAGATGAGACAAGAGTGTAAGTATTTTCATTTATAGAACTGATTGAAATCTTGCCCCAGTGAGATTTTTACGGCCGGACGGCCCCTCCTTGGGCGAGCGCGGGGTTGTGGGAATTCGGGTGATGGGCTGTGGGCGGGTGAGAAACCAACGCCCTGCGGTCGCGTGCGGCGCCCAAAAACACTCGAGAACCTCTCGCCGCGCCGGCGCGCGCGACCGCCCCGCCCCTGCCGGCCAGCGGTCGCACTCAATCGCTTTCGATTTCTTCGGTTTCGTCGCAGCGCGGGCTTCTTTTGTTCTCCGCCTTGCGTTGTTCTTTTCCTCTGACCCATTTCGTCATGATTGCATCCTTCTGTGCGCTTTTCAGCTGTCTGCTCGCAGGCCTCATCGCCTCCATTGTCGTTATTCATTACGTCTCAATTCTTTAAGCGCCTGTGGAGACGTCTCTTTGAGTAATTCTTATTCACTGCCGCGGCCCGTTCTGAATTTGTTCGTGCTCTTATTCTTGTGCTTATCTCGCTTCCTACTTACGATGGTTTGTCTGAAGATGGCTCAATCCCATTAACCTGCAATTAATCTCCTTCATGAACACGGCGCAGATGCTCTCTCGTTTGTGATACACTATAGAAAAGCGTTTCAATGAGTGGAATCTTTCTCTTCGATGCGTTGCGGTTACATTTCGAACCTCTTGTTGAAATTTGTGCTGTGTCATGTGTGCTGACCACGGGCATTCTTGTACTGAATAAGCATCAATCAAGAGTGTGGCGTCAATTTAGCAACATTTCTGCAATTTAAAAAAAATGACAATTTCAATTTTGTGTTTATCACATTAGCTGAATACGACCAAATGTTGGTTGATGAACTCAACTAATTCATTAGGGGGTTAATGAGCATGTTCTTGTGATTTAATTACACACATTATTTTTGGATTCAGAAGTTATCTGAAGAGAGATACACCAACAAATTTATAATTGAAGAAAGTTATCTACAATGCAGACTAATATCTCAACAGGAATTCGGTTGAAATTATTTTAAAATAATATTTACCTGCCTCAACGAATACTTAAAATTCCTTCATGGTTGTTGTTATTGAATATTCCAAAAATAATCAAACAAAAAGTTCTTTACATGGGTGATAACCCGTTTTCTCTTCCCATTGTAGCAAGAAAACCGTTGCGAGTATGTTAAGAACATATCGTTTACATATATTTTCTTAGCTTGCGAGCTTAACCGTTCACCGAATTAATATTTTCAGGCACCAAATTCCTGATGATTCTCGTCCACGATTACGCAATGGAACTAAATTCATCGTTTCTTTTCTCCACCCGTTACATCGCCTAAAAAAAATCCCTAGCGATAAGACGTAGGCTGTCAGTCATGTCAGTGTTAACAGGCGGGAAAAGGCAAAAAGTCTGTGAGCCAAGCGACAAGCTGGAGTCAGCGCCGACACTCGGGGGAAGTAGTGAGTCAGTCAGTTGGAATGTACGGATGGCTGTACTGTGAACGCAAATAATTTCTAAGAAAAATTGTGGAGTAGGGGTTTTGCCGGGAAAGTAACAGGTGGAAAATCGTTTTCGGCAGTGAGTGCGACGGACGAACTCAAGGGAACAAAAGTGGTTGGTATCATTGTCGTCGGAGAGAACTCTTAATAGGCAATTTGCAAAATATACATGAAGAAAAAAGAAACTTTTTGATGAATTCTGTTTATTTGCAATTTATTTCTACAGAAATATTAAGCAAGTGGGTTAATAATACTATTTACAGGAGTAGAAATGGTACTCAATGGTAACATTTGAATTTAAAGAATCGGTGAGTTATATCTAGTGGATAATGGCGCTGTACTCTTCTTATTTCTTTACTAGGAAAAGAAACGTGAATGTTAAAGGCATAATGTAAGGAGTAATAACAAGCAAAAATTATATATTTTGATAGAAACAAAATATATCAATAGAATATGAACATAAATGTGTAAGTATAGTACAGAACGTGAAAAGATTTATTTTTGCAGATCTAAGGCGTCAGAACATAATAGAGAAATGAAATTTCACAAAAGAATGAAGGAATAATGCACTGATAATGCAAATATTTTGTAAATTTTCTGTACAACGTGGTTTACAAACATATTTCATTACTTTGATGGCGTAATTCAAAAAGCATACATCTTTATTTGAATGCACAAAGAAGACTGAAGTAAAGAAACTTGGCACGTTGCGTAACTCGTTTCACTATATTTCCTCTCAATTGAAGAGAAAGAGCGTGATGTACGCGCACTTGCGATAAGCGTCGACGCAGATAATTATGAGAGGTAACTTTAAAGGGCTGCCCGCCCGCCGTCCGTCCGCCCGCCCGCCCCGTGCGTCGGGCAGGCGCGGTGCCCTCTTCGCTGCGAAGCGCCTGCATCCTATAAAACACACATCGGTCTGGTGGGGCCGCGTGGCCCCGGGGCGGGCGGGGCGCGGCGGGGGCGGGGGCGGGGGCGGGGCGGGCGACTGCAATTACCCGTCGAGAAGTCGTGGCGGCGCGATCCGCTGTTCCTCGGTAGCACACGACGGGTACTAAAGGCTGAATAACAGCGGCGGGCGCGCGGCGGCGGGCGATAGCAGAGAGGTAATAAGAAGCATCGAGTGTTAATATGGTTCCATCGCTGCTAGCGTCCGACCGACCGTAATAACCTTTTATAGAGGGTGGTGAGGGCGCGCGGATGGCTTTATCGACAGTGGTGACGGCCAATGGGTGCGGGTGCGGGCGGCCGCGTGACGGCGTGGCACGGCCCGGGACCGCCGCCGCGCCGGCCATAAAATCGCTCCGCCCGCCGCCGCGCCGCCCGCCCGCCCGCCCGCCGCCCGTTGATAGGATCGCCGCCCGCACTGTCTTCGGTTCGGCCCTCACGGTCTGTCCGCGCGCCGCCCGCCTCCTTTTGCACTTTTTGCTCCCTGCCCCGCAATTGAAAGTGGAGGCGAGAAGCGAATTTGTCTAGTTGAGAAGCAAGCGCTCAAAACGTGACGTGTCCACTTCATTGTTTTCCAGTACAAATGAAAAATGTAGCTCAAATTTTACACTTTTCAACACCGGCTTTAACTCAACTAATAGAGTACAACTTAATATATTGTAAGACATCTCACATTTTTCAGGAAATATAATTGGAGGTAAAAACAACAGATCTCAATTTTTCTCATATAGATGTGTTACCTTTTGAATGTTTCCTTCTCAGTTCAGTTACATCGAGTTCATTCGCACATTTCAATATGCTATATAATTGTACTATGTTCTACGAAATTATAAATACTGATATTAACGACAAATGTATTAAAGAGATTATAGGACGTGTAATAAAAAGTGTGACGTTGTTCTTGCCATATGCTATGTATAGAATTTCTCTGAGGTCTCTTCCCCCTTCCTTACGTGACCCGTAAAGTCTTTGTACATTAGTTCGAGGGTTGGCGATAAGATGCAGTGTTAGCAGTTTTCTGATTTTTGGATCCATGATTCGAATTTTTGGCTCAGTCTAGTCCGCGGGTCCGAAAGTGTACTTGACTATAGGCACCGCCAAACAACAAATTCCAGATATTTTATTCCTGGGCGGACTGCAGGACAAGTCTCACTCTTCTGTAATACTCCCTACGAATTCTCTTTCATTGCGTCGTTCGAGATGGTCTCACATTCTTAAATGCCCAGATTTGTGAGTTTTACCTGGTTTAAGATCTTGAATCACATTGTGCATATCTAATTGAATACTCACAGACGTTGTTACATTTCCTCTCTTTAAACTGATTTTTGCACACTCGTCAAGACCAAACTTCAAGTAGATGTCACTGCTAAACTAATTCACGACAGACAGAATTTGGAAGAGAATCGCTTCATTCTTAGCAAACACTTTAAGATAATTCATATAAAACAAATGTGATGCTGATCATCACCATTATTATTATTATTATTATTATTATTATTATTTATGATATACTTGTAAGGCATAGACAGAGAATCCTCAGCCTTTTAGAGTCCACAACAGCACAGTTCTTGCGACGCAGAGTTAAGACAAGGAAATAACCAGTCGAGGATGAATATTACATAGATTAGAGGTAGTGAAAATAGTGCTCTGTCACAAACGAACTCGTTTTATCCATCATAAGTTCTACTTATCCGTGTACTTAAGAGATGAGCATTAGTGTTTTCGATTACTCTTGTATTTATTCTGCTTTTACTAATGCGTTTCTGAATGGCATCATGTTTGAAATGATAATGAAAGATTTATTTTCTGATTCGCCACCATCATTTGGATGAGTATATATCAGGGTATCGTTGGTATCTAATTATATGAAAATAAT
Organism: Gryllus bimaculatus; assembly: GCA_017312745.1. Taxonomy (NCBI): domain Eukaryota; kingdom Metazoa; phylum Arthropoda; class Insecta; order Orthoptera; family Gryllidae; genus Gryllus; species Gryllus bimaculatus. The sequence continues at coordinate 558,808 of BOPP01000225.1, read as the reverse complement.
TACGTACTTTGCACCTATTATATTTGCATAGTTTCGTTTACGAATTGTTGGTCTTTATGCCACATTCACTAAAAGTTTTGAGTTGACATTACAGAGAAGAGCAGAAGCGAATATTATTCTCGCTAAATTGTTGCAGTTCACTGAAAATACTGAAAAAGTTCGATTGTGCTCTACCCCTCATTGTGACTTGTATTCTGAATGATGCCAAGATAATTAAATTCAGAAACAAATTCACAGAGAGCAAATCGACAAAAGGATAATGTTTTTTGTCACATTAAGCTTAAACGTCAATAGTACGTTTCGTTAGTATATAATTCTCTGAAGTGAAAAACACAGTACTTCCTTGCAATCTGTAATGCACGAATATGTTAAACTTCCTTTTGCTCTGACGCTGAGTTTTCTGTTAAGGCCGGTCTACAATATACAGTTGTCGGGCAGATTGGGAGTACTGAAAACGTGCAGTCCATACTGCTCGATTTTGCATGAAAACTTTGGAGCATATGAGGAAATTTTCATGCAGAAAGTTTACAGTTTACTCAAGTGTGTCTAGCGTCAAAATTGTTCAATAACATATTTGTTTACCCCACGCGATTGTAATCGGCCATTTCTATTTTGCGGTTATGTGTATCAAGGTGCGTTTGTGTGAAGTGGTATGTGATAAACCATCTCTCTCCCTATTCCCGCCTCTCCAATTTTCTTGTCTGTGCTCCTCATAGTTAATTAATACTTAATAAAGATCACAGCCAGAACGGGAGCACAGAAATCCCGCAGAGGCAGAGGGTGTCTCAGGGCTCGTATCGAAAACGTACAGACTGTGTATGCGCGACTTGTGGCTTTTATACTTCTAGTTTGGGATCTTGAAGTTTCTGTACAGAAACTGAAACGCTTCACGAAAATTGTACCGTGTTTACCAGCCTTTCGAACACCGGGTAGTTGAAGGGGCCTTCGGCCAAATGCGCCTTATCAGGCCTCGTGCAGACCATGTATGCGCGACTTTTGGCTCTTATACATCTAGCTTAAGATTATGAAGTTTCTGTTCAGAAACTTCATAATGGAGACTGTACGAAAACTGCATCGTGGATACCGGCCTTTCGAACACCGGGCAGTTGAAGGGGCCTTCGGCAGAATGCGCCTTATCAGGGCTCGTATGGAAAACGTACAGACCGTGTATGTGCGACTTTTGCCTTTTATCCTTCTAGCTCGAGCTTTTGAAGTTTCCGTACTGAAACTATTTGAGACTGCACGAAAACTGCACCATTTATACCAGGCTTTCGAACACCGGCCCAGTTGAAGGGGCCTTCGGCGGAGGGCGCCTTATCAGGGCTCCGCTGGAGCAAGCGCTGCCCGCGGAGAGGCTCGCAAACAAGGCTCCGGAGATCCATTCGATGACAGGAGGCCGTCGCTGGAGATTGCGGGCGGGCGAGGAAGGTTGGGGGGGGGCAGGCGGGCGGCGTGCCCCCTTAGCGGGAGGGGGCCAACGTGTGGAGGTCGTAACGCGCGCTGGTCTGTGGAGAGGTGACGGCGGTGACCGATCCAGGGCAGAGAGCGCTGGTGTTGCGTCGGGGCTGCGCCGGAGCGTGTGGGAGGGGCTGATAGCGCCCCCTACCGAGTGAGTGCGCCAGCCACGCTATTATGGTTCGATGCCCGCCGATAGCATCTTCGACAGCCGAGGCCCCACGGCGCTTTCCAATGGAACGTTGAACAAATATCCAATTCTCGGCGGCGGATCTCGCAACGTTGTTTGTAATGTGTTATGTAATGTGGAAAACGTAAATGTTTTATCGTCTGCGCAATTGATAGATCTTTTCTTAAAAGGCGGGCGCCTCGTGATGCGGGGGTGAAACCGCTCGCCGTGAATGCAGGTGGTCCGCGTTCGTGACGGAGCCCACGAGCAATTTCCGGCGGCGAAGCGCATTCGCGGCTGCTTTTCTCTTCGTTCTTCTTCTGCACCCGCGCCCTCTTTCCATCATTGCACCATCATCACGCATTCCTTCCTAATCACGCGTCCATCAAATCATCCATCCGTTACTGGAATGGGCAAGCGGCATGCGCGCTCGCCACATAACGAAGACCACCTGTCTCGTCACGGCCCCGCGTGAAATGGGACCTTACGACTGGCTCTGCGGGAGGATGGGAAACGCCCACCCGCTGTGTAGAAGAATCCGCCGAAGAATGAGCCGAAATGACGCACAATGAGTTCGCGAAGCAAGTGAACACCACATGTAATTCAGAGAAGTATCCCTCCGCCGCGAATGCTGTTTAATCCTCTTCATAACGTGATTGTGTTTGTTCATGGCGTTTGTTCATGGTGTTTGTTAGGACATCATGGTTTCTCAAGGTTCACAACCGTGTATTTATATTTTTAAAAAAAATAGATAAAACGCAAAGCACTGAACCAGAGAACTTTCTAGATCACAGCATTCCACTTTACCGCACAGTAGCAAGGCACTTGCGTCAGTACGCATCTCACATTCAAGAATCGGTTTTCAAATAAACATAATTCTTTTCACACAAAAAGTAAATTCAATGTAATATTTATAAAAATGAATTTTTACAGAACAGCACCGCAGCACTGTACTTCCTGATTTCAATTATTTATCGTGGCGAACTACATCTTCATTGGACGAGGTCATCACAAAAGGAAGCGTCAAAGCTATTTACAAGTTACCCAACTGTAAACGAACGAATGAGGGAAGAAGAGTGAAATAGGACGCAACGGCCACAGAACCTTCAGTTATGTTGCCAGCACTAGCTGTCAAAACGGTCATTTCTTTCAAAAATACACATCCACGTCGTTACTGTAAAGACAGGCGTAGGTGGCTCAGGGCATCGGTTGATGTCACTGCACTCCCACTGACCGGGAGGTCCTTGGGTTCCACGCCCGACTGTGGAAGATTTTCGACATTAGCTGTACAGCTAGGTCGAATTCCGCGCCACAGTCTGGAGAATGCTAGAAACCTGCTGCGGATCAATAGTTTTCCGATCAACGACAGTCGATTACCGGAGCAGTTTGGTAACAAAAGGACCATGGACCGCGCTATTTTCTTCCTCTTCTTGGACATATCCTCACCCCTTACTTACACACACATACATACTCGACGCTACCACACACCTCGCGAGACTAGTCTAGAGCTTAGAGTGTGCCCCGGCTGGGGTTGTGCTTTGCTGGTGGCAGATACCTGGTTGGGGAAAACCACGAAGGGTGACTGGTAGGCCGGCCCCGGCCGTTCTTGCGAGGGAAAAACACCACCACCTCACCACATACGAACATGTACTACACTTACGGACGGATGACCAAAACAGTTAACGCACTCGCAATCACTAATCAACCAATGGATATTATGGAACGAAAGTCGCAAGAAAATCTAAAGTAAAATATTCCATGATTAAAATTGACAATTTCTTTATTGTCTGTGATTTTCGTACAATCATCACTAGCGGTTTCTTTCAGTTTGAATATTAATATTTCTTCTCCATGTAGAATTATGAGAGATAAGTCAGTAACAAACATGAAAAAACAATGATAGAACTATTAGTTCCGCAAAATTTGCATTTCAAAATAAACACAATTTGCTAATAAATTTTGTTTATGACGTTATTTGGCCATGAATATCATCAAATTGACAAGAAGTGTGCGTTTCTCAACTATAATTACTTTTATTATTACTGTTCTATCATCAAAGCGATTATTTTTCTTGCAGGTATGTAATTATTTATCAAAATTAAGCTTTCTCAAAATAAGTGGCACATGTGTAAATACCATACTGGAGAAGGACAGTAAAAAGGGCATTTGTTCCGCAACATTTGTTCGAAATCATATTTAATTGCTCGCATCGTTAACATTGCGAAGGCACGCCGTTCATTAAATGAAACTGTTTTTCGATCAGTTACATCGTGGAGCAAATAAACACTCGGTGTGCGTTGCTGCAGCGTTCGTTTCGAGTGAATCGACGGCTCCACGCAGTGAAAGACCGCCTGCGTCGCACACTGAACTTCATTTGTAAAAAAAGGATCGGCAATTGTCTTTAAACGCACTTCTTTGAAAGTTTGCATTGTCGGAAATAGAAACTAGTCATGTTCAACAGCACTCACTTTCACATATTATTTCTAAATTTCTAGTAGAAACTAGTGATGTTAAACAGCCCTCACTTTTGCATATCATTTCTAAATTTTTAGTAGAAACTAGTGATGTTCAACAGCGCTCACTTTCACAATTTATTTCCAAATTTTCAATTTCCTAAAATTCATCTAGTTCAACGAAAATGAGACTCGCGTCGTTCTTTTAAGCTTCACTTCTTCTACCCGTGAAAACAAATTTAAAGAAAAATTTTGAAGCGTTTTTTGAGAAAATTATTTTATTAAAAACTGTACATGACCTTTTTAGAGAGCTGATTTTTGATAACAGATTTTGTCTGAGGCAAAAATCTCTTTCTTAATTTTTGTAGTTTTGAAGGGTGAAGTTTGTGCTATTCTCAAAGAAATGGAGAGTTTGCCGAAAATGGGGCTAGCACCATTTTTTACTGTCCCTTATTACATATGAGGCAATCCTAAGGCCGGCGGTCACAGTGGAGGCGATTTTAGCTAAAATTTCGGTCGGCCGACGTCGGTCAGACAAATCCAAACGAAACACATCTTCGTCATACAGCCGATGCTTTCGGTCGCTGTCAGAAAAGATCACTCGGGTTCCTTAGGACAATTTTTGTTTACCAAAACGTGTTTGAACAACGAATCCGGCATAACCTACGTCGGCCGGGAATATCAGAGTAGAAGTGATTTTGGCCGAAATTTCGGTCGGGCGACGTCGGCCGTTTCTGCCCGATGTGTTCTATCACGCCCAACTAAACGGAAGTGGGTATAGTAATTCTTAACGACCTCTTCTATCGGAGGCCGAAGACACGGGCTATCGAACAATGTGTTTCACCCGGGAGAAGTGGCGAGTGGGCGAAGTGGAGAAGGGAATCGATTGGGGTCAGTGATGCAGTGCCTCTGACCAAGAGTTTATAGGTTCGAATCCCGACGGTGGCAGAATTTTTAACACTAGCTACATAGCTATGTGAAACTCAGGTGCTGGGCGGACGAGAATTCTAGTGGCCGGCTGCTCTGATCGGTAGTTTTTTCGTGTTTTTTCCAATCAACATCAGGCGAATTCTCAACAACAAACCTAAGAACAAATACCACGGATCGTGCGCGATCTTTTCTTCCGTCTTTCTTGTTCTACCCTCATCCCCTACTTACACTCTTACATGCCCTACACTACCACACATGCCGTGAGACCGGTTGGAAGCTTACAGATTGTTACGGCAGGGGTGACGTCCCTCTGGTTGGAGATACCTGGTTGGGGAAAACTCCGCTAGCCGACCGTAGGTCTGCGCCGGATCTCACCATCCAGCGGGGGAAGATCACTGCCGCCTACGGAGGGAAAACATGCACAACTCATACGGATCTAAAACCTTTAGAACCTTTAGTGCCCGGAATCACTAATTAATAAATCAATCAATGAATGATCTCTGTGGCGTCGTCCGGGTGGCGAGTAACAACACTTCAACCACTCTTAGGGAAGTTGGTTCGTCCGTCCGACTTGCGCGACGAAAATTCGTGGCCAATTCGGCTTCCGGTGCGGCCGCCGGCCCGCGCCACGCCGCGCCACGCCACGCCTCACGCCGCGCCACGCCACGCCCACGCCGCGCCACGCCGCGCCGCGCAACGCCACGCCGCGCCAAGCGGCGCCACGTGGCGCCACGCCGCGTCACGCCGCGCCACGCCGCGCCACGCCGCGCCACGCCGCGGCCACGCCGCACCACGGCCGCGCACGACCGCGCCGCGCCACGCCGGGCCACGCCGGGCCACAGCCGCCCCGCGCCGCCCGCGCCACGCCGCGCCACACCGCACCACGCCGCCGCCACGGCCGCGCCACGCCGCGACACGCCGCGGCACGCCACGCCGCGCGACGCGCGCCGCGCCAGCCGCGCCACGCACGCCACGCCGCGCCGCGCCACGGCCGCGCCACGCGCGCCGCGCCACGCCGCGCCGCCGGTTGTCAGTCGGTGGCCGGGGCGCGGGGGAGAAGTCTGGGCCGCGATGGCCTCGGGCGGCGGGGCGCCGCCGGCGAAAGCGCTCGGCGCGCGCCGACTGTTTTTGACGGCGACGCGACGGCAGCGCGGGGGACGGGCAGGGGGCGTTCGGAGAATCGAACCAGAAGGCTTGCCGCTTCATGCTCCCGTTGCTCCGGCGTGCTTCGCCGCCTGCCGGGCCGCGGCGGTCTCGTCCGTTCTTCGCCGCCTGTCTTTGCGCTGGGATTGCCGTTTCCCGTATGGGATCGGCCATTCAAATCGCTGCTGTCCTCTTGGATTGGAGGTGTGTGTCTATCGAGAAGTCGTCTTTCGACAAGCTAAAATTTGGAAGGTTCTTCTCATAGATTTTCAAGTAAAGACTGTGAACTTTTTTATCCCGTTCCAAATGTTGACTTAACATGCACTTAACAACTCTTGCTATAATATAAGAGAAGGAAATGTCAGCCTCATGCTTGGAACATTGCCAGCGATGAGTAAATTATCTTTCAAATTCTTTTTCTGGTGTTGCATTCACCAAATATTTCTTCCTTTTCTTGGTTACAATGATAACACTTCATCTTCATCTGAGATGACTCAACGGCCATTTTATTTATTGTGTGAAACGTGTTATTATTAACGTTTCTGTGAGATTTTATACATTTTCGTCCATCCTTGCTGCCTGTCTTTTCGCTGGGATTGTCGTTTCCCGTATGAAATTGAAATCGCTGCTGTTGGTGACGTTCGGGCGAGGTTTGTGTCTAGGATTGAGAACATCCAATATGTCACTTTTCGAGAAGCTAAACATTCAGAGTGTCTTCTCATAGATTTTCAGATAAAGACAATGAAATATTTTATCCCGTTTCATGTGTTGAATTTACCTCTTACTATAATACAAGAGAAGGAAATGTCAGCCTCATGCTTGGAATATTGCCAGTGACGAGTAAAGTATCTTTCAAACTCTTTTTCTGCTGTTGCATTCACCAAATTCTTCTTGCTCTTTTTGTTGTTGGTATTTAACAATGCTAACACTTCATCTTCGTGTGAGACCATTTACCACTCTACAACCATTTTATTTTGTGTGTGAAACGTGTTATTATTAACGTTTTTCTGAGATTTTCAAAAAGTTACACGATTTAAGAAGCCAATAAGTGTAGGATGTTGCTATAGATCCATTTCTACTGTCCAAACGTCAGGAGTTTTATAATCTACCGTACTTACTAAAGAACAATATTTTATTGTCTGGTGAGTAGTCTTTTATCTAGTGACATCGAATTATGGGGTTGAACATTTAAAAATTCGAATTAAATGAGAAATTTTAACATTTTTAGTTAGCGACTTGTACGAACTGTCCTTGAATAACCCAACACAAATGAAATAATTGAAATTATTCCCTTTTGAGTGAAGAAAAATTGACTGTGTCTTAGTCGTGTAAAATTCTTTTTGTTGGCAGCTAATTCTCAGACGTGAACATCTATTTCCACTGCATTCATTACGGTAGAACCCCCTTCACTCCATCACAGGGAGCAACTGAGAGGAGGTTGTAGGAAGTGTCGAGGTGCGCCGCGCTCTCTTCCGGCAGCTGCTCGCGGCTTCGCCCCCCAACTCCCCCGCCGGCACCAAGGTCGCTCACCTGCCCGCCCTCTGCTCGGAAAGGCTCGCTTATCAGAGCGTTGCCTCCACCAAAGCGGCGGCCGGGGCGATATCTACGCCGGGAAGCATTACACGGAATTGCGCGAGGTGACCGAACAGATTCCACAGCTTCGCAGCTTCTGTGGAGAGAGTTCTGTTTTCGAGATGATGATTAGAGGTTTCCGGCGAGTGATAATTGAAAATGATTCTTGATAATTACTGTTTTGCTCAATTCATATCTACATTAGCGTTGTATTTAGCTTTTAAACAGAATTTTATGTATTATTTATCAGTTTTAAGAAATAGTATGTTAGAAATTTAAGATCCCATTTATCGTTTACGATAGAATATGATGTAAGTAGACGTTTAGTAGTAGACGTTTTCGGTAAAGTATGATGTAAAATGGTTTGTTAATGAATAGTTATTTTACATTTTGAAAAATGCGTGTTAGCTCTGAAATCCGAGTTTCACATCGTAAACCGTGGAACAGTCAGTATTGGAAGGGCTGAAAATCTTCAGTGGCATCTCCCGCTTTTGGGAGGTAAAATTACATTGGCAAACGCCCGGAAAAATTCAAGTCTCTTGCGCTTCCCCTCTTAAGGGGAGAGGATACCATTCATACCTCCCATTTTTAATATTCTACTATTGATGTACCTTTTCAAAAAATGATTAACTAGAAAATTTATATATTCCAAACCTTTCTTATAATTTTGACAATTTTTGAGATGATTAGAAATAATTAGTATTATTTTTTAGTTATTATTACTTTTGCTCATTATTACTTTTGCCAGAACTTTTGGACAAACATTACTTTTTTATATTTTTTTTATTATTGAAGAATGTTTATAAAAATTCAATTTATTGCCAATACTATAACGAATGTATCCTGTAAATTTCAATAAATTGTGAATAATAGTTTCTGAGAAAAGGTACATTAATAACAAAATAAGTACAATTTCGGGAAATGCCTTTTGAAAAAAAGTCTATTGGCCGCTGCTCTACTAGAACATTTCTGCTCCGTATACTGAATCATCTTCTTCAGCGGAAAATACCTATACTATCAACGTATGATCGAGTGCACATTTCATTAAATCATTAACAACCCGTCATGCGTTCAAATTTATGAAAAAATAGCATATACGAACATACACTGCACATGCTTGTACGCAGTGTCAACAAAGGGGCGTGGCTCATAGGCACTAGGACATTTACATAAGAATTAAAGTGATTTCCAGGTGCCCAAGAAGAAAAATGTTGATATATTTGGAAAAAAGCAAGGCTTAAACTATTTAGCTAAAAAGAATACATGGATAATTTGACCCATTTCGTGGTACCCCCTCCCCTAATCAGACACGCGTTCACGCTGCGAGTAGCGGCGCGAAGGAGGGTAAAACCTTAGTTGTGGCGAACTCTCACGGCGAATTGGCGAGTTAATATCTTTATAAAAATATTGGGGTCTTGGGGCAGAAGTTGGGGCATCTATTCTTTTTTTAATAAATATTATGGAATCACAAAATTTTATTTTTCGCGTGAAAGAAATGCAGTACTAATGTGTGTCTACATGAACAGATGGCGCTTTTCCTAAGCGCCGATAGCAATATGAAATCAGTTGTCTGACTACTGCCCCGCGAGATGAATGTAACCCGTTTCGAGCGGTGCTCGTAAAACAAGAGCGCCGTTCTCCGTGGGAGAAATGCCCGACCATGTCATAAAGAATTGGTGGAAGCTCTGGCGAACAATGCCCAATGTACTGTACTGTCGCGAAGCGGGTAGACTTTCTGTGAGGTCGCAAAGTAGCCAGTGTTCAGCAACGCACGCGACGATCTGTGAAAGTGCGGTCCAATGTGGCACGTGCTATGATTGAGCGTCTGCCTAATCGGGTCTTTAGAAATGGTACGTATTGATATTGTAATGTTATGAACCCGTGTATGCTAAAATGCTTTGAAACATGAATCTAGTACTGTAATATAGGTGTTGTGGTGCGTTATCGTTGGCATTTTTCATGAAATAATTATAAACGTTGTCGGCAACGTTTATAATTATTTTTAGTACTGTAATTTGAAATACTTTAAAAAGAATGAGAATCACAATTTTGATGTGTCAATTCACTTTGTTTACGAATCTCACCATCCAGCGGGGGAAGATCACAGCCATCTCTCGAGGAAAGCACACTACACTTACGGGACTCATGACCTTATCATTTGCCGCGCCTGCACTCACTTATCATTCAATAAACAGTCACGGACCTTGAGTTCTGGGTGGTTGCCAACGCAGGCGAAACCAGCCACATAATCTTCGTGCAGTCGGGTAAAGTTAAGTTGTGCGCCCGCGTGGGGCCAAATCCCATAATTCCCAACAGTACAACTCATGTGGGTTTCACCGAATGCCAAATGTGTGGAGCCGCACTTATGTGTATTCCTTCAAGCCTATAGGTAGCTAATTAAGAAGATAATTTTCATTAATAAACAAACAATTAATCCACTTACTTTCCGACCTAAGAACTGAGAACCATATTTCGTTGTCCGGATGTCGTCGCATTTCCCCCCTTCGAGGGGACCTTCCGGTGATAGTGTGACTCACGGGCTCCTTCGAACGCGGGTTGCGAGCGCGGAGCACACATGTGAGGCTGCGAGGGCTCTATGAGGGAGTCGGCTCTGGAAAGCGTCTTCGGTGTCGCTGATTCCACATGCGTTGCGGAGGAGAACAGTGAGACACGAGCAAAGAGCGTGCGGCGACAAGGCGGCGAGAGTTGGCTGCGTGCTTTCATGGAGAAATGAAGATGAAGTCGGTAGCCGAATTGCTTAACGCTCCATCAACTCACGGAGGTTAAGCAACTCGAGGTACTACGAGTTACTGGATGGGTGATGGTATGGGAACCCCGGGCGCCAGGCACCTCACCGAAGGGATAAAAACCAGTGATTGTCTATGACTGACTGGGTTAACGGAGGATTATTCCACAATCGACGACAGTACGAATCGTTGGAAAACGTAACGAAAGGAGTAACAGAATTTTTTTAAAAAAGTCGGGGCATTGATCTCTGATGCGGCATCAGAAAGAGAGGGGAGGCATCTTCACAGGGGAAGATCGTTGGAAGTTCATTGAGTGACTGAGGAAATTTCAATGTTAACTTGAACTCGTATGTCGTGCCTGCACATCAGGAGCAAGTACTGAATTGAACGCGATGGCAGTGGAGAGGTATCGGAAAATTCAACATCACGCAGGGAGTTGTAAACGGCGACAGTGGAAGCAGTGGTGATGACGATAACACGCCCGCGATGTTTCAGCTGTCTCAGGCGGCGATAAAAAATTTCACGTCTCTCGACATCGTGGTGCGCATGGCATTTCTTTCCTCGGAACTCGCATTGTCCAATCTTGCTCTCTTTTTTGTATTAAACGTTTATTTACAATTTGTTCATATGTGTCAACAATGATTTCATTTTGTTGACTTTGATAACTAAAAAGGATTGGAGAAAATACTTCTCAATTGCTCTCAGTTAATACAATTGATACAAATATATCAACAGTGGAACTTCAAAACCTGTAAGGCAAATCCAGAAGATTTAATTATTTAAATGTCTTGTTTCTGCAATACACACACACACACACAAACAATTACAAAACTGATAGTGTATATAAGCGGATAAACATTAAAACAATTTTTGACATGTAAAGATAATAAAAAATTGTGCTGTTCAATAACACCTTACGGGAAAAGAAAATGATTAATGGTGGACAACCTCTTCCCTGGAGACTTGCTGTCGCGTAACATCAGCTCTATCTTGAACAGTGATGAACTCAGGATGACAATTCAGTCGGTGGGCACAGTAAAAGGGTAGCCGGATTAACACAAACAAGTATGCATAACATATGGAAATATATGCAAATCAAAAATGTGTCATTGGTCTTGGATTTTTACAAACTTCCTGGGTTCCTAACAAAACTATAGACATTTCTTACATAGGCTTATAGTTTTCCTTCAATTTCTGCTCGCTAAAATTAATTTTGTTCTTGTTGCCAAATTGTGCAATTCCGCCTACTTACTTACTACCTACTGCTTAACCTAATATTTATCTTGGAAAGCGATTCAAAATGTCTGTCTTCTCCTATCCGCTTATCTTAAGCTATATTTATAAATAGCTGTTAACGTAGACATATAAATGTTAAAATCAGTTCCTTTACTTATATCGAATATGGAATGGAGTCTAGGATTGGTACCATTTCTATTTAGAGGTTGCAATTTCAAGCTGCTTCTCCTCTCTTCCTTCTCACTCTTTCGTGCATCATCCTTCCTTTGCTTCTTTTTCCCCTCCTCTCCGTTCCTCCACCATTGCATCTTGCCGTTCTTGACTCCGCCGCCGCCGCCGGTGAAATGGACTGGAAACGCCCATGCTGGCGCGGGGCTGGGGAGGGGGCCGGCGGGCGGTTCCCCACGCGCACTGCCCGGGCGGCGCGGCCCCGCGTGGCCTGTCGTCCTCCTCGCTCCGCCGCCCTCCTCCTCCTCCCTTCGCCCGTCGCCGAACGCGACGAAGAAGAAAAAAAAAAGGCCGTCGCTCCATTTCTCCCGGCAGGCACACATCGCCTCGCCTCGTCTCGCCTGCGCGCCGCCGCCGCCGCCGCTGCTTTTGTCATCCCACTCGGCTGTTGCCTCTCTGTCCCTCCTCGCCCAGTCATTTACATGCGATAGAACGTTCTCTTATCTTCGCCCGGGCTTCTTTTCTTTTTTATTTATGACGACCAGGTCGCGGGAGACGGCCGCCCGGTTTCGGGTGCCGCGACGCGTCGGCCGCAGTGTCTGCGTGCGTTGCCGTGCCTGCGTGGGTGGTGTGGACTGGTGTGTGTGTGTATGTGTGTGTGTGTTTTAGGATGGACGCCCCCGGTTTGCTGTTGGTGTCGGGTCTCGGCCCTGTTCAACGATCGATTCCACAACATAGTTGTTTTAAACAAAACTCACGAGTGATCAATATTTAGTCTGTTAAAGATACAATTTAGTCGGTCTGGTCACTAAGTATGACGTGCCATGGATGCCTCGGTTTGAAGGGTTGCGGGTTCAAATCCCGCCTCAGGCATGGATGTTTGTGTGTCTTCTTCCTATAGTTCCCCTTGCAGTTAAAACAATAATAGTGGTCGCTAAACGACTAAGGTGTTAAGAAGCGACCTAAACGTAATAATAATGATAATAATGGTGATAATAATAATAATAATAATAATAATAATAATAATAATAATAAAGCTATATTTTTTTATTTTAATTGGGTAAGTAGAGAGCTTAAAAGGCTGAAGAGGCTAGTGAGATGTGTGAGATGACACACATCACATCTATATTATCAGACGGTGCTCGCTAGCGACAAGATGAACATACTTGCACATGTTTATTGCGTAGATGAGCACATGGGTAATCTGCGATTTTTTTCGACAAAAAAACTCATATTGTTTGATCCTAGTAAATAAAATTCAATAATTATTGTTCCCATATGTGGTAAATTACTTTTGTGGACGTTGTATATACAAAATTCCAATTTCGTGAGTCTTTGGTAGCGAAAAAATCGTCAATAATTGCACCAATTTTTTGATTAAACTGAGTTCTCGGAAACCGTAAAGGACGCCTTAAAAATGACGTTAGTCTTCTTTTCCTTTGAAAATTTTTTAAAAATTGCAAATTTTCCATTCTTTGCGACATTTTCCTACAACAAGAATATTGAAGATGGAGATTTTTAATACCTAAATCTGTTGTTCAAGGATAGACCTTGAAATAAAGTCATGTTTACTCTTTGGACGAATATGAGAAATACAGGCAATTTTTATACAGTTGTTCTCCCAAATATACTTCGAATTTTCCATCATTTTTCCATCGTTAAATGCAAGGATAGCGGTAAAACAATTGAAGCTGGTTCCAACTTCGGCAAAATCAGTGAATTTTGGAAAAATGTCAACAGAGTATGATTGTTAAAGTACAGTATTCATAATAAAGAGTTTTACTTCCTCGCATATTGCTTAAGAAGAAATAAATATTGCAACGCTGCGGGAAAAAACGGGGATTTTTCTTCAGAAAAGTTCGTATTGCTCTGATAACGAAAAAGTGGATCAAACGTATTCCTATGTGTAGTAAATTACTTCCGCTGACAAGTTGTGTTAAAATCAATATTTAAATAAATAAATAAATAAATAAATGTTTTTGTATGACCTTCCACCTCTCCATCTGTGATCAACGGTAGCGACTTAACCACAAGCAGACTTTTCACCAAAATGGATATTTCCCTATCAATTTGACTGATGTAGCTACCTTTTTAATCTGAAAAAAAAAATATCTTATCATTTGGAGGTACTTTACATGAAGTATCAAAAATTTCTCAAAAGTGGCTACAATTTTTTGTTTAATTTTACCCCATCATTAGAACAAAGGATGCACAAAACGGCACAGGTCTCATTTTAGGTTGTATTAAGTGATTTTTTTAAAAATCGCAAATGTTAGAAATAATGCGACAAAGTATGTGCTGTAGAAATCCCCATAGTTTCCATTGCAACTGAACTATTACTTCTTTTATTTTGCTTCTCTCCTCAATATTCTCTCTTCTCCTCCTCTCCTTCCCTTTCCCGCACCCCTCCCCTCGGTCTATTTTATCTGCTCAGTATTTTTGTCTTCCTTGAGGCATTTGGAGGTCATGATAATAGAATGGGGATGAGGTGAAGAATGAAATGTATAATGATGGAATGAAAGACAAGGGCTACTGACTAACCATGTAGAAATCTGCTTCGATTCCCCTTTGTCCACCGCCAATTCCTCTTGGCGCTGGATCGGATGGGGCTGGACACCCAGTTACGATACGTAGGCCCATATTGCCACTTGTAGAGCCTGGGGGTATCTGTGTCCTGGTTCGCGTGTTTTGATTAATTGGTGATTCTGGGCGCGTTAACTGCTAAGATCATTAGTTCCGTAAGTGTAGTTCATGTTTTTGCTCGAGCGATGATAGTTGGTCCTCGCTGGTTGTTTGATTCGGCGCCGACCTACCGTCGGCTAGCGGGGTTTTCCACAACCAGGTATCTCCCACCAGCGTAGCACCGCCCCAGCCAAGACAATGCGGTTAGTCTTCCTGCATGTGTTGTAATGTAATGCACGCTAGTGGAAGTGTATGTAAGCGATGAGGATAGGACAAGGAAGAGGAAGGAAAGATCGCGCACGGTCCGTGGCCCGTTCGTTAAGTTCCTTCTCTGGCGTTCACCTGGTGTTGATCGGAAAAAGCACGTAAAACTACCGATCAGAGCAGCCGTGCGGTAGAATTCTGCTCCATACAGCGTCTGGATTCGACATAGTTACGTAGCTTATGTCTAAACTCCTGCCGTAGTCGAAACTCGAAACTAGGACCTCTGGGCCAGAAGCACTGCAGTGACATCAGTTGATGCCCTCAGCCACCTCTCCCAGTCTGAGTGGTTCGGCGACTCCTCAACGTCCAAATGGTGAATCAGGTGGCGACAGGCTACGCCGATGAGGGAAACGTCAGAAGAACGTTTCAAAGATAAGACAACGCCTGCGAGTGGAACGCGTGACAAATTATTATGAGAGAGAGTCAATCGAGTAGCCTCACAAATATTCAATCATCACCAGGGCTCGAAATCGGAACATCGGATCAACTTTGTGTCAGCGTTTATTTCAGAACTTTTCGCATGATACACAGGTAGCCAAAACTTTTTGAACAGATACGTTCCTTAACAAAACTAACAACGCGCAACAACTACTGTTAAAAGTAATCCAGTAATATAAATTTGTACGAATATGAGCATTTTCGTTCTTGAGGAAAGATCACAAATTTCGTTTACTTCAGGATGTTGTACCACATCTTTGGAAATGTCTATTATACAGTTCTGTTCAGATTTCTTTCGGTTTCTCCTGTCTAGAGAAGAATAACTCATTATAAATCATGAACAGTGAATTTGATATCAGAGGGGATAGTAATTCGAAATGTGGAAGCACAAGATAATGTTGAAAAGTCTATAGCACTGGAAATACTACTTCATTTACAAAGACTCAGAATGTAACACGTTATGTACTAATTTACGTACTAACTTTTCAAACTGAAATATACGAAATGTGTTGCCTCTCGAAGCAATGGCAGAACGTTCAATATCGTGACCCTAGCATCGAGAGAGGTGCCTCAGTTGATGCGAATCAACTGATGATCAATTGATGTCACTGCAGTGTTTCTATGCGGAAGATTCTAGATTCGTGTTCCAACAGTGGCAAGGTTTGCGACTGGAGTTTGTCAGTTTGGTCGGATTCAGTCGCAGTCTGGAGGACAATTGTAGCGGCTGGGAGCTCTAAACGGCAAATTTCCGTGGTTTCGTCGATCCAGGCCAAAGCCGGAGTAGTACTGTAACAAACGGGCTACGGATCTCGCGCGATCTTTCCTTCCTCTTCCTTGCCCTATCCACACCCCTTACTTACACTAAAATGTACCACACGTGCCGAGAGACCGGTCGGGGGCTAAGAGCTGGTCTCGGTTGGGGCGGTGCCCCACTGGTGGGAGATACCTGTTTGGGGAAAACCCCGCTAGGCGATAGTATGTCGGCGTCGGATCTCGCCCTCCAGTGGGGGAAGATAACCTTCAGAGGAAAATAACATGCACTACACTTACGGGACGCATTACTTCGTTAGTGGACGTTCTTTGATTCACAATCAACCAACCAACCATGGCGTATGTTTGGGGAGGGTTTCGCCGAATAGGGGCGCTCTTGTACCGCGCGGAGCGTCGTTAAGGATTCGGTGCGTTTTCTGTTGCGAAAAGCGGACTTCCAGGGCGGCGCGCGGCGGTAGCGGCCGAGGCGGAACGACGGTCGGGCGCTCACGCGTCCGAGCAGCCCCCTCCCCCTCGCCCGCCCGGCCGCGTCTACCCACCGGACCTGTTTGGCTCCTGCAGACTGTTGCCACCGCCGCGTCGCTCGACACGCGACAGGTAGTGAGGCCTGCAGCCCACGGCCTCCGGGGCGCAGCAACTACTGTTGGAGGCGCTTCAAAGCCTGCTGTTCTCACTGGTCTCTTAGGCAGGCTGGGACGCTTGTTGTAACAAAGTTTGAGCAAGAGAAAAAAGGAACAGTGGCGATATTTTTTCCATTCTCATTTTTCGGAAATTCACGTACAGATCTGGTTATGAGCAATGCGATTTTCACTTGTCTAATCAAAGACGTATCATGGTACGTGGTGACCAATTTTACTCAAATCCTTTTGCTCCTTTTGAGTGCTGATTGGTTAGACCTTGTTTTCTTGCTTCTTGTTGGTTTCGTTCTCGTGGTTTTGGGAAGAGATTTTGTGGATATACTCCCTGATCGTAATGAATCGACTCCGACGTCGGTGAATGAAAAAGATGAACGCGTTGCGGGAATGAGTACTTTCTGATTCGCAGTTGAAGTGAAAATTGCGTGTATTAACCTATTAAAAACTATTTTGGCGTAAACACTATTTTTAAAATTATACGTTTGAGTGGATCAAGGATGTTGTATGTTAATCGCTTATGCCGAAGGCCTGAGCCTCGTGATGGATTTCCACACGAGTAATGAAGCGTCAAGCGTGACTTAAATGTATTCGACTAAAAAGTTCTTTGACATAAAATGAGTTTGAAATTATGCGTTGTACGGACTCTTAGATGTTTTATGCTAATCGTTTAATCCAAATGCCGGACCTCGTTAAATTTTACACGTGTAGCTAAGCGACAATTCGCCTTAAAATTTGACGTTATAAATGCCACTCCGCTCGTGGGTGGGTGTTGTTCTGCTCTTTTCAGCCGATTTCTTTAAGATCGTTACAATGCGGGAGAATGCGTCAATCCTCTTTTGTATTTTTCCAACTCGGGGTGACCGTTTGCAAACAGTGCTCGAGATGTTAGCAAACAAATTAAAATGGCGCTGCGCTCACCTGATCTACGCTGAATCTCCCATTTTTATTAATCATGTACAATAGTGAACAAAAGTGGTAATTATTGATCTGCAATAGCATTTTTTCGCACATGTTTAGCATCTATCAATTTTTCGAAAAAAGTTTACATGGAATTATGACAATAATGGATAAAAATATTGAAAAGATAATAACAGCATTAGGTATCAGCCTGTTCAAATTAGAATGTATCTCCTGAAAATTCAAAAGATTGAAAAACATACACTAAAGTCTCGTAAATTGTAATTTTTTTCTGAAACATACATTTGTATGCTAATTGAAAGCAAATATTGTGTAAACACGTTATATGGTTGTTTACTGATTATTGCAACGAAAAAAGAAAGTTTGTTTCTGTCAATGCATTTATTAACATTAACCTCCTATCCAGAGGAGTGTTCTGCAATATAAAACGCAACAGAAAAGTCTCTCCGCAGTGATATCATGCTAGTGAGAGTGCTAGCAACAGAAATTATGTTGGTAGCACGAACTGCAGCTTGTAACAAAAGAAAACGTAAATTTCGTACTCACCAGAATCAAAACAGATACTTTAAGTGTTGTCCTCTTCACTTGTTTCCCAGTGATCTGGTTGCCACCAACGAAAATTCGATTTTTAATTGGAGGCTCTGACTCGACTCAAGTGTGGAGAGACTTCCCTGCCGCACTGTAGTTCTGAGACTAGCCAATTTTAAGGTAAAAAATATACGTTAACTGGCACAACGTGACAATACTCGACAGATTATAATATATTCATTTTTTAAAAATATTTTATCGAGAAGATGGCACGCAATCCGTCGTGTACGCCAACGCATGAACGTCCCACCGAAAGTTGGTGTCCTTGCGTAAAACTGCCTAAACCACTGTCATCCTTGACGAATGGCAAGGACTACTTACAAAATGTGTAAAGTATTTAGTATTCAAAGCTATTTCTGTTATATGACGAATTCCTGCAATGTCCATAAACAGAAATGACGTGAGTTTGCCTAAAGCAACAGTTTTAGTTTTGACCAGTCTTCCAGTGAGCTGGTAGATTCTGATGTGGAGACTCGGGGGAGTAGGATAGACACGAGCAATAGAATCATAGATGTGTTAATTAATGAATCTTTCAAGTAGCGAACACAGGAATAAAATGTTTACATTATTTTGTTTGTCGTAGTGATATTACGGCATAAAATTACGGGAATTCTTTACCCTTTAGAGCATTTATGTGTGCACGTGCTTAAAAAAATTATTTTTAAATGTAAACTGCATATTTTATTATGAAATTTCAAGAAAACAAAAGTGTTCTGGGAAAATAAACTTAAAATTGCTCATTTTCACAAATTCTCAAGTGGCATTTTCCCCAATCCTGCTCTATTTTTTTCAATGAAAATTTACGTATAAAAACAAAAATCATTATTCCATGATATTCTTAAAGTCGTATTTCAGTTCAACCTTAGGGGACTGAAAGATTGATAGAATGTTGAAAATAGTGGTGTAATGCACTGATAGGTACTAATAAGGTGAGAGTGGGGCAAAACCTAGTCCAGACGAAACATACTTGGAAACTATCTGGTACGACAAAGTCTGTGCCATTCAGTAGCGTCACCAATTTATTTGAGCTTCACTCATCCCGAAGAAAGGCAATGATGAGACCGAAAACAAATCATACACTCCTGTTTCTGTATTGTACGTACACAGAATTGCGGAAGCTGGAGAATACTTGCATTCCACAGCAACTGAGAGTACGAATTGCTCGTTTGGGCTCGGGCTGGGGAGCGGTGGCGCTCGCCGTGGCCGATGGAGGAGGCTATCTGCACTCTCCCGGCACGACGCGCCATCCCCACAACCAACGTTCTTCACATCCATCATGGAGATGCAGGGATTCAAATCCATTGACGTTTTATTAAATCATCGTAATGGCTCGAGTACGTTTTATTATCTAGTATAAAATAATGAAAAAAATTAAAATTTACTCCCTCATAAACGAGTAAGGTGAGTCATTCTCGATTGACTACTTCAGATTACGAATCGCTGAAACCGAATTACTAACGGATGTTAAAGCCCAGTGATGAGCACTTTGGATGTTGGTAAGCCAATATGCATTCTATCGCACGAGTCCTGTTCTGATTATACGAAATGTATGAACAATTGTGGAGCACAATGCAATGAAACAGCACAATGTATTAATCAAATAGCATATTCAATATCTCTCATATTTATTAAAATATAAATGTACTATTAATCTGTTGTATCATATTTTAGTGTGATACCTCACGTCTGAACTGAAGCCCCGCGCCAATATTTGTATTAGTTAGAAACAAGATAGAATTTTAATATTTCAATGATGAATTAGTATTAAACAAAATTGTGGCAAAAACATCAAGACTATAGGAATTGTATTAGTATCAGTTATCAACCACATAGTTTGGAGATCACTTTGCATAAAACATCGTTTCATTTCTTCCGCATCATCTCATGTATTCTTTACTCTACAAAATCTGTGTACTTCTCTGAAGATTTTATAACTTTCAAGGAAAGATAAGTCATAATAGGCTTAACTAATATTTCGAGTTTCAATGAATGTTCTAAACTGTATAGAATGTATTCATATAAAATATGAAATAGATTTTAAAACGTTTTAATTGCTGTTGAAAATTTACAAATAAATTATATTATGTGAAATTAATTTCTACATTAAAATGTTGCTAATATATAATGTGTACGTTGAATTCTAAAGAAGCCCTCTTTTATTCTTTCATCAAGGCACTTATACAAGTGAGAGTAGTGCAGTGTTCTCTAACGCGTTCATCATTTCTCTCGAAACAAGGATTTTTTGTTTGTGCATCATTGATGCCAGCAACTGAATGAATAGGTTTGAAGAGAGAGTTGAAATATTTTAACTTTTGCTTGCAAAAATATTATTTGATCTTGTGTATTTTTAATTTAGGTTTTCATTACGAAAGAATTAGAATGACTTTCCACACTTATTTTATGTTCACAAGAAGAAATGTTCATTGTGTTCCGATGTTCTTGAATATTTTCCCCAAACTTTCTATATACTTGCGAAGTATCTACAAATAGTATGTTTGAAATAGTTCCTTTAAAAGGGCGGAGTTTTATTTTTCTCACGAGCATACCATCAGTGCCAGGCTTTATCCTTTGGGCCCTGGTATTACAAGCTGGATAATCTTCTCAGCCACCACCATCAATTGCTCACTCACTGAGCAGGGAACGTGCAGTGAACTTGCGCATGAAAAGAGTTGGTAGGCTCTTGCGCATCCTATCCAACTTCAGCCAGTGAACTTCAGGCAGCAGTTTGTAACACAATATTAGCGGAAATTTTTAATAGATACCAAAATTATCAGCTCGTTACAAGATATTAAAACAGATTTATGTAGTTTGATCTATAAATATTGCACCTTTCATCACCATTCAATTACACCTTCATAGTGTTGTTTGGCTGGTCCCTGGAAAATTGTCTCTTTATGCCACTTTCAAAATGTTTCTCAACCCTTTTCGCTCTCCATGTCACATGGCAGCCAACGTCTGGTGGTCTGGCTTTTCATACGAAAAGCACGTTTTATGGTCACGTGGTTCGTGACGCAAACGGTCACGTGGTTCGTCACAAAAGGTGCTGCGCAGGAGGAGCAAAATCAGTGCACCAAAGGAGTTTCTCCATCTTTTTCCCCCATGCGTTGACGTCATGGTCACGTGGCGAAGCCAATCCCCACGATGGGAGGGTCGCGCTGCGAAGAGCGAATTTCGACACAGCCGTCCAGGGCCCTAGAACTCCCATATCACGTGGTGGAGGCCATTACAGTGGTGCGCTCTAGAGCATCACCTTCTTACACGAACTAAAATACGGACTGCTACCAACGTTATTTAAAACGTACATGGGTTCTCGGGGCGCATACACACGCACTTGATGCAAAAGATTGCGCCGCTGTTCACGCTACCTTTTTTTTCATGCGTCTGTTATTATAAGTAAGTGAGTTTTAGAAGATAAACACTTAGTATTTAACTTCTTTTGTAATTTATTTCCGAAATCACTCATAATCAAAGTGTATTCGTATTTCTTGACCAATTTTTATGCGCGAATGTTTGCGAACCTTACCAGCAGTTGTATCCGGCGATACTAGCGCATCCTATTTTAACAACCTCTAGCTTTGTCCCCAATTTTGATGGAGAGTTGCCGGCCTCTGCAGCCGTCGACGCGAAGCGACCAAAAGAGCTAATTTGGAGCTGCCAAACAACATCCGCACGTGACGTGATATGTAGATGTCACATTGGACAGTTGCCTGTGCGGTGAAACACGTGGGAGAGTTGGCGCTGCCGGTCCACAACGACAAAAGAAGCAGAGATTACGCGTAACGGGAGTGTGTGTGGGGAGATGTACTTTTAAAAGGCAGCAGCAGTAGATGAGCGAGTTTGTAATTCGACTCGGAGCAGAAGGGTTTGTGTGCGTGTGCGTGCGTGCTCGTGTGTGTGACTGTGTATGTATGTATGTATGTGTGTGTGTGTGTGTGTGTGTGTGTGTGTGAGAGAGAGAGAGAGAGAGACAGAGAGAGAGGGGGGCGCCACCAAAGAGCTTCTCACGCGGAAGAGCTACTTCGTCATTAAAGAGTGAAAAACTCGTCTGACCATTTAGAGTGGGCTTCGTGTTAGAGAGGAATTTCTAGATTTGAAAAACTCTGGCGAAAGGCAGGGTGTGATTTTCACTTCTTATTTAAATAAACAAATAAATAAGTAAATGTCTTTATTGGTGGTGAGGCGCAGGCCTTTGGACCTGTTCCTCCATCTGCCCACGCTCACAAGTTTAATACGTAACAAAATGGCGATCATTGAAGGAAATACGTAGGCATGGGAGAGGGAAGGGAAGATTAATTGATGAATTAATATTTAGTGAAGAAATACGTGATTAATTATCATCTTAACATATTATCGAGAATTTTATATGTTTGAAACTATTACAAGGCAGGCTTAACCATTACACACTTGAAAGCAGTATTAGGAACTGTTAAGAACGTTACCACTGAAATGTAATTAGAAGCCATATTTTATAAAATTGAATGTAAGGATGTTTACAAATGAATTTTAATGTGTGTTAAGAAACTATCGAGTGAAGCTTAATAATTTTATTGGTAGAGCCAATAAGCCTCCTGAGTGAAAATTGCGGACCTCTATTCTGTTTGAGGAAATCAATGCACTGGTGTACGTTATGTCAGAGCGGGGGGGGGGACCGGCACCTGTACAGTGTCTTGTCTTCTCGCGTGCTCCACCTCCCTAAAAATGCCCCTTCTACGCTGCCTTCACTCCGGAATTCTGTGCTAATTTGTTTCTTTCATGTTCATATTCCCCATTCCTTTTTTTACGTATTGTGAACATTTTTACACGTCTTCTCTAACAAAATTTCTTTCTACATATTGTGCAGACTGTGACTTTTTGAAATTATTATGAGTTTTGTACATTATTTTTTATTATCACATTGAACGTTTTAAAAATATTCCTTCTTAATTTTTTTCTCCTTGCTATAGTCTTCTGACTCTAATAATATTTTTCACCCTTTCACTAAGCTGTGTTTTGATTCCTGGGGTAGCTCAGTTTCTATGTGATGCCTTTTCTAATGTCGCCCTCGCGCTCGTGCGTTTGCCCGCCTGCTGGGGCCGCCCCACGGACGGAAGCCTTTCCTCTCTGGCACCAGCGGTCGTTACACAGCGAACGCGAACGCGAATGCAGGGGGTGGAGGGGGAGGGGGAGGCAGCGACCGCTAATGAGCG